>JANHMN010000006.1:56575948-56591384 GCA_030674055.1 Rhabdomys pumilio
AGATAGATAGATAGATAGATAGATAGATAGATAGATAGATAGATAGATAGACAGACAGACACTCACACACATATACTCATACATGCACTTATTAGAACAGCTTAAAGATGCTGTGTTCTACCTAGTCCAACAATGGCTGTCTACTAACAGAAATTCAACAATACAGGAGTTGTTCAAACCACAAAGCTGGATAATCTCAACTTGTTTTTCAATGTACGCCACAATCCCAAAGAAGTAGGCTCTAACACGAATGAAGGAATAAACTTTCCAATAACAATGAGAATAAGAAGACAAAGAGAAAGCAAGCTTCTTTCCTCCATGTCATAGGCTGCCACCAGAAAGTGTGGCCCAAATTAAAGGTAGATTATCTCACTCAAAAGATCTGATTTTCTTCTTACATCAAAAGATCCAGATTATAAATGGATCTTTCCACCTTGAATGATTTTATTAAGAAAAAACCCTCACAGATGTACCCAGCTGCTTGGGTTTTAGTTCATTCCAGATGTAATCAAGTTGACAACCATGAATAGCCTTCACAGATCATATATACCACAATTAAACAAATTAACATCTCTAGTTCTAAACTAAGCAGGATGACTATTTTAGTTTATAAAAATATAAGTCTTGCCTCAGAAGTATAAGTGATATCTGTCTAATTATGTGTGACATAACATCTTTGAGTTAGAAAACCTTAGATCTGACTCATCAATAGTTCAAGTAGGAGTAAAAGTATCTGGATACCCTTTACTTACACAATTAACTATACATCTTAACAACATGGTTCATCCACACAACATATACACTCCCTAGAAATGGGAACTGATCCAGATCCTTGCACATGCTTGGTAAGCAATCTACCAGTGAGCTTCATCCTTAGTCCTGTGCAGTTAAACTAACTTTTAACAAATCATACTTTCTCTTTTTTTTTACTATATATTTATCAAGACTAAATTAGTCAGAAGGTTTTAAGGCCTATGAGAAATAGAAAGAAAAAAGAAAAAAACACAGTATCTGAAAAAGAATTAAGAATCTTCAAAATAAATATTAGCATAAAAACTGACGCAAGAAAAAAAACCCCAGAACTTTTAAGTACCATCTTTTGAGAAACATTAGATATTTTGTCCCTATTTAACTTTTTTGTTTTTGTTTTGTTTTTATTGGATATTATATTTACATTTCAGATTTTATCCCCTTACCCCATTTCCCCCAACCACCCAGGAACCCCCTATCCCATCTCTTCTTCTCCTGCTTCTATGAGGATGTGTCCCCACCTAACCTCCCACTCCCACCTCCCCACCCTCAAATCCTTCCCTCCCCCACTCAGTGTTCAGCCTTCATGGGACCAAGGATCTCCTCTCCCACCTATGCCCGACAAGGCCATCATATCCTACATATACAGATGGAGTGATGGGTCCCTCCCTATGTGCTCCCAGGCTGGTGGTTTAGACCCTGGGGAGCTCTGGTTGGTTGGTATTGTTGCTCTCCTAATGGGGCCACAAACCCTTTCAGCTCCTTCAGTCTTCTCTCCGACTCCTCCATTGGGAACCCCTTGATCAGATCAATGTTTAGCTGTGAGCATCTGCATCTGAATATGTCAGAATCTGGTAGACCTCTAAGTAGACAGCTATATCAGGCTCTTGTCAGCATGCTCTTCCTGACATCCACACCAGTGTCTACCTTTGGTGACTGTACATGGGATGGATACCCAGGTGGAATGGTCTCCAGACGGCCCCTCCATCAGTTTCTGTCCCACACTTTGTCTCCATATTTACTCCCTTGAGTATTTTGTTACTCCTTCTAAGTAGGACCGAGGCATCCACACTTGATCTTCCTTCTTCATGAGCTTCATGTGGTCTGTGAGTTGAATCTTGGCTATTTCAAGCTTTTAAGCTAATATCCACTTGTCAGTGAGTAAATACCATGTGTGTTCTTTTGTGATTGGGTTACCTCACTCAGGATGATATTTTCTAATTCCATCCATTTACCTAAGAATTTCTCAAATTCATTGTTTTTAATAGCTGAGTAATACTCCATTGTGTAAATGCACCACATTTTTTGTATCCATTCCTCTGTTGAAGGACATCTGGATTCTTTCCAGCTTCTGGCTATTATAAATAAGGCTGCTATGAACATAGTGGAGCATGTGTCCTTGTTATATGTTGGAGCATCATTTGGGTATATGCCCAGGAGCGGTATAGCTGGGTCCTCACGTAATTCTACGTTCAGTTTTCTGATGAACTGCCAGACTGATTTCTAGAGTGGTTGTACCAGCTCACACCAACAGTGGAGGAGTGTTCCTCTTTCTCCACATCCTCGCCAGCATCTGCTGTCACCTAAGTTTTTGATCTTAGCCATTCTGACTGCTGTGAGGTGAAATCTCAGGGTTGTTTTGATTTGGATTTCCCTGATGACTAAGGATGTTGAACATTTCTTTAGGTGCTTCTCAGTCATTCGAGTTTCCTCAGTTGAGAATTCTTTGTTTAGCTCTGTACCCCAATTTTTAATAGGGTTATTTGATTATCTGGAGTCTAACTTCGTGAGTTCTTTGTATATACTGGATATTAGCCCTCTATCGAATGTAGAATTGGTAAAGATCTTTTCCCAATCTGTTGGTTGCCGTCTTGTCCTATTGACAGTGTCCTTTGCCTTACTGACCAGAGCTTGA
This sequence comes from Rhabdomys pumilio, assembly GCA_030674055.1. Classification (NCBI taxonomy): domain Eukaryota; kingdom Metazoa; phylum Chordata; class Mammalia; order Rodentia; family Muridae; genus Rhabdomys; species Rhabdomys pumilio. The sequence goes on from JANHMN010000006.1 coordinate 56,578,614, forward strand.
TATAGCTGTCTCCTGAGAGGCTCTGCCAGAGCCTGACAAATACAGAGGCAGATACTTGCAGCCAACCACTGGACTGAGTATGAAGTCCCCAATGGGGTCCCAAATGGAGGAGTTAGAGAAAGGACTGAAGGAGCTGAAGGGGTTTGCAACCCCATAGGAAGAACAATAATATCAACCAAGCAGAGCCCCAGAGCTCACAGGAACTAAACCACTAACCAAGGTGTGCACATAGAGGTACCCTATGGCTCCATATGCATATGTAGCAGAGGATGGCCTTGTTGGGCATCAATGGGAGAAGAGGCCCTTGGTCCTGGATGCCCCAGTGTAGGAGAATTTGAGAGTGGGGAGGCGGGAATGGGCAGGTGGATGGGGGAAACACCCTCATAGAAGCAGGGAAGTGGGGATGAGATATGGGAAAGGGGATAACATTTGAAATGTAAATAATGAAAATATCCAAGAAGAAAAGTATTTAAATCTAAGAGAAAATGCACTAATTTAATTTTTATATTACAATTAAGCAGGACTTTAAACATATTTGAAGGTAAGATGCCAACACAGATTAAACAATTTATCCCATTTATCCTAACCTACCTCTCTCTCTCTCTCTCTCTCTCTCTCTCTCTCTCTCTCTCTCCCACCCTTAGCCCTGCCTCCCTTTTCCCTGTCTACTCACAGGCCTCCTGCTGCACTAATATTTAAAATAGATTGGGCAATGAAATTTCTGTCACAAGATCTGACTATAATATTAAATTCTAACTAGAATACTGGAAGTGTAAACTAGTGTAGACACTCTAAAAGTTTGCTCTAACATGGTGAAGTCTGTTGCTATATATTGTAATGCTAAATTCTGTACCCAAAAGTCTACACCTACGAGTGAATTCTCTCATTTTCAAGCTTTTGTTCTACAAACCTTGTTCCTTGATTTAAAATTATTGGTTAAATAAAATTGGATACAGCCAATTACTGGGGCAGCCCTGACAGGATTCACCCTTGGGGATGCTGAGATGCTGATAGTTTTTCCAGCTCCATGCTTGATCCTACCTCAACTGCATTGAAGCTGTTTCCTCTAAAGACTTGCTTCCAGGACATTTTCATTACATTGGTTCAGAATTTTGTATACTGATACAAAAATGAGGTTATATTTTGTTACACTGGTATAGAATTTTGTATATTGAAACAGGTTTAAGGTTTTCATTGATTTATAACAATGAAATATTTGTATGTTTCAAATCTTAGATACAAATTTTAAGATTAATTTTATTATAACATAATATATGTATGTTTCAAATCTTAGATAGGCATTGTGCCTATGCAACTCACTTAAAAACAAAAGGTTTAATCCAAGTCCTTTTTAATAGCTGCTATTACTGTTTAAGAATTTAGTAATACAAGTTAACAGGCAATAAAATTCATGGTCTTCTTTGATACTAGTCTGGATTATCACAAAAATATACATCCTGTGTTATACAGATAATAGGTAGCTGGAGACAGGCAATGTTACTTGTTCAGACGTGCTATGAATACATAAGTGGTGTTCAAAAATCTCAGAAATGCATAGACTATGGCATTTAAAATGATTTTTATTAATTCAAGGCCTTTTTGATATTGAGACATGTCAGCTCCTGGCATCACCCCATTGAAAGAAGAAGATGATCATCGAAAGACCTCAATATGGAGTTGCTTCAGTTGTGGCAAGCTAGCCACTGGGCAAGAAAATACCCCAGTTTTATCTGCAGACAGAATGCTGTCTAGAAAAGGACAAACATAAATAGGGAAGGTGATTGCCAAGCTCTGCCGAGACAGCATAGGCAAGTCCTGCATGATTCCTGCTTCACAGAAGGTCTGTCAGATATTCTGGGCCAGAAGGCTGAGTGAAGACAGATGCTCCAGCATTATAGAATACTGCAGACTGTCCAGGTGGTCAGCTGTCTCTAACATTTCTATATTTTTGAAAGCTGTGTCCTTGTGCTTTCTGCATACTCAGCTAATGTTTATTTCCTTCTCAGGTCTCTGACGGGGTTGAAAACTAGATAGACATAGTCTTACTACCAGCTTAAATTAAGTTGTTTGGGATTTAAAAGGATGTTCTAGGTCTAAGAAGGTAATGTTAGGATGGTAATACAAGTTAAGAGAGAAACTGATTTAAATACAGAACTCTGAACTCACCAGGATAGGATAGATAACAGAATATTTTCTCCTGAGTTGCCTAATATGAACAGACTGGACTTTTGAATGTAACTTTTACTTGATAATTTTCAGAATATTTCCTAATTGTTCCTAGGGTATGTTGTTTATTATTATAGGAGAAAGAGCATTTTAATTTTGACAAGAAAGGGGGGAAGTTGTTGAGGTCTGGTCTGTTGCTGTGTATTCTAATGTTGTGAACTTCTAGGCCTACAAGTGAATGTTTACAAGCCTCTATTGTGCAAGCCTTGTTCCCTGATTTAAAACTATTGGTTAAATACAGCCAGTTACTGGAGGGATTAGAGGTAGGTGGGTTTTGAGTTACCTGGTTGGGAGGAGAGAAGAGTGAGAAAAAACCAGGCAAACATATCTCAAAACTAACATTTATATAAATTCCCAGCAATGCTATAGTTATGAATATATACATAGATTTGGAAATCAAAATAGTCTAGAAATATATGCTTCAATATAATAACTTAGAGTAGGGTACTCACAATTAAAGACTGGTTAAACAGTTCTTTTATCTATAGATGTCATGTTTTAATTTCTAATAATTTCTAATTAAATTGAATTCTAAAATTCAAAGAAATATTGAAAGGAGGAACTAATTTTTGAGGTATGATTTGGTAAAAGAGCAGAGTGAAAAAGAAATACAGTATAGTTGAACCAAGTATGTACGTCCACATGCTCATACCAACTAGTAAGAGTAAGGAAGAGATTGTTAAAAAAAAAAAAAAAGAAAAAAGAAGAAAAGGAATGAAATGAAAAGATCATGTGACTAAAATCAGGGAGGTGTCCAGCAACAGCTGGAGTAAAAAAGCAAGAAGTGGTCTGAAAAGGCAAGAAGGAAGAAAAGGCCTGACAACTGGTAAGCTGACCCATTCCTCATTGGTGGTTCAACTGTATAAATAAAAGTAGCAGCTTAGTGGGAAAGTACTTACCAACTCTGTTAACACAGACAACAGAAAGGGCCACTACAGTGGCAAACTGAACTGTGCAAGGCCAATTAATCCTCTCACCTTAGTGTTTTATTCTACTCTTACTGTGCCTGTTAGATCCACACTGATAGGTGTTAAGACCAAGTGCAATTATAAATCAGTTACATGTACTGATGAATTCTGCAAATTTTACGAGGTAATCTGACTTTTAGTGCCCTAAATGCCTCCTTTGCTACTCTCATCTGGTTTTAATTAAGAACCATTTTCAAAAAAAAAGAGAGGTTATTCGGAAACCCAAATATACATGACCTTTACTATGAAATGATAACTATTCAAGTTTTTAATCATGAAGGTTTGTTTTTTTTGGTTTAGTTTGGTTGATTGGTTTTGTTTTTTTCAATGTTAAAGTTACCTCAAATTTTCTTCTAGGAAACTCAGATAAAGAATGACTTCACATGGGCAAGCTGTGCTTGAGAAACCGTAGAGCATGCTGAAGGGCTGATAAGTCACAGACTACACAGTTGCCGCACGAGCAGTTCTATCTGTGACTACACTTACTGCTTTAAAAAAAAAGCCAACAAAAAACCCCTTTGCATCTTGAAGAGCTATGTATTTTTTTTTTAAAGACGGTAACAGGCTGTCTTCATCTCCCTACTTCATTTGCTGATTCATCTTCCTGCTTCCCAAAAAGGCATATGGCTTCTTTTAACTATGTGCATTTGAGAGCAAGAATCCTATTTCCACACACTTCAAAAACTAGAAACCCCACACAGCAACAAGGTGTTCAAATATTTGGTAAAGAACATCTTGTGAAATAATGGCTTATGTGAAAAGCTTTATTTCTATAAAGTATGTGAGACTGCAAAAAGATGTGGTTGTTAGATGATAAACTAAGGTGATACACATAAATGTTTTGTCTTTTTATTGCATTTTTGTTTTATTTTTAAAACAAAGTCTTATTGTAGCCCAATCTGGTCTCAAAATCCTTTGTAGTCAAAGCTGTCTTCAAACTTCTGATCCTTAGATCTCAGTCTCCCAAATGCAAGATTACAGGAGTGCCACACCATACTTAGCTCTTTATCTTCCTGCTACTCACACCCTCAAAGAATCAACATTATCCTACTACAGCAAAAACATCAGGTCACGTTTTCTCCAACCACACTAGTTATCACTGAATCTTCATAATACTTTTAAAATTACTAATTAAAGATAGGCATGGTGATGCATGCCTTTCAGTAATTGGGAGGCAAAGACAAACAGAATTCAGTGGGTTCAAGACCGGCTTAGTCTACACAGTGAGTTCCAGGTCAGCCAGGGTAACATAGTAAGATTACATCTCAAGCAAATGAACAAACAAAACCATCTGGTCAAAATACTAACAGATAGTTTGAGGAAAAGTCTGAAGGAATCCAGACCCAATAAAGATTAACACCCGCTTAAAATTACTGCCCTTGTCTTTCAGGAGCAAGGGATGTTCTCAGCTCTGGCTTTTCTCAACTCTTCTTTGTAAGTCACAAAATGCAAAAGAGCTGAAGAATTCTGTCTTCTTGAGACAGTGGCTGTATTTATTGATTTCTATGATCATGTGAAGGAAGAGACAAGCTTCATAGGCTTCCCTCTCAGTCTTTTCACCAACTTAGGTTACCCACAGGCTCTCCTATTTCTCTTTTCTTCCATAACTCCAGTACAACCAGAGTAAAGGGAACTCATCAAAAGCAGCAGCATCAGTGAAGAGCCACAGGGCTAATGGTAAGTAACAGAGACCCCTTGGTCTGCTCTAGAGTGAGCCAGAGCACACTGATGTTTTCTCAAACATTATTTATCACACAGCTGCCCCTACTTCCTGAAACAGTCTCATGAGCCAGAAGCTGAATACTAGGACTCAGTATTCAAATACTAGACAAAATTCAGGAATTTATCTTAGCCATCAGACTTCAAGAGGAATGAAAACGAAATAATACACTATATCAAGTAAACACACTATTTAGCTTAAAGCTGAAATCTAGGTAAGTTTAATTAATTTACAACATACAGATTTGGTAAAGCAAGTATTACCAGATTCCTCTCCAAAATTCACTTCCTTCTTTTCTAGATAGCCACATAAATCAAACTGTGAATCAAAATAAAATTTCTAAAGGTAAAGTAACCACACAAAGTAGTAATTATTAAACCCAAGCAACAACTTGTGTGGTTCAATGTGCAGATCTCTCTACATGTGTTCTCAATAATTGCTAAGTCAATTTAGGATATGAGTTTAAAACTGATCCCAGGCAGGTGACTCACCAAGAAGCTGAAAGTCAAGTATTAAGGTTTTGTTTTTCAACTTCCTTCTACTAAACATAGCAAAACAAACAAACAAAAACAACTTTAATATAGCTAACAGAATATCTGAGTCAGGAAGGTAATATTCTTGGAAAACTATGCCACCTATGCTACCTACAAAACATTCTAGTTGGAATCAGACTTTAAATTTTTATTTAAATAATCTAAAACAAAGAAAAGCAACCCTAGATCTCCCCTATTAAAAAGCACAGTCCAGAGGATTTTAAGAACTGGCTTGGCTGGCAGATGAAAATGCTGATAGAGATTTAATTAATTTTTAAGGTCTTGCTTCTTTCATTAGTACTCATAACATTCTATACATTTTTGAGGACTCCATCCCAACCCACTTTTCCCTGTCTTTCCTGCAGTTTGGGGACTACAATCTTGCAATATATGAACCCATACATACAGCTTTAACAGAAACATCTTGCACATGGAGAAAGTCTATCTAAAAAAGGAATGATGAAACTCAAGGTAAAGGCAGGATTCCAGTAAAAGAGATACCTTAATTTGCTTTTTTGCTTTGTTCACAATAGCTTTACTGATGAAGTCCTCTGCAAGTCAGACAACAGCACAATGGATACATTGTATTAATCTGTTAATCTCTTTTCCTTCTCTCAGCAAAACCTGTTACAGGTCTTCAATCTCTTTGCTGTTTTTACTAACAATCAAAGTCTTCTGTTCTAACTTTCACTGCTTTCTTACCATAAACTTTGTGGAAAGTTTAGTTTTGTTAGTTTCTTATTTCTCTTTCTCACAACTAGAAGGTAAGTCTTTATTTACACTCTCTAGCCTAATGTTATATATACTAAGAAGTCCTTCTGTATTTGATAGAATAATCTATATTCTACAACTTTTATAACTGTGTGCTAGATATTGAAATAGCAGAGAACAAAAACCAGAAACTGATCAAATAATATACATTTCCCCCATTCCCACCTCTTTCTCTCTCTTACACTGTGTCTGCCTCTATCCACTGGGAAATCAATCTACCCCCTGAGATATTCTGGACTCTTTAGGGGAAAAAATTCATTTGAGAGTAGCTCTGACTCACCAGGAAAAAACTCACTATGTTAACAAAACTGTCCTTCAACTCACAAAGATCCACCTGCCTCCTCCTCCTCCTGAGTGCTGAGCCCAAAATTACAGGTATGTGCCACCATGTCCAACAACTGTTTAGAAATTTAACAAGCATGTTTAGTAGTTATATTTTTGTATCAAAGCAAATTATTTTTCAATTAAAATTAGAAAAGACCTCTTCCAAAAAGAGTGATGTGAGGACTAGGGCAGTGGAAATCCAGGTGCCTCATAATTCGGTGAAAGGCTTATCAATTCTGTGCTGTGTTTGATGAACATGTACAGCTTGAGCTGACCAACAGTTTGCAGGGATTCTCTTTCCCCAAGCTGAGAGCAAGGACTGAAAGCATGAACCCTCACACAGCTTCACACTAACAGCTAAATCAGTGATCGTGTATCTCCTTTCCCTTTCATACTAAATATGTTCCTCTTGAAAACTGTCCCGGATTCTCTAGTTCACTCATAGCTACCTTCTTAAAATTCAGTTTGTTAGTGTCCCTCTTAAAATATGCCACCAAGATTGTTTATAACCTGCTAGCACAGAATGCATTACATTTCTTTTTTTAAATGTTCATCTTACTATATGTTTATCAATGTAAATTACAATCAGAATTTTTTAAAAAAGCAAAGCCAAATAGTTGGCCCAATTCAACATGTAATCAAATAAAATGAGCACTTATTTCCATTAAGGTCAAACCAGATCTTCCCATTTTATACTTACACAATTAATTTCTTAAGCAAACTACAAAATTACAATTTCCTATAAGTATTCTTATCTTTTTAATTTCTGATATGGAAACTAGACCATGTATTCTAAACCAAAATTCTATTTTCTATTTACTTGCAATATATTAACTACATACCATCTTGAATAAAAAATAAGAATCTATTGGGGCTGGAGAGAGCACCTGGTGCAGAGAATCCAGGTTCAGTTCCCAGCATCCATATGGTGGCTCACAACTATCTATAACTCCAATTCCTGAAGATCTGACCCCCTTTTCTGGCCCCTATGGGAGCTAGACACACATATGGTATACATACTACAGGCGGGTAAACACTCATATATTCACAATTTTTAAAAACCTGTAAAATATTTGCCCCTGAGACAAATATTTTTTAAGTGTATGTAGCTCAGTCACAGAACATGATGCCAGTATATCTGAAGCCCTGGGTTCTATTCCCAGCATCCCTACCCATCCTTCCCCCACCCCCCAAAAAAGTGACATGGAGTTGAGAGTGGTCATATCTGAATAAAATAGGTAATAGAGAAAATCTTGTATGTATTAAAGTGCCCTTCTGGAATTAAGTTTAGAGTGTGCTTTTAAGAATAAGTAGCATTTATTTTTGTTTGTTTTTGTAATACAGGACCTCAAGCACATTAGGAAATGTTCAATCTCTTAGCTACATTTCTGGCCTACTTTTTACTTCTTAAGACAGGTCTCAATAAGTTGCCCAAGCTGGTCCTGAATTCAATCTGTAGTCTAGGTAGGCCTTTAATTTGCTGCAGCTTCCCAAGTAGCTGGCATTACAGGCTTCTGTCATCAAGTCTGGGTACCATTTTTTAATGATTTTAATACACTTTTATTGACAGGTAATAATTGTAGTTACTTAAGGGACTCAGCAGGTCACTTCAATACATATGTATCTAATGTGTGGTGAAATGGATCAAGGTAACTGGCATATCTATCACCTCATTCATATGCTATTTTGTTGTGCTAGGAACATTCAACTTCTTTCCTACTAGCTACTTTGAAACCAATTGTTGTCAGTCATCCTTAACACTACATGAGAACATAAGAAATTATTCCATCTATCCAACTGTATCTTATACCTGTTATCTATTGTTTCTCCATCTCTTTTCTCCTATATTGTTTCCAGGCTATGGAAACAACCATTCTATTCTTTACTTATTTTGAGATTAGGTTTTTCTTTCCAAATACATTATGTGTTTCTGTGACTGATGCACTTAACATAATAAGCTATTATTCTGCTAGGTTGTTGCAAATGACAGAATTTCTTTTTTTGCTACTGAAAAATATTTCATTCTCCACGTGCTTCATCCACTCAGCCCATATAGACTGATTCCATATCTTGGGTATTGTGAATAGTGCTTCAGTGGAAATGCAGGTCTCTTTTGGACATAATAATTTTATTGCCTTGTGGCTATATATTCAGTGCTTGCACTGACAGCTGACACGTCAGTTCTGTGCCTGAGTAAGTAGCATCTGAAACATAGTTAAAGAAAGAATACAGTGTAATGGTTGTGCTCCTCATATTTGGCTTTTGAATATTTGCTCATTAATTTATAGTTTATTATTTTATTAGTATGTAGCATATTAAAAAACATAAAGCAAGTCATGGTGGTATATATCTGTAATAGCAGAAATAAGGAAGTAAAAGAGGAAAATCATGAGCTCCAAACCAGCCTAGAGCACATAGCAAGACTGTAGAAAGGACAGAAAGGAGAAAGAGAATTTACAAAAGTTATAAAGAATAATTGAATACAAGTCCTAACATTTTCTTCTTTAATTCAGGACCTGTTTTTTGCACACCTGGTCGCTATGAGTAACCATTCCTCCACTTCAGACTCATGTTCTAAACTAGGTCTGAAATAGAGTATTCCACAATTTATCCATTCCTGCAATAACCAACCGAAATATAATGCGAGCCATGCATGTAACTTCATACATTACAAGGTTTCATTATATAACCCTGCACAGAAGACCATGGGGCCTATAGGCTTAGTGCTTGGATGTACAGTGGTCTCAACATAAGCTAGGAGGGAGCCCTAAGCTGCCTACATATAAACTACTACTTCCTGAAGTGTCTTAGGAAGAATAAAAGGAACTATAAAGCAAAGAGGTAAACAAACTCCCACTCAAGATGAGCCTGAAAATTAAATTTCTACCAACTAAAAATCCTACCTACCAAAGCATTACATTTTAATTACCTAAGGGAAATGAGTTACTTCACAGTCTAAACATTTATATTCAGATCTACCCAGGCCAAAGTCTGTACCTCTACAGCGTGGCAGTCTGTGTGAAGCAGTCGCACACCTACACATCTGCACTCACCTCTGCTTCAAAAGCCTCCAACACTTTCTGGGATCATTTCTACTTAGGTTCATGTCATGGCCGATAGGATCAAAAATAACAAATTCAAAATCATCTTATTTTTCCAACTTCCAGAAATTTCCTGTTGCTGACTTTGATGAGCTCCAGGATTACAATAACCCCAAACTATGCTTAGTATAGTACTTGGGGTCTCCTCTCAAGGAGATTAGAGATGATTAAAACAAGGAACTTCCAACAACTGCCCAGATTCTTTTTTTCTTCAATGACTCTACTGTGTAGAAAAATCAAAAAAGTTATTTTCCTGTGTATTTTATAACACATCACAGAAAAACTGATATTTATGATGCTCCAAAAGAAGGTGGTGAATGAAGTGTTAGGTAGGAATAAGAATATGCTTTGAGGTTTACGTAAGACAAACTTTCCAAGAATTATTATGCAAACTGTCTCCAAATCCTTCTAGATGTAATCAAGCAGAATTTTGTTCTTGGTTTTCCCTCAAATTTGAGTATTTTTAAGGTAATTTTTTGAGAATTTATTATTTTAAAATTTCATTCATACATACATTTTAACCATATCTATCCCTATTACTCTCTCTAACTCCTCCAGATCTATTCCCCATGTCTCCTCCCAACTTCATTATTTATATATATGTAATATATATAATATATATTTGTATATAAATATCTACATTTATATATAAATAATGTATATTTGTCCCACTGAGTCCAATTTGTGCTGCCCATAGCCCATATTATCCATGGGTGTGGGGCCCTCTACTTGAACCATCTTTAACATCTCAGATTCCTGTGTAATTTCTTTCTTATATGAGGTATTTTAAACAAAAGTAGCTACATAGATGTAAAGAGTATCAAATTGAGATATGCTTCTTTTCCTTAACTGAGAAGTAGTAGTTGCATGCCTTTAATCCCAGCACTCAGGAGGCTGAGGCAGACAAACCTCTGTGAATTCAACGACATCCTGGTCTACAAAGTGAGTCCAGGATATACAGAATTACCCTGTCTCAAAAAACAAACAAAAAAGATATATTTCTTTTCATTGGTTGCTTATGAAATTATAAAAGGCAGGGGGAATGATGAGTAATCAATAATGCAGACCAGAGAAAAGCAGTACTCATTGTCAAAGACGGCATAGGCAACTGCTACAACAGAACAGCTACAGAACTGCTCGTTGGTATGGCAAAGAGCTGAAAGACTAGCACAAATATTAACTGCATCTAGACATCTCCTTTGAAAGACATCTAATTAAAGGCATTTTAATACTCAAAGTTGTAACAATAGGGCATATAGTATATATCTAATAACTACTAATACGTACGTGGCAGGATAAAAAGGGAAACATAAAGTTAGAATTATAAAGTATGAACACCAGTATTGCTTGGTACACGGGATCAAGGCTGAGAGATGCTCAGTGAGTAAATCGTGTGCCAAACAAGCATGAGAACTAGAGTTTACATTCCTAACACTAGTGGAAATGCCAGCCAGGCTAGATGTGGCTGCATGCTTGTAATCCCCACACTTGGGAAGAAGACACAAGGGATCCCCACAACAAGCTGGCTAGCTAGACTGATCAAATCTGCAAACTCTGGGTTCCAATGAAGGTCTCTGCTTCTGTGGCTAGGTCAGAAAGTGATTGAAGAAGACAACCTACATCAATCTCTGTCCTCGATACACACATATAACACATACCCACATATGCCACACACACTCCTCTTCCCTTCCCCTCCCCCATCCCTTTCTCTCTCTTTTTCTCTCTAAATACAAAAACAAAATTACAGAATCATAAAATATAACTGGAGAGTCAGCAAAAGCAAACAACCAATTTAAATCAAATACAACTTAAAATTACCATGATCAAAAGGTCTTCTCCTCAAAGAAGTTGAGATTACCATTGTACCAGGAGAACAGTGTGAACCACGTCAACCAATGTTTTAGAGAAAAAAGTATGTATAAAATGTATAAATAACTGACTAGGTAGATGATATCAGGTATCAATGGAACAATCTTAAAACACACAAACAAAACACCCTTCAAACTAAGGCTGGTGATATGGCTCAGCAGGTGAAAGACAACCTATGCTCAAAACCTAGGACTCACATGGCAGAAGAGAACCCATTTCTTAAAGTTGTCCTCTGGTTTCCAAGCACATACTTGTGAGACAGACAGACAGACAGACAGACAGACAGTTTCCAAGCACATACTTGTGAGACAGACAGACAGACAGACAGACACACACACACACACACACACACACACACAAAATGTAAAAAGGAAAGAAAATTACAAACTATCCCTTGATAAAAACAAATCAGTAATAAGTAATATATTCAAAATATTTAACTACATCTATGCACACAGATATTGTAATTCTCCAAGGCTGTGCTAGCTAGCATGTGCTATCCAATATCCATAGTGCTATCCAATATCCATAGGTGAGTACTTGAAGCATGCCAGAACTGAGAAACTACAATTTTAGTTTTAATTTATATTTAAATTTAACAACATTCTATTCAAATGTGATTAAAACAATTTGAGTTTGTGATTTATGATATCCGCTGGACATCTTAAAAACTGTGCTGGAAGTATAAATGTAAAATATACATCAGATTTTAAAAGTCTTAGTATAAAATGCTAGACTATGAAATATGTCATAAATAAAGCTCTCTCTCAAAAGCTTTATTTTAACAGGAAGGGTAATATGTAGGAGGAGCTAAGGGGAAGGGAACACCGAGAGGAAAAGATGGAGTAAGGAGAGGAGAAGATGAAGTAGATGAGAAGCTCGGTAATGAGAGAGGAAAAAGAGAGAGAAAGAGAGAGGGGGCATGGAGGCAGAAGTTCATGTGTCTCCACTAGTCAAAGATAGTTTACATAGCTAGGTTGGGTATTAGGTTACACTTCTGATTGAGCATTACCATACTTACAAAGCCCTTGATTAACATTTAAAAAGAATTGTATAAAAGCCAAATGGGAAAGGGGGGGGCACGGGATAGGGGTTTTCTGGGGAGGGGAAATGGGGAAAGGGATTGGCATCTGAAATGTAAATAAAATATCCAATAAAATATATATATATATATATATATATATATATATATATATATAGAAATGAAAAAGCTCTCTCTCTCTCTCTCTCTCTCTCTCTCTCTCTCTCTCTCTCTCTCT
>JANHMN010000006.1:56591394-56653352 GCA_030674055.1 Rhabdomys pumilio
TCTCTCTCTCTCTCTCTCTCTCTCTCTCTCTCTCTCTCTCTCTCTCTGTATGCATGTGTGTATGTGTGTATGTGTGTTTTGCTACACAGCACCCAGAGCTTTAAGCATGGTAGAGGAAGTACCAATGAGTTGCATCCTCAACCCATCAATCCTTTTTAAAAGACTGACATGGTGGCCCATACCTGTAATCTCAGGATTACCAGTTCAAAGCTAGAGTAACTTGGCAAGATCAAGGCCAGCCTGAGCTTCACAGTAAAACTATTGCTAAAGGTGTGTATTTGTGGAAGGAGGATAGCCAAGTAGTAGAACACTTGCCTAGCACGTGCAAGGCCTTGGGTTTGATCCATACGGTTGCAAAGAAAGCAAAACTCAAAATGTTGAATAATTTTGATACATGGATTTAAATTAAATATACTATTCAAGTTAATTTCTTGTTTTCTCTTATCTTTTATTTTTTTTCTAAATTATATCTGTTGCTTGTATCATCTATCACAAAGTACTGTTCCCAATTATCTGACAGAATTTAGGAGTGTCCATTATGCAAGATTTGTAAGTGAAATATTTCTTCTCTCCTAGTGCATAAAACATTACCATAGCCCTGGCAGGCAGAAACAAGCCCCAGATGGGCAACCCCCACTAGGGGGCCTGTGCAGTCTGGGTGGGGAAGAAGCCTGGAAAGATTGTCTCATGCCACTGGGCTCTGGAAGAGGAACAAGCCCTAGACAAACACCAGATACCCAGACACTCAGATACCCCAGGAGACACTAACAGGAGCAAGTAAGTGGTGGGGAAATGGAAGAGAAAGAGCAGAAGAATGTGTGCACAATGAAGAGCCAGAAATGGAGATTCCAGGGTAGTGAGGAACAGCCTGATGTAGCTGGTGATGCCACCTAAGACAATAATGAGGTCCAGGACTTTTCTCCCACTGAGGGCCATGTCTGGGTCCACAGACCTGGAGTAGCAGGGGTCTGTTACCACCAAAGGTCAGGTGGATATCCTTGGTCTGGGTTGCCACCCAGGGCCATGTTGTTGTCTGATGGCTGGGTTGAACTAGCCCTTGACCTCACCAGGACATCCTGAAAGAGCTGACCCTGAGGCCATGAGAGCAAGAGAGCTAACCCTACCTCTCACCTGCTACAGCACTAAGGAGAGTGGACTCTATACTTTGCCTGGGCAGTACAGTAGACCTGGCCCTGGATGTAGGGGTTGCCAGTGAGCTAGCCCTGTGGCAGAGCCCGCTCTGCCTCTTGTCAGCTGTATGGTCATCAGAGCAGGAAACATGGTCCTACCCCTCTCCTGCTACAGAAATCTGGAGAATAGGCCCTACACCTTGTCTGGGCAGTGCAGTATAGCAGACCCTGGTGATAGGGGCTCACGGGAGCATGGCCCCAGAACTTATATGCTATGCAACCTGTAGACAAGAGAGAGAGAGAGAGAGAGGTCCTCCTCCCTTGCCACCTAGGGTAGGAGAGAGAGCTGCCCCAGGTGTCATGAGAGTGGGAAAACTGGACCCTCACCTGCTGCAACACACAGAACAGGCCCTAAACCTGGGCAGCACAGTAGAGTTTGCCCTGGTTGGGGAGGGGAGTGCAAGTGAATCAGCCCTGAGAACATGAGAGCAGAAGCTCTGGCCTAGCCCCTTGCCTGCTATAATACTGCCCTGCATCTCTACTAGGCAGTACAACAGAGCTGGCCCTGATGGTGTAGGTGCAGCCTATCTGAGGCATGAGAGCTGAAGAGCTAGCTCTGCCCCTTGCTGGCTGCACGCTGTATAGTTAGCTAGGGTAGGGCCTGAAAGCTTGCCCAGGTAGTGTGGTGTGTGAGAGACCAGCTCTGATATGTCTCAAGCCCAGACCCAGGACTTTGAGTTAGTCCATTCCAACATCTACCTCATTGATGAACTACTGGAGTACATGAAGGGGCCAGTCCAAAACTACAGGATCTCCATGACAAAGGACAACAGGATAGCTGAGAGGAGTCTCAGTAAGGTTCCAGTATTGATAGTGTACCAGAAGCCTAAGATCTCAAACCAGATGAATGACTGATTGCAATGAAGCGTAGACAAAAGTGTACACTGTGGGACACTGTTTCAAACTACAGCTTCCGCAACAAGACTTGTTTTTCCTTTTAGGAGATGAGGTTGCAAAAATGGAGTATGAGTATGACAGAACGGGGAAATGAATGGACTTGGGTGCACAATGTGAAATTCACAAAGAATCAATAAAAGGCTTGGTTTTTTAAAGTAAAAAAATAAAATAAAACATTACTTTAGGCTATCAGGCTATGTATATTTTATATGCTATAAACTTGTTTGTCTTTTCATACAGTAAAAAGCAATGGAGGAGTCTGTCGTTCTGGTTCCAGTACCTTGGACATCTCAGAATCAGGGGGCGCTCAGTGTCCTACATGAAATGAAGTAGAATTTGTATACGACACCTGCATCTTCTTGAGAGGTGCTGAAGACACTGCTCAGCTGTGAAAACCATTTGCTGCTCCCACAGAAGACTGGGTTTGGTTCCTAGCACCCACATGGCAATTCACTACTAGCTATAACTCTTAGTTCCAGAGGATCTGACACCCTCTTCTGGTCTCCACAGGAACCAAGCACATATGTAGTGTCCAGACAGATATGCAGATAAAACACTCATTACACATAAAAATACTTAAATCATCTTCAAATTAATTATAATACTGTACACAATACAAACACCATATAGACAGTTGTTACACTGTATCATTTAGGGAAATGACAAAAAGTCTGTACATATTCAATATACATGCATTTTTCCAAATATTAAGCATATAAATTCCTTATCTGTGGCTGAACTGTATTCCTCTGAGTTCTCTAGACTGATAACGTTTAGTCATTGCTCTGCTATCTACGGAAGTCATCGAGAAACTGAATAACACTAATGCAAAAACTTAGGCTCTTCCTTTGGTTTGATTCTCTGGCTCATGTTAATGCTTTTTTTTTCCCCCTATGACAGCCAAATGAGAGCCTTTGGTTTACAAAAGGTTTCGATAAGCCTAATTTGAAGTACACTTTTATGTTTAATCTATTTACTGTCAGGACTACACATATATCAAGGTGCTTCCCAGCAGGCTGTATGTGTAAAGCACGATGTCTGCCTGGGGCAGGTATAACTATCTCAGTATACTCACATCCAATGAGTTAACTGGGAAGCTCAGTTCAAGGTTCCAGCAGAGTACTGGAGGAAATCTCTGGCTCTTATTTTCACCTAGCTCCCACTCTGGTCTTACTTATGCCTACAGTATAAGTAAGTAGTGAAAATACAACCCCTTAACATTTTTAATGGCAATATCCAAAAAAGACCACAAGATGGAGATATTACTCCATTACTTTTAATATTTGTATGTATACATTTTTTTCATAATTTTTCATAAAGGTTAGTTACTCTAATACATTCTTTTACCATATAAGGCTTTGCACATGTTAGGCAAGTGCTCTACCACTGAATGCAGTTAGCTATATTCTTTTTTGAGATGAAGTTTTGCTACTCAGCTTAGGATGACCTTGCCATGTAAGGTAGGCTGGTTTTGAACTAATGATTCTCCTGAGTGCTGGATCACAGATGTGGGCACCATGCCCACCTTGAAAACATTATTGACAGGGGGCTGAGGGTGCAGCCTGCTGGTAGAGTGCTTGTTCTATATTTAGATCTCTTCATCAATATGAACAGTATTCATCAGAGCTCCAAATGACTATTAACTATTGCTAAATATCAATTCAACTTAAAGATGTATTCACAATGAAGATAATGTAAAGAATGTGCTATAGCCTTTGAAGA
Source organism: Rhabdomys pumilio (assembly GCA_030674055.1). Taxonomy (NCBI): domain Eukaryota; kingdom Metazoa; phylum Chordata; class Mammalia; order Rodentia; family Muridae; genus Rhabdomys; species Rhabdomys pumilio. The sequence continues at coordinate 56,595,204 of JANHMN010000006.1, forward strand.
CAATTCAAGCCATAACTTTTGGTAATTGTTTTTTAAAATGTCAGTAAATGTTGAAAACTGAAGCTTTCCACAATAACCACTTTCAAAATCAACCTAAATTAATGTAAAATACATCTAGTAGTGAGATACCAAAAGTCAGATAATTCCACAGAATTACTATGAAAATCACAGCATGGTACCCAGTTGTACTTCATCAAATATTTATATTAGTATGCTTTACTTAAACCAGGAAGCCTATTTCCTACTGTAGGTGAAAGACCCATACAAAAATATCATAATATACAACTGCACAAAATTTTTTAAAAAATTAAAATAAAAAAATCACAAATTTCCAGCTTTAGTATAAATAAAAGATCCATACAAAAAATAACATACGATATAATTAACTACTAGAAAAGTTACAACTTCTGGCTTTTTTACATTATTCTTATTGTCCTTTAACACCCATAAATCAACTCACGTCATCAACTATTAGTGCAAAACACCATTTTAAAGCCAATATGTGTGTGTGTATGTGTGTGTGTGTGTGTGTGTGTGTGTGTGTGTGTGTAAATATATATATATATTTATATATAAAGAAAGGGTTCTGCTTTGTAATCCTGGATAGCTTGGAACCCACTGTGTAGACTAGGCTGGTCTTAAATATGAAATTTGAATTCTCCAACTTCTGCTTCCCAAGTGCTACACATCACCTGTATGTGCCACTACACTCCAAATAAATACTAACATTTTATACATTTTATTTATTTGTGATATATTCATTCATTCCTGGAACTCACTCTGTAGACCAGGTTGGCCTCAAATTCACAGATATCTGCCTGCCTCTGCCTCCCAAGTGCTAATCTTTTAAATAAATGTGTGGTCAATGAAAATAACTGCTGATAAAATTTGCAACTTCTAGATTTCAAAAAGTGAGAGGTTTCTTGGTAACACACAAAGGCAACTGATCAGAGAATGCCCTCTTGAACATTACTTTTCTCAGTGGTGGTATGAATCAAACTCTAAAGGACTGGCTAGCAGCTTCTTTCTTAGCTAGCATAGTTTTGAACCTTCAGCCTTCCCCAAGGTCCAATAAATGACAATGGTGATGTTCTTCCTTCTGGTCTTAATTAACGTTCACCATACACAAAAAGTATGATACCACATAACTTTTTAAAATTCCCGTGCCTTTTATACTCCGTTGTATGTATCCCTGAATTTGTTTATCGAAAGAAATTATTACCTTTTAGAATTTTTTTGTTATCAGTGGCATTTAAATACTGCATGCCCTTTATTTTATTCTTAATCTTAGATTCAGTTTAGTATTAAACAACTCAAATTCTATTAGCTGACTGCACAAAGCTTAATGGCTACTGCCTGACTAGCAACAAAATAGGCATCCATTTAATAATGAAGCATACTGTTTTATGGACATTTTCTAAGCAAAAGTGCAGAATGTGGTTTGCCCTTGTTTTTGTAATATGCCTGATTACATATAAGATTCCAGCTACTAGGTGGTAGTAAACAGGAATATTTACTGAAAAAGTAAATGGATGCTAACTTTACTTAATTTAGTATTCAATAAGACAAAGAATGAAATATAAATTCTAGATTAAATTTCTAACTTAAGACCCAATAGTCAGTCCTCAACCTCATCAATAAGTGTAATACCATAAAAATCCAAATATTCAGTACTTAAGATATCATAATGTTATTCAAAACACAGTGAAAATAGTTTGTACTCGTTTGTATAGGACCCATATTTCACAATTAAATGCTTCATGACAGTAAAAACTGCTTTCTGCAAATACATATGATGAAAGCATTGTTTCAATGTTTTATTGTTTCATTGTAACAGTGTTCAAAGGTCCTACTTTCCACAATCAGAAGTCTCTCTTTACTGTAACTCCATTCCTCTACCCAGTCACACAACTTAAAAATGGCAATGGAACAGTTTTAATTATAGGCAAATTTGCTGGCATATTACCATCCAAATGTACCCAATAATGTCTGTCTCAGAAAAAATTTATAAAGTATTATAGTAATAGTTCACACAATGAGTCATTCACTGATAGAAAACCTGACAGATCTGGGAGCCAGTTAATATTGATAATCTTATAAAAGTACTTGTTACTTTTAACTGCTACAAATACTCTCCCCTCACTAACCATTAAACCAATTATCTACCCTTACTTCCATCCTATAATCTATTTACTCTGAACACTGAGGAAAGTGTCACTGGGTAAGGTATTAAGCTATTCAATAAGATGTCTAAAAAGATATCTATGAGTAACTGTGCCCATAGAAGCCAATTTTACTTCCCCAATTCAATGTAAAATATCATCTATGGAAGGAAAAGGTAAGATATCTGAGTGTTCTATTAATTAGCACTGAAAAAGACTCAGAACACCAGAAAAGACAGCTAAAAGAGTCCTATTTATTTATTTATTTATTTATTTTATTGAGTGTATGTTGGCCAAGGGAAAATGGATCAAAAGGGAGGGATGCTTAAAGACTGAACCACATAACTTGGGCCCATAGGGCTCACAGAGACTGAACCACCAACCAAAGAACATGCATGGGCTGGACCTAGGCCCCTTACACATATGTAGTAGATGTGCAGCTTGGTCTTCATATGGGTCCCCTAACAACTGGAGTGGGGGCTGTCTCTGAGTCTGGTGCCTACCTTTGGATCCCTTTCCCATAGCTGGTCTGCCTTGTCTGGCCTCAGTGTGAGAGCATGTCCTTAGTCTAATGCGCCTTGATGTGCCAGGGCGGGTTGGTACCCATAGAGAGGCTTCCTCTTCTCTGAGAAGGGAAGGGGAGAATGAGGGAGGGGTGGGAGGATTGCACTGGGAGAAGAGGACGGAGGGGGGTTATGATCAGGATGTAAAGTGGATAAATAAATTAATGAAAAACAGATTAAACTACACACTAGCATCACAAGTGCAATGACTCTCACAATACAACTAATTATATATAACTGAGAACAAAAGTACAGATTCACCAGTCAACAGAGACATCTTCATTTTTTAAGAGTTAGGGTTTAAGATGGCCAATTAATGACTCTTCTTTCCCATCCAAAAAAACAAGGACGCAGCTAGGCACAGTGAGACTATATAACAGATACTGGAGAATATTCACAGATTTTAAAATAAAAATGAAGTATTTATTCATGGCTAGAATATTCTACAAAATATTGTATAGGAGAAATTATGGTCCTACACGATAGTTACAAAAACAAAAAATATAAAAGAAAAAAAAAGAGAAAAGCTAGAATTGGCACTGATTCTATGATAAATAAAGGGAGTCCAAGGAGCTATTAAATGAAATACAAATATTATGTAGGGATCTAGAATTTAAGTTAGATTTAAGATTTTTGAACAGCATATCTTCTACCCTACATGGTATTGTTCATCTTTCTGCCTGACTCTTCTCTGAAAAGATGCAATATCCACATTGGAGTGCCCTATGAACAATTAAAAAGCATTCTAAAAATAGGCTGAACCACTGATACGCTTTCTAGAGTCAACCTCTACCAAAGACTTCTGAAGTCTCTTCCTAAATTTCTAGAACAACTTGAAATATGCACAGGGCCCTTTACTCTACTGGATCCTTAAAAAGTCATTACATAAATGTGACCTATTGTTAAGTAAAAACTACCAAGAAAGCACTTGTTTGGGGAATTGCAATTTAGTTGGTTTTTTTTTTTTCTTTTTGTAACACATGGTTTCACCAATGTTATTTCATTCAGTGTATAGTGAAATGTTTGACAGGTATCCATAAAATTCACGTGTTCTTATATATTTTTAGTTGTGAGCCTAGCCTTTAATGGCTGAGTCATCTCTCCAGCCCAAAACTCACCTGTTCTAAAGAACAAAGTAACTCTTAAAATTGCCCAAAATCATAAAGCTAAAAGATAAAGTAGTCCAAAATCTAAACGTCATATTATTGCAAATATGCATCTTGGGGAAGGACAAGAAGACAAGAAAAGATGCAACCAGAATCATCTAATTTCTGTTACCCAACTCTTCCTCGTCTCCTCTCCTTGGACCCACAGTTAAGTCCAGCCAATTCTCAGAACTTTCCTTTGACTCTTATTCAGCTGATCACTTCTTCCTCTCTTGAGATATTACCACTATTCGACTTGAGAGACATCCTATTTCTTGGTTTGTCTCTTCCTATTTCTCTCGCTGGTTCTTCATCTCCCTGGTCACCATCTCTCTGGCTTAGCTACCTGACCTCTTCCCTTGTCTTTTGGATTCATTTTTTTGGGTAAACTAATTCAGTTATGTGGTTTCAAGTTACCTTCTAAATATCAAGAACTAGTTTATTATCTATAGCCTATTTTTTCTGTCTAAACTTCAGACCTGAATAACCAAATAGCTACATGCCAGCCCTCACTGTGCTTAACAGATATGGCAAACTTGGTGTGACCAAACTCTTGATTTTCCCTCAACCAGAGTCCCTCTCCAGGCTTCTACAACTCAAGTAAGTTCAACTACCTCCTTAATCTTTAGAATTGTCTTCAATCTCTCTTCTCTTAGAATCCACATGTAAGCCACTTGTCCTGTTTGCTTTCCTATTGCTGTGATAAAGACCAAAAGGCAACCTAGGGAGAGAAGGGTTTGTATACCTTACAGTTTACATTCCACTATGAAGAGAACTTACGGCAGGAACTGAAGTAGAGTAGAGGAACAATGCTTACTGGCTTTCTTCCTATGGCTTACTCAGCCTGCTTTCTCATACAACCAAGGAATTTTTACACATGCCCAGGAGTGGCACTACCTACATCAGGCTAGCCCTCTCATATTGATCATTTATCAGAAAAGTGTCCCAAGGACTTATGTCCCAGGCCAAAATGATGGAGGCATCTTCTCAAACTTGAAAGAAAAATCAATTAACCAGCATGACATCTAAGTAAAATCTTGACAATTTTATGATCAAATTAATCCAGAATCTGATCACTTCATATCAACATCACTACCATCACCCAGGCCTATGCTACATTCTACACTACCATTATTTCTCTAAGAAACTAATGCCTTATAAATTATACTTAGCACAAAGACAGGACCATTTTGAAATTTACTTCAAATCTGGTCAACATTCATTCCACAACTTAATTATGAGTAAAAATCACTGTCCTTATAATGGCCTGCAAGCCCTGTATGATCTGTCCCTACCACTACGACTTAGATCCTATCTCCCATTACTATTCTCCAGCACTCTGCTCTGCCCATACTGGCTGCCAGTCCCTCAAACTTTCAACACACTCCTGTATCAAGACCTGTGCACTCACTCTCTTGAGAGCATTCCTTGAATGCTTGTAGGCCGTGCTGCATGCTCCTCCATCACACTATAATCTGCAAGTTTGAGTCCTTCTAAAATGAGTATGTTAAAGTCCAATCCCCAAAGTGATAAGAACCAAGAGATAGAACACCTGAGAACTGACAGGTTAGAAGGGTAGAGTCCTTAGGAATAGAATCAATGCTTTATAGCTTCTCATGTCCTTCAGAGGCCTCGGTGCATCTGCTATTTATATATACCTATTTACAGTCACTATTTGTGTTCCTATCCCAACTAAACTATTAAGCTAATTGAGGCTAAAGGTTTTGTGCTTAAGATCCAGTGAATACCAAATAAGTCTTCAATGAATAACACCACTGGATAGTTTTGCTACTTCATCAGTCCCAACATCTGCTAGTCAACAGGAGATTGTTTGGCTCTAGCTTGAATATCACACATTAAACTTTAAACAGGTGGAGTTTATCTCCACCACATATCTGGTCCCTTGAAAGTCTTCCAAGAAAACTAAAATTCAAAGTAAAGAATGTTCCAATCTATTTTTCTGTGTCAATAAAATAAAGTTCCTTCTGGCTTTCTTTTCAATTTCAACACAGCTGAACACAAAAATATAGATTAAAATAATTTTCTGGATTCTTTTCTAATTTTACCAATTTGACCAAATCTTCTCAATTATCTATATATATTTCCCCATCTTTCCTTACACAGTTAAGGTCTCTAGTTGTTCATACTAATTCACTGCAAACTAAACAGTATGCAAATACAAACCATGATAGTCAACAAACAAGGCCAGATAACTAATCATTTTAAATTATGTATATACATGTATGGGTTTGTATACTCAAGTACAGTACCCTCAGAGGTCACATCAGGTGTCAGATCTGCTAAAACTGGAATTATAAGCAGTTGTGAGCTAAAAAACACAGGTACTAGGAAATGAAATCCATTCCTCTGAAGGAACAGCAAGTTCTCTTAACTACTGAGCCATCTTTCCACCCAGAGATAATATAAATTTAAAACCATTACTGTTAAGTCTCTATATTCTCTTAAAAATCTTAATTTCTACAAACAATTCAAAAGCATCATCAAGATTTGTTTTGATAGGTTATTGTTCTACTTTGCTTTCTGTTACTATGATAAAACACTGACAAGATAAACTTGTGGGAGAAAGGTTTTTTTTTGTTTTGTTTTGTTCTTTTTAACTTATATTTCCAAGTCACAGTCTCTAAGGAAAGTAAAGGCAGGAACTGAAGCAGAGACCACACAGACATGCTACTCACTGTCTTGCTCCCCATGGCTTGCTCATCTTGCTTTTTATATAACTCAGGATCATCTGCCAAGTGGTAGTACCACACACAGTGGGCTGGGCCCTCCCACAACAATCACTCAAGAAAATGCTCCCACAGACTTGCCTACTGACCAATCTGATTCAGTCAAGTTCTCAACTGAAATCCCCTCTTCCCAGATGACTTGCTTCCCTTCTAGCTGTGTCAATGTGACAAAATACGAGCCAGCACAGTTATATATAACACTCTCACTAGCTACAGAATTTGATCAATCTTAATAAATACTAAACAACTATTTAGTTGAGCTAGCAAGATGGCTCAGTAGTTAAAGACACCTGCTAAGTTTAATCCCTGGGACCCTCATGGAAAGAAAATACCAACTTCCAAGAGCTGTCCTCTGACCTCCATGTTTGCCATGGCAAGCATAATAAGTAAATAGACAAACAAAAAACAAATGCAATAAAGAACATTCCTGGTGTTGCAAAAATGGCTCAGTGGTTAAGAGCACTGGCTGTTCTTTCAAAGGCCCCAGATTTGATTCTCAACAGTTACACGGCAGCTCACAACTATGTGTAATTCCAGTCCCAGGGGATCAGCTAGATGCCTTGGCCTCTGTGGGTGCCAGGCACAAAGATAGTACACAGACATACACAGAGGTAAAACATTAATAAACTTAAAAAAAAAAATAGATAGAGAAACATTGTGGTGTGGTACTAAGAAGAAACATGTAAGACACTGAGGGAGACAAACACACACACACACACTAACATGGAAGGGATTAGGCCAGGTATAATGGCACATGTCTTCAATTCCAGTAGTCCTTGAGGTAGGTGAATAGATAGCTATGAGTTTGAGACTAGCCCCAGTCAACCCAGACAAGTTCCAGGCCAGCCACTGCAGCACAGTGAGAAACCTTGGAGGTGGAGGGAGAATATAAGTAACTTAAATAAAATAAAAACAAACAAATAAATGAAAAAAATTTAAAGGAATTATTTCCTGTTCTACCTAATCTAGATTTTTTTTTTTTAAGTTAAAAAGTAAAATGAATCTTCTGGCCTGGTGTAGTGGGAAAAGCCTATAATCTCAACATCCAGCAGGACCATGAGGCTGGAGAATAACGGTTTAGAGGATAGGCTAAGCTACATGAAGACCTGTCTCAAAAACCTAAACCCCAAAAAATGATCTTCAAACTTACATTTTCACTAATTATTGTTACATACACTGCATTATCGTTTACTTTGGAAATAAGGCATATTTTTTCTCTGTAAGCAGGAAGTGGCACAAGGTAACACTTTACAATGACCACAAAACCACTGTATATATATTTTTCACTGTTAAAAAATGAGAACTGTTAAGTTCAGTACCGTGGCAATTTTATATTCAATAATTGTATATACAATCATAGAATTTTATAAAATGCAATGAATGGAAATCAAATTTCTGTTTAACAGTCCAATTAATTTCCTTTGAAAGTTTCCTATTACATAATTTACAGGAAGAGGTACATTTTTTAGCTAACTGTGTTAAGTGTGCCTTTTTGTTATTGTTGTTGTTTTAGCTCCACAATTTATATCTGTGTGAAGGACTCAATCAGAGCTTGGGAGATTCTCTTTCATTCCATGATCATGAAGTTAGTAACATGTCTTCTTTTTCTGTCCATTGTTTGAGGCAGAACCTGACTAAATACCCTCACTCAATCACTTTCAAGTAGAAATAAAAGAGAACAAGAGATTTTACAAGTTAAAGATCCAAGTTAAAGTCAGAACAGAAATGAATAGAGAGGCAAAAGCGTATACACAAGAGTATCCTAGGCACCCCAAACACCTCAAACCCTGAAAGCTTCACAGCTTCCCCTATCAGTCCTAGGACCAACCGGGAGGAGGCTTCAAATTCTTCCAGATTTCTAACTGCAACACGAACACTAATAGCAGGCCATAACGATTACAAAATACAGTGTAAGAAAACCGCTAACAGACACTGAGGAAAAAAAGAAAGGAGGAAGGGAGGCAGATGAAGTAAAAATATGTTTAGGTGGGAAGATGACAATTTGAGGTGATACATGGTTACTGTGTCACACTTGAGACGGGGTAAAAGTATAAAATCGGTCTGCCTACACCTCTCTTCCTTCTTCCTTTAGCACAGTTTGGGGGTGGGGGGAAGAATGGTCTCCAGAAAACCAAAGAAAAGGTAACAGCACTCTCAGGCTAGTTGCACCGTCCAGTCTAACACTTAGATCAGAAGTTCCGAAGTTGGACCGACGGTGAGGGACTGGGAAGAGATGACGGTCAAGTGGACCGGGCTGAGTGAGGAGGTCTGGCCCGCCGCGCCGGGCGCGCTTACCTGCTGCACCCCAAGGAACTCGTAGAAGTTCAACTGCACCTCCTCCACCAAGTCGAACAACTCCAGGTCTCCGCTCTCCCAGGCGCGCACCGGCCGCACGGCCGCCAACAGAAACAGCAGCAGCGGCCACACCGGCCGCACGGAGGACGACACCAGCCCGGGGCGCCGGCACTGTAGAAGTCGCGCGGGTCCGAAGCCAGGAACCCACATCGCTCTGGGCTCCGAGAGGTCGGTCGGCAGCCACGCCATGCGCCGGCCGAGAGCTGGGACGTGGCGGGTGGCGCGGGCAGTGCGGACGGCGCCTGTCAGTCAGGAGCGCGAGCAGCCGCCGGAAGAGGCCAGCCAGGCTGCGGCTCGACGGAAGCACCAATAGACGCGGAGAAGGCGGCGGGGGAGCAGAGACCAGTCGCAAGCGGCTCTCCCTTTCCCGACCCTCGCCACGGCCTAGGAACAGCTGGAGAGCCAGCGCCGGCACCCAGGCTGCCGTGTGGGAGAGGCTTCCCCAGGCCTCAGCCTATCCCAGGCCTCGCTTCCGGTGACATCACGTCTCCTAGCAACTGTGGGGCGGGGCCGGGGCCGGAAGTAAGAACTCTCTGGATTCCGGCCTCGGAGAACAGCCTTTCAGTGGCTGGCATATATAGTAACTGCACGTGTGTCAGCGCTGGCTAAGAGGGGTGGGCGATCACAGACCTTCAGGGCCCGGAACTCCTACCTGTAGGTTTTTTTCCCCATGCCTTCTGCCTTGCCTTCCTAAGTATTAATATTAAAAGCGTATCTCAGGATCGATGTATTTTACTGGTTAGGGCTTGTGTTCCAGGGCACTTAATTTATTATTCCATCAGTAAAGATAGGATGACTTGAACTAATGCCTAAAACACACAGATCCACTCCAGTGTGGTTTGGGGGTTGGGGAGTGGAGGCACAAAAAGGAATTTAACCAAAAAAAAAATTATACTTCTAAATATGAATTAAGATTTGTGAGTATATTCCGTGCCTGTAATTTCCAGAAGATCTGAAGCCCTCTTCTGGCCTCTGCAGGATCCTGCACACACATGATACACATAAATGTAAGCAAGCAAACAAACATACATACAAATAAATTCTAGCTCCAGGTGATCCAACACCCTCCTCTGGCTTTCACAGTCACTTGTGCATGTAAACATACACATAGGCAGACACATACATAAAAATTAATCCTTTTTAAAAGACTAATCTTTACCAAGTCCCTACATTAAAGCAAATATTTATTCAATGAGTGAAACTATCAAAAAATGTGACAAATTTTTTTTACCCAAGTCCATCTTTTCCATATTTGATCATCATACTATTGAGTGCGATATTATCTGAAAGTGGTGTGATCTTGCCACAACTATAGCAGCATTAGTATGAGCTCTTGCCAGACAGTCCTGTAGTTCCCTCTTGAACTCTGTGTTGTCCAAGAGCTCCAAGGACTTACTCCATTTTCAGGGAATTTATCACTTTCTAAGGCCAGGCTGATGCAGAAGTACAGTTGCCTCTTCACCCAGTGCTTCCCACAGACAGGGATTGATCTTGAGGATTCTTCCTGTCCAGTTTTAGTGATGCTTTATTCTCTGAGACAATGTTCTTACTACAATTCGAATTTGGCATTTCTATGTTAACTGTTGTTCTTCTGCAGGAGGTAACACAATTGAATAAATCCTTTGTCAATGTCTGGGCAAAGGGCAGTTATCAGCTGTTTTCTTCCTTGGTGACATTTACTGATCCTAGGCATGGAGTGATTGGCTTTGGCCTGCTCAGAAGGACTTTACACAGATAAAAAGAAAGCAGTGAAATGTTTACTTTGGATTGTATAATGGACTAAGGTACAAAGAAGCCCCAAACATATAGTCAGCAGTCCCACAAAACAGCTGCTAAGTCTTGGATATTGCTTGAGATTGAGGAGCTGTGTTCAAAATAACATCATCTACCTACAAAAGACTTGTGATGGCTATGTCCAGTTGTCAACTCCACTATAACTGGAATAAACTACAATCCAGAAATGGGGACCACACCCATGTCCCAAATCTTGAGGCTGGAAGACACCTTTAATCTTTAATTAAATTAGAGCCTTTAATCCAGATCTTGAAGCATACCTTTAATCTGGTCCATACCTTCTGCTGGAGGATTACATAAGAACAATGGAAGAAGGAAGAGTTCATTCTTCTTTGCCTGCTTGTGTTCACTTTGCCAGCACATCTGTTGGAGCCCTCTTCTTCAGGATTCCAGCTTATACAGAAGACCAGCTGAACCACTTAACATTGTGGGATTAAGCAACTACTAGATTCTTGGGCTTCCCATTCACAGCTGGCCATTGTTAGGTTAGTTGGACTGCAGACTATAAATCACTCCAATCTATCTATCTGTCTATCATCTATCTATGGATATATAGTGAGAGAGAGAGAGGGAAGGAGAGAAAGATTTATTGTATAAGTTTGTAATTCTAGAGAACACTGACTAATACAAGGTTGTAAGTCTATAAAAGGCTACCTAGGAGTGGGAAGCCTACCTCAAAGACATGGGCATTATTCTTCACACTCAAGATCATTGCAATTACTTCTGAAATTACATGAAGAAGATCTCTAGGGCCAAGGAGATGAATGCTTTTCTGGTTGTTGATCAAAAGTTCAGAGGAATCAAGAACAGAAAGAAAACAGAAGTTGACTTAATCTTAATAACTCTGTTTCTCAGTCACAATCCAGCTCTTCTGCGACTGTGTAGAAGATAACAGATACTCACCCAACTTATCTAATTTCCATTTTGGTGGAAAATAAACATCTATGTTGTCTATGGAAATTTTATGTAAAACTCTGGGATATGTGGTAGTTTTTAAGTGTAAGACATAACAAGGATAGGAAGTTTTGACCAATGATAAAGAAGAGGAAAAAAAGATTATAGAGTCCCACAGATAAACCAGATGTTAAAGCTTAGCTAGGACCTTTGAAATGACTATGTGAAATGACTTATTACAAAATAAAGCAGTAGGTCATAAGATGGAGGAGGAAAAGGTTGGTAAAATATATAGCAAGGTACAGAATTTTAACAGAATTGGTGGGAAAAAATCTTGAAAAATATAATATATGAAATCAAGAACTCAGTAAAAGAGTTAAATTGCAGACTAGACATAGTAGAACAGAGATTAGTGTATTTGGGGAAAGATCAAGAAGATAAAAATACCCAGACAGAAAGAAAAAGAATGGAGGAAAACAGAATTTAAAAGGCAGGTGTGGAAAGAATAAACCTTAGATATGTGTGGCAAACCTCAAAACAATGAATAGAGACACACCGGAGCAGAAGTGACATTTGAAGGAATAGCAGTCAGTTTTACAGAAGTGATGACAGACATAAAGCCATAGAAGCAAAATGTCATTCAAAATGAATCACAGATCTAAATGGAAATGTTGAAAATTTTAAAGTCTTGGAAGCAAAAACAGGAATAAATACTAGTGACCTTTAGCCAATGATTACTTAGATATAACACCAACTGCATACATGTTAAAAGAAAAGATAAATTATGCAAAAAATGATTACTTTTATGTTACAAAAATATCATAAAAAATTAATAGCTGGAATAATCCCTAACTAAACTCTAAATATTTGTCCTTATACCAAGAGATAACTGTATCTCTCACTGCTCATCAAAGAAACTTGTTTTTGCAACAGACAGAGACCATTACAGAAAAGTACAACCATCAAAATGGGAGCTCAGTCTCAATTGACACATCTGTAATACAACTCCTGCATCTAAGACTCAGGGACCACTGTGGGAAGGGCTGGGGGGGGGGAGATTATATGAGAAGTTTGCTGTGAGATTATGTCTGAACTGTGTCCTCCTGTGTCATCCTGAACATTGTGACAAACTAATGTGGAAGGAGGGGAGCTCATAAGGCCTCAGTCCTAGACAAACTACAAAGCTACAGACAAGTAGGAAATCAGAGCAAGAGAAACAGCAATGCCCTACAATTAATGAATGGATTTTTCTTAAATATGGTTTATCTAAATAATATCATTATTATTCCCAATAGTATTATTTTCAGCAATAAAAAGAAGTGAAGTATATGTTATAACACAGGTGAACTCAGAAAATATGCCTAGTGAAAAAAAGCTAGTCACAGAAGATCATATATTCCATGATTCTTTTTATGCAAAATATCCAGAATAGATGATAGATGAACTTAGAAAGTAGATTAGTAGTTTCTTAGGGTTGATGGTAAAGGATGTTAGAGATTCACTACAAATGGGTGCTAGCTTTCTTTAATAGAGTAAAATTAGATTGTGGAGACAGTTTGAACATGTCAGTATACTAAAACTGTTGCCTAGTCCTTTTTAAATAGATTAATTGTATAGAAGCTAATTACATCACGCTGAAACTGTTTCTCAAAAGAGACTGAAAGGGGCCTGAAGAGATAGCTCAGGGGGAAGAACATGCATTACTCTTGAGGGTTCCCAGCACCCATGTTGGGCAGCTCATTGTAACATGGAATGGCATGAGTCATTTTAAACCTGAAACCCACCCCTGAGTGGTACACTTCCTTCAATAAGCCTACTCCTCTTAGTCCTTCCCAAATAATTTCACCAATTGGGAATCAAATATTCAAACAAATGAGCCATGGGGGTAGGGGGTGGGGCATTCTCATCTAAGCCAACACATTCTAAAGCATCTATAACTCTGGCTTTCATGTGGACTCACACTCTCTTGCACATACTCCCCACCCTCTAACACACACACACACACACACACACACACACACACACAATTAAAGTTAAAGGAAGGCGAGAGAACACATATACAGCAAACTCAACAGCCTTAAGAAAAGTAAGTGCAGTTATTGTTTAAAACAACTCAATTATATTGGAGTTAAAGTACAAAAAGCTTGTGGGGTGTGGTGAAGGCAATGATTTCAAATAGCAATTGTAGCCTTAAACATCGCACAGAAGAGCTACGTTAATTCAAGGTGTTACGTGCACCCAACATAAGGACTTACATAAATAGCTATGGCATACGCTGAAGTAAAAAGTTCAGTGACGACATCTAATTGTTTTCAGCATTTATGCAAGTGAGCCAGGAACACAGCAACTCCTATTTGGCTAAAGAATTTTCTTTTGTAACTCAAAATTTGAAGGTTCTGCTACTGATAGGGCTTAAAATGAGATTATGGAGGTATATGACTGAGATACATTAAAATCTACTTGTTATTGGCAATGAAGAAAAGAGGGGGGACCTGGGGCATTAGGTGGTCATCTGCACAGCGGTTGTTGAGAGGAGTTCAGGTGAACAGGAGCACTGTCCTGACCATTGCTTCCTATGGGCAAGTGAGAAAGGGTACCTCATGAGCTCTTTATTGTGGCTGTAACAAAATACCTAGAAAAGGTAGGGCTTATTCTGGCTCATTGTTCAAGAGCAGTCCACTGTGGTGGGGAAGTCAAGCTTGAGACTGCTAGAATTGCATCTACAGTCAAGAAATTAGGAAAGGTGGATGCTGGTACTTTTTGCTTTACGTTTTGTTTGGGATCCCACCCAGCACATGGAACATTGGCACCCACATTTTAAGACCGTTAACCCACTATTAACCCAGTCTAGAAATTCCCTCACAGAGATATCCAGGTCTGTATCTTAAATGATTCCAGATTCTCTCCAGGTGAAAGTAACTGTTAACTATTACAGATTTAATATTTAATAAACAGGCAGAGGACTCAAAAAAGAGATACTTAAATAAACTATCTGATAGCATAGCCCTCACTTTGGGGTAAAATCAAAGTTAACTATACCATACAGAATTGAGTATATTTCCGGTTAGTTAGCTAAAACAATAAAAATATATATCTTGAAAGAACTAGTATTGCCCTTTTCATTGCATGGTTTAGAATCCTGGTTCTCATTAAACCCTGAAATGGTCTCATTAGCCTCTATGAAGCTGTTTCTCAAATACATTGATGTGTAATTCTAAGCTATCATTGTTCTTTAATGGAGCATTATCGTCACTCAATAATTTATCTGTCCAAATACCATTCACAAATTTATATTGAGGTGACAAAGGTTAGAAAAATATTGCCTTGGAGATGCAGTTGCTTGGGAAAGAATCCCTTTTGTACTGCAGTGTTGAACTTTAATTGTTTTGAAGGTCGTCATAAACAAATACAGATGTTCCTTGTGTTATAAATAATAAATATGTTTCTAATGCGCGGACACTGTGGTTTTCACTTCGGTGAATCGGATGCAACGACTCAGTCTCACCATGAATAGCAAGATGAATTCTAGAACAGGACTGATTAAATTTGAATCCTGGCTCTACTTCTTTTTAGGTGGGTTATTTCTGTACTTCAGTCTCCACATCTCTAAATTTTGGTAACTACCAGGTTACCAAATTGTTAGGTTGTTTGGCAACTGAGAGAAGCAGGGTCTAGGGTATGGTAACTGCTAGCTAGACATCACTACTGTTTTTTGACACATCTCTACCCATATGGCTTTAAGGTTTCCGCAGGAAAATCTTATCCACTGGCATAAGTTTAGATGTAGTCTGTAAGGGCGTTAATTATCAAACTTGGGCTATGGTGTCTAGAAATTCATTGAACCCATTCAACCCTTGGATTGTGTAGGATGGTAGGAGACAAAACTCTCTTTAGAAAATAATACCTGGGTATGAGAGACGGTTTAATATTTTGTTGCAATTCCATAAAAATAGTATTAATTCTTTTTCATGCTAAGTATATACTGAATTAAGAGCATCTGACCAATTGAACAAAATGAAGGGAAAATATGTACATTCAATGATGGGGTCACAGAAGAGTCAATGGTCACTTTATGCTAAAGTAGCTCCAGAGTTTCAGATGGTGCCATTTCCTGCTTCTTGTGGACTTTATAATATACCACAGCTTACTGTGGTATAGTATGTTAAAAACGTGTTCTCTCACATAGCTTCAGAACTGTCAGTTTTCAAGGCTTGTAGCTATGTACTCAATCACTCTTTTATGATTTGAACCTTAGTTTTCCACCTTTGAACAACTCAGACACTGTCCCTTACCAGGTCCTCAGTTCAGCCTGGCTCAGCGATTGAGTATGCTGTACTTATGTACAAAAGCTCCATTTCGTCTTCAAGAGAAAGTTTAGCAAATTTCTTCATCGTCCGTTCTCTCAGACTGAACAGCTTGCTTTGGCTTTCTGCGGTCAGCCTCTAATATTGTTTGTGATGACAAATCGGAGCAAAAAGAACTGAACGATGTTACCGTTTACCTCAATCACCAGGCCCCAGATAATACCTTAGAGTACTATAGCGAGAGATCCCATGCCTCATAAATGCCTAGTGTTACATCTGCTCAAAGGATGTGGCATTCTTTACAATATTAGATTAGCAACATCACTAACATGAAAGCAACAACAACAATAGACTAAGGAAAATCAAGTGCCAGTGAAATCAGGGAAATTTCCCTGAAATTTCAGCTTGCTGCCCTGAATAGGATCGTTCTGTTTCACCCATTACCAAGCCAAAAAGCACACTTCATCTTTCCACCTTCAGTCTCTTAGGCTTTATTATGTTTCTTTAACCACAGAAAGGACTTTGGTCCCACTACTCGGAAGTCTTTTAACTCAGAATAATAGTAATAATAGTAATTTCACTACCAGGGGCAACCATTTCTATAGGCAATTTTTTTTTGAGAGGGGGAGGCAGGAGATTGTTTTGTTTTTTAGCATTCTAAAGGAATTAGCTTTTGTGAGCATAGTTCACTCTAGGTAGAGCTTCAGAAGTTTCAAATTAGGAAATGATTCTTTTTTTATTCATTATTATTGTATTTTGGGGTATGTGTGTATGCACTTACCGCGGTACACGTGTAGAGGTCACAGAACAATTGGTGAGAGTCTGTTCTTTCCTTCCTTGATGTGGGTCTCAGAGATTCAATTTAGGTCTTCAGGTCTGGTTGTGGATGCTTTAAGCACTGAGCCATTTATCTGGCCCAGAAGATAATTCATACCTTTATACTTGGGGGGGGGGATCATCTTTATGATGCAGAAAAGTTTACAAGTTGTGTTAAACCACGTGTCCTTGTATTTGCTATAGTTTTTAAATGCTTAAAAGAAAAATATCCACACAGAATGGTGGCACAAATCCATAACCCCAGCCCCCTGAGAAATGGAGACAGCAAGACTGTGAGTTCAAAGATAGTCTAGCTATATAGGAACACCCTATCTCAAAGCTTAAAAAGCAAAACCAGGAGAGCCTCACCCTGTCCTCTTTCCTTTGTTTTTTATAAATTTGCACACGATGAAGAAAATAGAATTGAACTTTTAAATCCTCATTCTAGTCCTCATCTACGGCAGGTTTTAGTGAAGGCTGTCTTGTGATCACTGGTTTTCTGAGCATGCCTTTCAGCTCCGTCTGTTTTAGGTTAATACAATCAGTTCATGCAGCACTCAGTCTTCATCTCCATCTCAAGTTGGACTTGCTAACCCTTAACTCTTATTTTGATTTATGGTTTGCCATTAGCTAATTTTGTAACTGTACGATGAAAATAACTGATAAGCATAGCAAATGATATATTATCCCCGTTGAGAGCTTGATACCACTATGCCAGAATCATGAAAGATAAAAAGTAAAATTCTCATTACAGTAAATTATTAGTAGGAGGCAATGATAAGAATCTCTTTCATGAGGGTAGGGAGATGGTTCGATGGGTAAAGTGCATGCACATAAAACTCAGTGTGGTACTTTGCACCTATAATTCTAGTGTGGTAAGCAAAAATGGGAATGCCTGAAGCTCGGTGGCTAGCTAGTTTAGCTAAACTAGTGAGCACCAGGTTTGGTGAAAGACTCTTGTCTCAAAAAGGTGAAGAGCCATAGAGGAAAGAACCCAACATTGACCTCTGACCTTTACACGCTTGTGCAATTCATACACACACAAATTACCCAATGGGGAAAAATGGTTCAAAAGATGTAAATGCTATCTGGTAACATTTCAGGAAGCTGTATTATTTCTGACTATTAAGTTGCATATATATATATATATATATATATATATATATATATATATATATATATATATATCTCCATCCCAGAGTTTTTAAATTAAAGTGTTTGTGGTGTAGGAGAACACCATATTTTATTCTTTTGAATTATTCTCTTTCCTGTTTCCTGCACCTAAGTACCTGCCCTGAAACGACTATGACATTCTAAATCACAGCTGGCAGAGGCTGAAAATGCTGCCCCAGAGTGGCATGAGACGCTGCTTGAGTTTTCCCTTGACTGTTTGTCCCAGCCTGGTTATTACCCCCAGTGCTATCATCAGCAGCTACAGAACAGAGACAGGCACCACTGTGTGTTTATCAAAAAGAACACTTTCTATCCGATGAAACCATACTGAAATAAACATACAGTGAGAAGATGTGAAAAGGTACTTAGTAGCACACTAGCGAACACTCTAGGACCTGCCTTCTGCTAAAGTAGTGATACAGAGAGATTTGAAGATAAAGAATTATTTTTCTGTTGTTGATTTGGTTTCTTTCCTAATTTATATTCTTTGACAATTTCATACACGTATACACTGAATTTTGATCATTTTCTACCCTCTCTTCTCCGCTCTCCTGCTGTATCTCCTGCTCTATCTTTCTTCTTCCCAGCTAGCTCCTGTCTGCTGATGCCTTGTGGGGAAGGGGCCTGTATAGGGATGGGAATATCCACTGGGTTTAATTATGGCTACTTGCAGGAGCATGAACTGAGAGTTATTTACTGGAATAAGGGCAGTTTATCAATAGCTACATTGCTAAAAAAATGAAGCGATATCTCTTCCCTACCATTCATTAACTTCCCATAGTCCCTCAGCTAGGGGGTGGGGCCTCGTGAGTCCCGCCTCCATGCATGATGAAGTAGCGATGGTCCAATCTTCTGCAGGGAGTTCATGAGTGTAGTGTTTATCTACATGCTACAAGATGCTCTACATGTCGGACACACTGTTTCTAGACTGCCTTCCCCAGTTTATGATTCTTACGTTCTTTCTACCTCCTCTTCCGAGATGTTACCTGAGCCTTCAGAGGGGTCAACGATTGGGCTTTTAAACATTATTTTAGGTATGTGGGTATGGAGGCAAGTGCCTTTAGCCCCTGAGGAAGAGGCAGGTGGATCTGAGTTCAAAGCCTTTTCTAGATCAAGAGTTTCAGAGGCCAGCCAGGGATAGTCTCTCTCTCTCTCTCTCTCTCTCTCTCTCTCTCTCTCTCTCTCTCTGTGTGTGTGTGTGTGTGTGTGTGTGTGTGTGTGTGTGTCTTGGCAAGATGACTTAGTAGATAAAAGTGCTTGCTGCCAAACCCAACAACCTGAGTTTAATTCTCAGAACTCATGGTGGAAGGAAAGAACTGGGTGCCACAACTAGGTACACAATACACACACAAACACACACACACCAAAATCAATCAATCAGTGATACTGTTTTAGTACACTTTTCACTCTGATATTATCCAGTTCACTCCAGCTTCAGTTAGTCTTCTACAGGTACACTCGGACAACTTTGTGCCCTGAGCCAACTTTTCTGCTTGGTAATGACAACTGTCAGTTAAAACACTATCTAGTGATTTTCTTAAATGTTCAATACACCATAGGGTCTCTTAAGGGTAAGCTCACAAGACAAGATAGCCGCTCATGGAAATGGATAATAAACCTTTCCAACATGACAGCTCTTTTTATCTTCCCAGAAATGACTTGTCAGAAAGAAGAAAAAAAAAAAAAAACTCTGCTCTCAAACCTTTCAAAACATGTTTAAATCTTCCAAATGATCTAAAATTTTCGTGTTTGAAATATTTTTAAGACTGTGTGCTGAAGGAGAAGATAGAGTCTCAGGCATAGAATATACCATAGAAGAAATCCATACATCAGTGAAAGAAAAATTTAAATCTAAAAAGTTCCAGACATAAAACATTTGAAACATCTGGGACACTATGAAAAGAATATACCTAAGAATAATAGGAAAAGAGGAAGAAGATTCCCAGCTACAAGACCAAGAAAATATTTTCGACAAAATTATAGAAGAAAATTTCCCCAACCTATAGGAAAGATATTCCTATAAACATACTAGAAGCTTACAGAACACCAAATAGACTGGACCAGAAAAGAAAATCCTCCACCATATCATAATCAAAACACGAAATGTACAGAGCAAAGAAAGAATATTAAAAGCTGCAAGAGAAAAAGTCCATGTAACATATAAAGAAGGACCTATCAAAACTATGCCCAACTTTTCAATAGAGACTCTAAGAGCCAGAACAACGTGGGCAGATGTCTTGTAGACTCCAGGAGACTACGTATGTCAGCTCAGACTATTGTACTCTACAAAACTCTCAATCAACACAGATGGAGAAAACAAGATAATCCATGACAAGATCAAATTAAAAAAAATTATCTATCCACAAATCCAGCCAGAAGATACTAGAAGAAAAACTCCAACATAAAAAGGCAAACTATACCCAAGAAAACACAGGAAATAAATAAACTCCACTCTAGCCATCCAATAGAAGGGACACACACACACACACACACACACACACACACACACAACCACGACTACCACTACCACCAACATCAACATAACAGGAATTAACAATCATTGGTCATTAAAATCTCTCAATATCAATAGACTCAATTCCCCAATAAAAAGATACAGGCTAATAATAGCTCAGTTAAAAAAAAATATTATCTCAGAGTAACAGCTGGAAAAAGGTTGTTCAAGCAAACTGACCCAAGAAGCAAACTGGAGTAGCCATTCTAATATCTAATAAAATAGACTTTCACCCAATTAATCAAAAGAGACAAAGAAGAAGAGTTTATACTCATTAAAGGAAAAATCCACCAAGAGGACGTCTCAATTCTGAACATCTATGCCTCAAATGCAAGGACACCCACATTTGTAAAAGAAACATTATTAAAGCTTAAATTTCACATCAAAGCCCACTAATACAGTAGGAGAGTTCAACACCCCCACCATCACCAATGGAAAGATCATCAAGACAGAAACTAAACAGAAAAAAATAAAACTAACAGAGATTGTGAATCACATGGACAGAACAGACATTGGTGCAAAATACTCAATAAAGTATTTACAAACTGAATCTGAGAACACATAAAAAATATCATCTATACTGATCAAGTAGGCTTCATCCCAGGGATAAAGGGATGGTTCAAGATATGAAAATACATCAATGTAATCCACCATATAAACAAACTAAAAGAAAAACCCACATGATCATCTCATTAGATGTTGAAAATGCCTTTGACTAAAGCCAATTCCCCTTCATCTTAAAAGTCTTGGAGGTATCAGGGATATAAGATGCATGCATAAACATAATAAAGGCAATGTACAGCAAGTCTATAGCCAACATGAAATTACATGGAGAGAAATATAAAGTAATTCCACTAAAATCAGGGATAAAACAAGGTTCCCAACTCTCTCCCTATCTATTCAATATAGTACTTGAAGTTCTAGCTAGAACAATAAGACAACTAAAGGACATCAGGGGGATACAAATTGGAAAGAAGTCAAATACTTGCTAGTCACAGATTACCATCTGATAGTACACATAAGTGACTCCCAAATTATATCAGAGAACACCTACAGCAGATAAACACCTTCATCAAAGTGGCTGGGTACAAAATTAACTCAAAAGAATCAGTAGCCCTCCTATATACAAATGATAAACAGGCTGAGAAAGAACTTAGAGAAACAACACCCTTTACAAAAGCCATGAATAATGTAAAATATCTTGGTGTAACTCTAACCAAGCAAGTGAAAGAAGATATGCACTTCGAGCCTCTGAAGAAAGAAATTGAGGACATTAGCAGAAAATAATGTCATGCTCATGGATCGGTAGGATTAACATACTAAAAATGACCATTTTACCAAAAGCTATCTACAGATTCAATGCTATTTCCATAAAAATTCCAATTCAATTCTTTATAGACCTTGAAAGAGCAATTCTCAACATCATGTGGAACCCCCCCCCCCCAAGATAACTAAAACAGTTGTGTACAATAAAAGAACTTCTAGAGGTATGATCACCCCTGCTTTAAAGTACTACAGAGCAATAGTAATAAAAACCACATGGTATTGGCATAAAAACAGACAGGTTGATCACTGAAATAGAATTTAATACCTACACACTTACAGATACTTGATATTTTACAA
The DNA here is from genome assembly GCA_030674055.1 of Rhabdomys pumilio. Classification (NCBI taxonomy): domain Eukaryota; kingdom Metazoa; phylum Chordata; class Mammalia; order Rodentia; family Muridae; genus Rhabdomys; species Rhabdomys pumilio. The sequence continues at coordinate 56,617,292 of JANHMN010000006.1, forward strand.
AAAAGTCAAAAAGCATACAATAAAAAAAAGAGAGTATCTTTAAGAGATGGTGATGGTCTGATTAGATGTCAGCATGTAGAAAATAAATCCATATTTACCACCTCCACAAAACTCAAGTCCAAGTGTATTAAAGACCTCAACATAAAGACAGATATAATAAATCTAATAAAAGAGAAAGTGGGGAACTGCCTTGAAGACATTGGCACAGGAAACAACTTCCTGCACAGAAAACCAATAGCTCAGGCACTGAGATCAACAATCAATAAATGAGACCTCATGAAACTGAAAAGCTTTTATAAGACAAAGGACACAATAAGACAAAACAGCAGACTGAAAAACGAGAAAAGATCTTTACCAACCCCATATCCAACAGAGGACTAATATCCAAAATATATAAAGAACTCAAAAAGTTAGATACCAACAAACCAAATAACCCAATTTAAAAATGGGGTACAGAATGAAACAGAGAATTTCCACCAGAGGAATCTCAAATAGCTTAGAAGCACTTAAAGAAATGTTCAAGTCCTTAGTCAGGATAGAAATATAATAAAAACAACTTTAAGATTCCATCTTATAGCCATCAGAATGGCTAAGACCAAAAACTCATGTGACGTAGCACATGCGGGGGAGGATGTGGAGCAAGGGGAACACTCCTCCACTGCTGGTAACAGTCGAAACTTGTACAACTTTGGAAGTCAATTTGGTAGTTTCTCAGAAAATTGGGAATAGTTCTACCTCACTCCTGGGCATATACCCAAAAGATTGTCCACCATACCATAAGGACACTTGCTCAACTATGTTCATAGTAGTTCTATTTGTGCAGCCAGAATCTGGAAATGTTTCTTAACTGAAGAATGGATGAAGAAAATGTAGTACATTTACACCGTGGAATATTACTCAGCTTTTTTTGTTTTGTTTTGTTTTTTCAAGACAGGGTTTCTCTGTGTAGTCCTGGCTGTCTTGGAACTCACTCTGTAGACCAGGCTGGCCTTGAACTCAGAAATCCGCCTGCCTCTGCCTCCCAAGTGCTGGGATTAAAGGTGTGCGCCACCACTGTCCGGCTATTACTCGGCTATTAAAAACAAGGACAGCATAATTTTTGCAGGCAAATGGATAGAACTAGAAAATACCATCCTGAGTGAAGTAACCCACACCTAGAAAAACACAAATGATATGTACTGTCAATAGAACAAAATGGCAACCAACAGATTGGGAAAAGATCTTTACCAATTCTACATTCAATAGAGGGCTGATATCCAATATATACAAAGAACCCAAGAAATTAGACTCCAGACAATCAAATAACCTGATTAAAAACGGGGTACAGAGCTAAACAAAGAATTTTCAACTGAGGAATACCAAATGGCTCAGAAGCACCTAAAAAAAATGTTTGACATCCTTAGTCATCAGGGAAATGCCAATCAAAACAACCTTGATATTCCACCTCACACCGGTCAGAATGGCTAAGATCAGAAACTCAGGTGACAGTAGATGCTGGTGAGGATGTGGAACAAGAAGGAGGGAGGCTACAATCAGGATGTAAAGTGAGTTAAAAAAGAAGAAAAAATAAATATTTTTTTAAATTTTTATTATTTTATTTAAATTTCAGATGTTATCTCCTTTCCCCATTCCACATCCCTCAGAAACCTCTTATCCCATCCCTCCTCCTCCTGCTTTTATGAGGGTGTGCCACCACCCACCCACCCACTCCCACCTCCCCACCCTTGAATTCCCCCACACTGGGAACTGTGACCAAGGACCTCCTCTCCCACCTATGCCCGACAAGGCCATCCTCCCCTACATATACAGTTGGAGCCATGGGTCCCTTCCTATGTGTTCCCAGGCTGGTGGGTTAGTTAGATCCTGGGAGCTCTGGTTGGTTGGTATTGTTGCTCTCCCCATGGGGCCACAAACCCCTTAAACTCCTTCAGTCTTCTATCTAACTCCTCCATTGGGAACCCCATGATCAGTTCAATGTTTAGCTGTGAGTATCTGCCTCTGTATATGTCAGGCTCTGGCAAAGCCTCTAAGGAGACAGCTATATCAGGCTCCTGTAAGCATGCGTTTCCTGGCATCCACATCAGTGTCTGCCTTTGGTGACTGCACATGGGATGGATACCCAGGTAGGGCAGTCTCTGGACGGCCCCTCCTTCAGTTTCTGTTCTACACTTTGTCTCCATATTTGCTCCCATGAGTATTTTGTTACTCATTCTAAAGAGGGCCGAAGCACTCACACTTAGGTCTTCCTTCTTCATGAGCTTCATGTGGTCTGTGAGTTGTATCTTGGGTTTTGCGAGCTTTTGGGTTAATATCCACTTATCAGTGAGTGCATACCATGTGTGTTCTTTTGTGATCGGGTTACCTCACTCAGGATGATATTTTCTAATTCCATCCATTTGCCTGTGAATTCCATGAAGCCATTGTTTATAATAGCTAAGTAGTACTCCATTGTGTAAATGTACCACATTTTCTGTATCCATTCCTCTGTTGAAGGACATCTGGGGTCTTTTCAGCTTCTGGCTATTATAAATAAGGCTGCTATGAACATAGTGGAGCATGTGTCCTTATTATATGTTGGAGAATCTTTTGGGTATATGCCCAGTAGTGGTATATCTGGGTCCTCAGGTCCTATGTCCAATTTTCTAAGGAACCTCCAGACTGATTTCCAGAGCAGTTGTATCAGCTCACAATTCCACCAACAATGGAGGCGTGTTCCTCTTTCTCCACATCCTCACCAGCATCTGATATCTGAGTTTTTGATATTAGCAATTCTGACTGGTGTGAGGTGGAATATCAAGGTTGTTTTGATTTGCATTTCCCTGGTGACTAAGGATGTTGAACATTTCTTTAGGTGCTCCTCAGCCATTTGGTATTCCTCAGTTGAAAATTCTTTGTTTAGCTCTGTTCCCCATTTTTAATCAGGTTATTTGATTGTCTAGAGTCTAATTTCTAATTTCTAGGTTCTTTGTATACCTTGGTTATTAGCCCTCTACTGGATGTAGAATTGGTAAAAATCTTTCCCCAACCTGTTGGTTGCTGTTTTGTCCTATTGACAGTGTCCTTTGCTTTACAGAATCTTTGCAATTTTATGAGGTCCCATTTATCAATTCTTGATCTTTAGAGCATAAGCCATTGGTGTTCTGTTCAGGAACTTTCCCCCTGTGCCCAAGTATTCAAGGCTCTTCCCCACTTTCTCTTCTATTAGTTTCAGTGTATCTGGTTTTATGTGAAGGTCCTTTATCCACTTGGACTTGAGCTTTGTACAAGGGGATAAAAATGGATCGATTTGCATTCTTCTACATGCTGACCTCCAGTTGATCCAGCACCATTTGTTGAAAATGTTGTCTTTTTTTTTTTTTTAACTGGACAGTTTTAGCTCCTTTGTCAAAGATCAAGAGACCATAGGTGTGTGAGTTCCTTTCTAGGTCTTCAATTCTTTCCCATTGATCCTCTTTCCTGTCTCTGTACCAATACCATGTAGCTTTTTATCACTATTGCTCTGTAGCACAGCTTGACGTCAGGGATGGTGATTCCCCGAGTTCTTTTATTTTTGAAAATAGTTTTCTCTATCCTGGGTTTTTTGTTATTTCAAATGAACTTGAAAATTCTCCCTGCTGCAGTTCTGGGGCATTGGGTTGTGAGGGAGGATTCTTACCCATTGCTTTGAATACAGTGGTTCCTCTAGGATGGGTCAGGATATGGTGTCTTCAAGGGAGCAGACCAGCTAGGAGTCTGCCCCAGCAGAAAGGGGAAAGAAATATTTGTAACACTCCCCTTTTCAATTAGTTTTCATGAACTATACAAGAAGGATGGGAAAATACTAGGCTAAATTTTAACAAACACTTACAGGATTTCCCTTTAACTAATAAAAAGAGCCTGTGATTTAATGGAAGCCTCAACCAGTTTATGTATCTATGTCTCTGAGGGAAAAAGTCATCTTATTTCTGATAGCCTTTAAAATTGTGTTTCTCTGCTGGATGTAGTGGCATGTGCTTCATATCCAAGTAGGCAGGAGGAGGCTGGGGCAGAAACTATGACTTCAAGCACATTACTACCTTACCTAAGCATCTGTGTAGGTGAAGTGGCATGTACCTGTAGTACCAGTTACTCAAGGGGTTGAGGCAGGAGGGTCCTTTCTGCTTCAGCCTCCTACTTGTTGAGGTTACAGGCAAGCACCATCACACCTGATAAAGTATGTTTACTTATTATATTTGATTAAAAATCATATGGGAAATATGCTGGAGAGACAGCTCAGCAGTTAAGAGTACTTGTGGCTCTTGCAGAGGACACAGGTTCAACTCCCAGCACCCACATGGTGGCTCACAACCATCCAGTGTAGGCTTAGATAAGGATTATCTACTTTAATAAGGATTCTTAAATGCATCAACCTCCTTTCTAGACCACTGACCAAAGGCAGGGGAGGAAGATGGTTAACAGGACAAGAGGGATGTGAACCTGTTTAGTAGTTCTTTGGGGACAATTTCAATCTCCATTGTCATCAGAACAGTCTACTTGAGTCATCAGCAGTGACACAATCCAAAAGAAACTGAGCAGCTCCACTGATCAGCAGGAGGCTGCGGAAGTGTCAAGAAGCGGTCGGAACACCACCAGAAGTTCTTGGGTGCACTTCTCTCTACAAAGTTACAACAAGCAAAAATCAGAGAAGAAAGCAAGGCGAACCAATGCCAGAGCATCGTCCACTGTCTGTTGGGTTATACTTACACTTTGTCGAAGCATCATGAGTCTTCTTAGGCATTTGTTCCAGCAAAATATCACATGCCCTTTCACTACATGGCTTCCAGAAAAGCACCACATGTCTGTTCTCAGCAAAACATCCTCTCATAAGACAATTTACAGAAAAACATCACATGACACAACTGAGTCTCCAACGAAATCAAAAATTCCCACTTCAATCCAGTTCCTGAGGATATGACCTTCTTCCGACACTTTCAGGCACAGTCATACACACGATGCATATACACTAATGAATGCAAACCACCCATACACATTATTAAAAAAAATGCATTGCTTCTCCTCACACTGAGAATGAACTGTTGGCTTCTGTCTAACAGCCAACTCATGTCTTGCAATGGTTTCTTCCTTCATAGCACACAGAACACATCCTCTACCCAATGCCCTTCCTCCAGATCTATACACAAATGGATTTATTTGTTCTTTCATTCAGACCCACACTCAAATCCTACCAGCTCCTAACCACCTAAACTAAAAGTTGCCCTGACTGTTTGGTTACTTTTTTGTAGCTGAGACAAAATACCCAGGCAAAACCAACTTGAGGAAGGAAGAGTTCATTTTGGTTTATAGTTTAGAGGTTCAGCCAGTCATGGTGGGGAAGGCATGGTGGCAGGAATTTGAGGCAGCTGGTCACATTGCATCTGCAGTCAGCAAGCAGAAGGCAGGGAGTGTATGCAAATGTATACAAATACTCAACTCAGCTCCCACATTTCATAGAGTCCAGGATCTCCTGCCCAGGGGATGGTTCCACCCAGTTATTGTGTCTTCCCACAATAATTATAATAATCAAGATAACTTCACAGGCATGCATGCACAGAGACCATCTCAAAGGAGACTCTAGATCCTGCCCTGTTGACAGTTAACATCAACCACCACACTTACTAAACTCTCTACAATGCACTTGCTACTTTTGGTTGTTTTCAGTGTTCACTCAACATTTGTGTGTTGCCTGACTCATGAAAGGTGTGCACTATGATAGGTGGTCATGTGGCCTGTGGCTTCATTCCTATAGTGTGCAGTACATAGTAAGCTTTTAATAGATATTGATTTTTTAAAATTGTTTTTCCTCTCTAAATGTGATAGTCTACCATATTGTGGGCCAATCCACGGTTTAGATGATTAAGTTAACGGGTGAATTGTCCAAGGAGAATATGAGAATACCAGCATCTCAGAATAGGTTACTATTCTCATGCTTTAACAAGTTTGAACTACGCTCTGAAGAAAGGGACATGCTGAGCCATACTTTGCATTGATACAAATTCCTGGCTGGACTTTTGGTTCTGTAACAAGTCTGAGGTAACAGGCTCATTTGGACCAGTAAAGTTTCTCAGTCATCTAACATTTCTCATTAACATTTTGAATAAATACAGCTGAAAGGACTGAGAGGTGGCTCAGTGGATAAAATGCTTGTGTATAGGCATGAGGATCTGAGTTTGGCTCTCCAGTACTTACATAAAAAGCTTGGTGTTATGGCACTTGCTTATCATACCAGAGCTGAGAGGCAGAGGCGGAAGGCTCCCAGTGGCTCATTGGCCAGTCAGTCTTGACAATCAGTAAGAAATCCTATCTCAGAAAAGAAGTTAGAGAGCAATAGAGAAAAAAAAAAACAGAATTAATCTCTGACATGGACATACAGTCTCAGGTGCATGTTCACTTGCACACATATACAAGTAGGTAAGAAATCTATTTATCTTCTCAGCTCCTACAAAACATGACACAGATAATTCATATTGTCCTCAAAATTTGTCTCCAAGTTCAAAAGCCTCAACACACTGAGCAAAGATTGTTTTTACCTACGTAAATAAATACCTAATGTAAATTTGGGTAGTCTGCATTAGAGAGCGTTTGGAAGCTCAAACAATTCTTTGTTTCTGATAATCACAAGATCATTTGAGGCCATTTACATTCAAAAGAGATGCCTTTTGGTTTTCCAGTAATGCTACCTTTCAGCAAATCTAATCTTTTCACAAAAGATCATAAATGTGGCCGTGTGTAGTTTTGCACACCTATAACCCCAGCATGAAAGAGGCTGAGGCAAGAAGACTGTGAGTTCCAGGCTAGCCTAGGCCACATATTGAGACCTGTCTCCCCCAAAATTCATGCATGTGCTTAAATTATGTTTCATGGTGTGATGGTTTGTCTATGCTTGGCCCAGGGAGTGGCATTATTTTGAGACCTTGTTGGAGTAAGTATAGTCTTGTTGTAGTAGGTGTGTCATTGTAGGCATGGACATTAAGACCCTAGTCCTAGCTGCCTGGGAGCCAGTATTCTGCTAGCAGCCTTCAGATGAAGATGTAGAACTCTCAGCTCCTCCTGTACCATGCCTGCCTGGATGATGCTATGTTCCTAGCTTGATGATAATGGACTGAACCTCTGAACCTGTAAGCCAGCCCCAATTAAATGCTGTCCTTATGAGAGTTGCCTTATAAGAGTTATGGTGTCTGTTCACAGCAGTAAAACCCTAACTAAGACACATGGTGATATTTCCAGTTGTATTCTCTTGACATACAAATATTTTGTTTTAAGCATCTGGGAATATTTTAGTTTCTGGAGAAAAAAAGTCATCCCCCCATTAAAAAAAAAAAGCCCTTATGTTACAATTATCTAATTTAGGAAATAAAAATTTATGACACATAATTAAATCTGAATGTCTGACAAACACACTCAAATGATCTTGTAGGAAGTAATAATGTCTTCATAATGTTCTTGTGAGTTATCTTTAAATGTCAGCTGTAGGCCAGAGAGATAGCTCATCAGGTAAAGCTTCCTACCCTGCCACCAAGCCTGATGACCTAAGTTCGATTCTTGGGACTCACAAGGTAACAGGAGAGAATGAATTTTGCTGGTTGTCTTCTAGCCTCCACAGGAACCATAGCCCACATGTGTATGCGCGCATGCGCACATACACACACACACACACACACACACACACACACACACTCCACAAAACCATAAATACATAAATGAAACATCAACTTTCAACATACTAGAAATCAGCCAGTAAAAGATTTCATGCCGGGCAGTGGTGGTGCATGCCTTTAATCCCAGCACTTGGGAGGCAGAGGCAGGCGGATTTCTGAGTTCGAGGCCAGCCTGGTCTACAGAGTAAGTTCCAGGACAGCCAGGACTACATAGAGAAACCCTGTCTCAAAAAACAAACAAACAAAAAAAGATTTCATGATGCTGAACAATTAAAAGTCAAATTTTGACTAAGCATTACTATATGTAAGGTGTTGCATTGCAGCATTCTCTGAACATGAAGGAGGGGCTAAGTAAGCTCTTAGACTTGGAAAATTCATAATTTAGAGGAGTTAACACATGGGAACACATAAGAAAGATACAAAATAGTGAAAGTAGAGGATGACAATCACCAAAAGAGAGGCAAATTAGATAATCATGTGAGCAACTCACCTCTGTCTTTGGGATAGTATTTCAATAATCACTTTTGGAGTATTTTTTCCATTGCCCAATGACATCCTGCACCATTTAGTTATCAAACTTTTATTTTTCCAATGTGCCTTCCTGTTGTGAACAACCACTAATTTACTTTCAGGCTGTAGGTCTGCCCTTTCTAGTATTTTTGTGTAAATAAAACTGTCAATATACAGTCTTTTATGGATGATTCTTCAATACTGTTTGCCTTTTTATGTCCAAATAATAAGCCATTGTGTGGCATGTCACTTCACCAGCTTGTTTTTGTTTCTGGTGTGTGTGTGTGTGTGTGTGTGTACATGTGTTCATGTGGTGTGGTGTGTGTGCAGGTGTATGTGTATAATGTGGTGTGTGTGTGTGTGCATGTGTCCATGTGGGGTGTCCAGAGTGTGTGTGTGTGTGTGTGTGTGTGTGTGTGTGTGTGTGTGTGGTATGTGTCGGTGCATGTTTCCATGTGGTGTGTGTGCAGGTACACATATCCATGTGGTATGTGTGTGGTGTTTGTGCAGGTGCATGTGTTCATGCACACATGCACACTGAGTCCAAAAGAGGATATTAGGTGTCTTTCTTATTACTTTCCAGCTTATCCCTGTAAGTCAGGGTATCTCATTGCATGAAGCTCACTGTCAGCTAGACTGGCTGGCCAGCAATTTCCAGCAATCCTCCTGTCTCCACTCCCAAACTTTCCCCTATGCACTGGAGTTATACGTGAGTGCAGCCATGCCTGGATTTTTGACACTGGTGCTGGAATTTGTCCTCAGGTTTTTATACTTATGCAGCAAGCACTTAAAAAAAAAAAAAAGCTTTTTCTTAGTTCTTTGTGAACTTTACATCATGTACCCAATCCACTCTCTCAACCGCTCCCAACAGAGTAAAAACTTCTCATTGAGGAAGCTGTAGTGTCTCAGTGTGTCCCACAGTGCACCCTTTTGTCCACACTTCTCTGCTTGCAAGTATTCGCTGGTTCGAGGCCTCTGGCTACTCTGTTGATACTAGAACCTCACTAGGACTCCTCTCAGACATCCTGTAGCTGCCCTGAGTCATGCCGATCCTGCAGTTTTGGATCAGTAGGACCAGCCCCTTCGTGCACTCTAGTAGTTCGTCCATGGGGTAGATGTTGGAGTGAACTAACTCAAAGCCCTGGATCTGGGCCTGAGTGGTATCCGAGCTGGTCAGCCCTCAGCTCTCTGGCTCTCACACCCCCAAGCACTCACCAGCAACTTCTGCTACCAGGGCCGGCTTTACCGCTGCTGCCCAGAAGAGGTGTAGGGTCACAGCAAGCACTCTTACTACTGGGCCATCTCCCCAACCTAGTCAATAAGTCTTCACCATTTAGGTTATTTCCCTTTAAGAGCCATTATAATTTTCAAAACTATGAACATCATCTTCAGATAGTATTTCTTTGTAAAGACGCCCTCCCCCTTCTTTTTGGACAGGATCTAAAGGTGTAGCCCCAGCCTGCCCCAGTTCTCTTGCCTCAGACTCATGAGCTCTGAGGTTACAGATGTGCTTAGGTGTGCCCAGTTAAGAAACCTTTAAAAAAAAAAAAATATATATATATATATATATATATATATATATATATATAGGATTTCTCTGTGTGTAGCCCTGGCTGCCCTGGAACTCTCTATGTAGAGCTGACCTCCAGCTCAGAGATCTGCCTGCCTCTACTTCCTCAGTGTTGGAATTAAAGGTGTGTGCCTCCATGCTCAGCTCCAGGTAAGAATTCTTGATGAACAATATTTTCTTTAAACATTGTGTATCTATCATTCTTCTGGATGCTACAGTTTTCAGTGCGTGGCCATTTGTTAATCCTACTGGAGAGTCTTTATACTTGATATATCTCTGTGATGGATTTCTGTGCCTCCAGACTCTTTGGTCAGGATGTGTCCAGGTGCAGATCTCTTTGAGTTTAACCCCATTAAGGCTGTTGAGCCTCTTGTGTGTCTACTGATGTTCTTTCACACAGTTTGGAAGTTGGCCATTATTTCTTCAGTTCAGATGCTTCTTGACCTACAATAGAGTTACAATTTAACACATTTATCATAAGCCAAACATAAATTAAATTTACAGTCTTTGCACTTAGAGAGAAGTGTAACAGCAGTCTTTTCTATCTAGGCTCCAGTTTCCCAATAATGACTTTGAGACTTAATTATTTATGAGTAAATGCCTAGGCCATAAGCTTAGACTTATTCCCTGAATAGCTTGTAGTTTATATAACCCGTTTATTCGATTCTATGTGTGCCACATGGCTGGTTACTTCTCCTCAGTTTTATACATCCATCTCCTTAGATTCCGGGTGGTGAATCGTCTGTGCCTGAGTACCTCCCAGAGTCCCTTTCACTCTGCCAGAACTCCCACCTCAATTTCCTGCCTTTTGCTATTAGGCCTTCAGCTTTTATTGACAGGTGATGCTTCAACACAGTACACAAGAGATATTCTCTACAAGAAAGAGGCAAAAGGATCATGAGTTTTAAGGCAGCCTGGTCTTTATAGCAAGATCCTGTCTTTAAAAACAAAAAACAAAAAACAACAAAGAAAGTTCATTTAATCTACTTAGTTTGGAACAGCATAACTCTGCAAGTGAGGAGACCTGTGGCACTGCAGTCAGTGCCTTACCTTTGAGATCACGTGTGTGGGTGAGCACGGCAGGTCACTGCTGGTCCTAATATTATGAGAGAGTACATATTACATATTGCCAGTGTGGAGAAAAAGAACAAAATTTAAAACTGAATCTATAATATCTAATGGATATACTTTTATATTCTTATAAACTAGACAATTGAAGGCAGAATCCTTGCAAGACAGGAGACATCTGTATTGTTTCCTTTTCTCTCCTCTTGTCTTGAAAATCTCATTGTATGTTTGTCATTGTGCATGATGGTATCTTATAGGTCTTTTTTCTTTGCTCTCTTTTTTTCCCTGATCCTCAACATAGAAACATAGAACATCTGAAATCTTCAGAAGCCATTTTTTTTTATTATTATCCTAAGATGTTTCTGCCAGTTCAGATTTTCTGTTGAACCTTTGAAATGAATTTTCATTCAAGGTTTTAGATTTTTATACCCTTTCTTTCTTTCATTACTGTTTCTACCTTTTATTGATATTATTTGTCTGTTGATAAATCATTTTCCTACTTTTTAAAGTTTTTTTGGTGGAGGAAACATAGCTTTCTCTGGCTCCTTGGTAATATTTAAAAGAGTTTATTAAGAGTCTCTAATCTGGGGACTGGAGCAATGACTGGCTCGGTGGGGAAGTATGGACGCTATACAAGTATGAGGACCTGAGTTCAGGTCACAACAACCAGGTTAAAAAATTTGCTGACTTGCCCCCTCCACAAATCTGACACGGCCATGTAATCTCAGGACTGTAATCTCAGGACTATGAAACGTGGATCCACGGATACCAGCAGGTGTGCCAGCTGCCAGTCTTGTTCTAGGTTCAGGGAAAGTTTCTGCCTCAAGAGAATAGAGCTAAGAGAAGTAGATCCTGCCTTAAAATTAGAATTAATATAGTGCAGGACACCTGATGTTCTCCAGTGTCCTCCAGGAGCATGTGCCCACAGACACCTGTGTGTTTAGGACACATACATACCACACCCACACATACACACCCACACATGCACACCCACACATGTTAAAGCTAGGTGTACTGGCTCACACCTATAATCTCAATACCTAAAAGACAGGAGTGCCAAACATCTTGTTTATCCCACATATCTTGTTTTGCTGTTTAGTACCCCCAGCTGCAAGGTATGTGGTATTCATGCCTGCAAGGCACACGGTGCACTTGCTATTCAAACTATACACGCCTGTAAGGCGCACGCGGTATCCACACATGCAAGGCACGTGATATCCACACCTACAAGGCATGTGGCAAAGTGTATAAATATGCGTATAAATACCCCGGACTTCCCTTCAATGAATGAGACAATAAAGGAGACTTGAGACTTGATCAGACCCTCTATCTTGTCTCCATTCTTCAAGTCTCTTTCCCGTCCAGACCCTGGCCCACAAACCTGTTCAACAGCTCGGATGGAACACGGTGGCCCCCAAGCCAGGCAGTATGGGACTCAATAGTTGTACAGTGATTTCCATAAGTGGAACTGATGAGTGGGCCAGCCTTTGCTAAGTGGCTTTGTGCATATGCTGAAACCTGTCTTCAGTGTTCAGCCAGCCAGCTCATAGATTGGCCTTCACCTTCAGAACCTCCTGGTTAGCCAGACATACAAATATGGGGTTTACTCAACTCTAGCATGTGTGTGGTCTTCTAATTTCCAAGAATATGTCAGTGCTTATTGAATTCTGTTTGGAGTTTTTGTCTTGAAATTTATCATTTGGTTTGTTCTTGCTCCCAGCTGTTATCATTGCTCCTAGTAATGACATCCAATAATTGTCACTGATTATTTTCTATAAATACCTTTAAGGGAACATGCTACTCATTCATACTAGATAAACTCTGAATCAAGTCAAATTAAGACAAGTCGTATGAGTATGGTTTTTCAGGGATCACTGTTAACTAGAAATAGGGTTTTGGGGTGACAGCAGCAAACTGTCCACAGTCTATGTGCTTTTGGATGCTAGGCCTTGACTTTCACCATAATTAGTTAAAATGTCATCAACTCCAGTTTTTCTCATGCACACATGTGTATGTATGTGTGTGTGTGTGTGTTGTGCATGAGTTCCTGTGTATAGAAAGCCAGAAGTCAATATTGAGCATCCTCAGAAACCTTTGAGATAGGGTCTCAAAAAGACAGGCTAGTGGATGACTTGGAATGTGAAGTTACTTTCCACAGAGCCTGACAAGCTAAGTTGAATCGTGGCATCCACATGACAGAAGGACAGAACCCAGTCCTGAAAGTAGTCCCAGAACCTTCCTGGCATCTCTACAACCCAACTATGCATGCACACAACATAGATAAATAAATGTAATTTGAAAAAGAAATTAAAAAGAAAACATTATTATGAAAGCTAGGAGTGCTAAACAAATTCCAAGATCAGCTATGTTTAGTGGCTCATAGCTATAATCCCATTCTCTCGGAGACTGAGGCAGAAGGGTCACTTTGAATTTGAGGCAGCTCGAGTGACAGTGTGAGATGCTTTCTGAAACAAAACAAAACAAAAAACAAAACAATTATAAAATCTAAATAAATAAATGAATGAAAAGAGTAATGGCGAACAGTGTTACGCCAAGGAATCTGACAATGAAGGTGACACAAACATACACTAGCAAAGTACAACTTACAATTGTTACAATGTTGCAAGCAAAGGAGGAGAAGAGACAGTCTTAAACCTGAAGGACTTTTAAATACAGTTGAGGAGGTTGAATTGAGGGCTTCTTCGGGCTCAGATGGTTCTCTACTGAGTTCTGATAATCAAGGAACCCTGGGTGTCGGTGTACTCTTATATTTGTAAGGGATCAGAAAGGAGAACACTATGGCATTACACTTCTCATTGTGGTGACAGTTGCTGGTGAGAGACACTTTAAAAGAAGAAAGAGTCTGTCTGTCTCAGAGCTTCAGTGGGTTTAGTGGTCACTTGACCAGCTCCATGGTCTCTGGGGCAGAGAATAAATCTGTGACTGAATATACCCGCCCTTCTCATGGAGGCAGGAGAAAGCTGTAAAGATGAAAGGGCTGGAACAAGATATGCCCTTCATAGTCAGCCTTCTGGCACCTATTTCCACCAAACACCATCTCTTTGTATCCGTTGCCTGCTGTAAAGCCCATTATATTATAAATCTATGTACCTAAGTTTTTAAAGAAAAATATTTATTTATATATTTTGTGTATGGGTGCTCTCTCTGCATCTACACCTGCAGCACACCACCACAAGTTTTTGGTTGCATTTCTTTCAATGGAGTCCTGGCAAATGCAGCTCAGCTACACAATGTAAGGCGGACCAATACATGCATGTTTCGAGACAGGGTTTCTCTGTGTAAGCCTGGCTCTCCTGGAACTTACTCTGTAGACCAGGCTGGCCTTGAACTCAGAAATCCACCTGCCTCTGCCTCCCAAGTGCTGGGATTAAAGGTGTGCACCACCACTGCCCGGCTTCATGTGTCCTTTCATGTACTTGCATTAGCAGAACATCCTTTCACCTGTGTCTGCTTCAGGAAAATACTCCTTCATGTGTTTGTCCCAACAAAACACCTTCCAACACAACTGACTTCCAAAGAACACCTAACTTTCCACTTCACCAGATATCAGCACTTAGATTTATAATCATCCCAATCCAGATACCTAGACACCCGTGTAAAAACACAATCAATAACAGCCAGGGCAATATGTCTCCACTAGAGCCCAACAACTTACCAGAGCAGGCTCCGAGTATTTCAACATAGCTGAAGCATATGAAAAAGACCCTGGAATAGCATTTATGAATATTGTAGATGTGGGAGTATTTAAAGAAGAAATGAATAAATTCCTTTAAAAAATGTAAAGAAACAGAGGGAAGAAATGAAGAAATTCAGGAAAAAAACAGTGTAAGGGACTGAGTAAAACTGTTCAAGACCTGAAAATGGAAATAGAATAAACAACAACAACAAAAACTCCTGAGGGGATTCTGCAAAAAAAAATTGGAATTTGAACAGGAACTACAGAGGTAAGCGTCACCAACAGAATGCAAGAGACAAAAGAGAATCTCAGGCACTGAAGATACAGTAGAAGAAATGAATACATTGGTCAAAAATGTGAAATCTATAAAACTCTTGGCATGTAATATCCAGGAACTCTGGGACAGTATGAAAGGACAAAAATCTAAAAATAGCAGGACTGGAGGAAAAAGAAGAATCCTAGAGCAAAGGTCTAGAAAAATATTTTCAATAAAATCATAGAAGAAAACCTTCCTAACCTAAAGAAAGAGATACCCATAAAGAATAAGAAGCTTACAGAATAGCAAATAGACTGTATCAACAGTCAACACACTAAACATACAGAACAGAGAAAGAATATTAAAAGCTACAAGGGAAAACCACCAAGGAACATACATTTATAAAGGCAAACCTATTAAAATTACACCTGACTTCTCAATGGAGACTTTAAAAGTCAATGCAAACTTGAAGAGGCCACAGATGCTATCTATGTCCAGCAAAGCTTTCAGTCACCATAGATGGAGAGCACAAAATATGATAATCCTCCATGATAAGCCAAATTTAAATGATGTAGAAACTTAAGGGTTCTTTGGAAAGTCGATTGGATGGTACTTTGCTGGGGCAAACACGTAAAAGAACATTTTGTTAAAGTGGACACAGGTGAAAGACTAAGACAGACTCGTGAAGGAACATTTTGCTAAAGCAGACACAGGAGGTAGGATGTTCTGCTAAAGCAAGCACATGAAAGGACATGTTGTCGCTTCTCTATCTGACCAGCAGACAGGAACGACAAAAGTCGGAGTTCTTTTCAATGCAGTTTATTCAGGATCCTTTATAATCTTCTCTCTGGAAGCCCTTCTCCCTCAGCCCCTTAATCTAACTTTTATACCCCTGCCTGTCCCAATCAGCACCTGCCTCGTAGGCATGCCTCATTGGTGCACCTCAAACAGCCCGATTCTCGTGGCAGCGAGTCTGCGCAGTAGTTCTGCGGTTGTGGCTCAGTTAGGGAAAGGTGTGTGGCGCACAAACCGCCAAGAAGCGGTGCCATTCATAAGATTTGACAGATGCTTTTCATAAGATTTGGCCCAGGCGCCATTTTAGCTGGCCACGCTGCACTCGCTCCTCACAACACGTGATGAAGAATTCTTTGCCAGTGACATGCATGTATTGGTCTGCCTTACACTGCATAGCTGAGCTGCATTTGTCAGCATGTCTTAGAGAGAAACCATACCAAAAACGGTCTGGTGGTGTGCTACAGTTCCTTGCTACTTCAGAGGACTTGGGGTGACTGGATGCACATGCTGAGGCAAGACCCATGAAGGTCACGTGATGTTTGGAGGTATAAATAGGACTCGATGGAGTGGCAGAGAGAGCTTGGCTTGCTGGTACAGTGGTCTATGTTATTCTTTGCTTCCCTGAGAGGCACAGTTGAGAACTTCTGGTGTTCCTCCTGGTGCCCCCTGCTGACTTGAGCTGAGGCTGAGGCCTGGCTGTCTCTGTTAGGTAGTGCCACCAGTGCTAATTCATGTTTGCTATCCTGATTATATGGAACTGGACTGTTGGTAATAATCTGAAGCGTTTGTGAGTGGATCGAGGTGCAGCTGCCTACTAATGAAACTAAACTGCTGATTTCCAGACAACATAGACAGGACCTGCTCCAAAGAACCTCTCTAAACAGGTCCACTTCCCCCGTATGCTTTCTTTTCTGCTACCTCTTGTGGGTGGTGGGTTATAAGGAAGGTTAAAGCATTTAAGAACCATCATTAAAAGTAGAGTTTAAAAAAATTAAAGTTACATTTAAGCAATATTTATGTACAAATTTAGCCCTACAGAAGGTGCTAGAAGGAAATCCTCAACCTGAAAAGGCTAACTACACCCAGGAAATAATCTCAGACTAGCACACACACTACCACCACTAATGACAACAACAACAACAACAACAACAACAACAACAGCGACACTTGCATCTCAATAGACACAGAAACAGTATTCAGAATACTGTGTATTCCTAAGGAGTACAAGTCTGCTTTCACATAGGAGTCAGACTGGCAAGCAAATCTTCTCACAGTAGAGTAAGAAACAAGTCTTGGAAGAGTTTTCCTTCACATGTTACTGTTGCATATTACAAGTGGGAGGGGCGCATGCTTAAACACGAAAAGCACAATTATGCTGTGTCTTGTCAAATCTCTGGGAGTTCCCAACTCAGATATTCCATTTCTGTTTCTGATGCTACAACAGGTGGAGATGGGATAATTTAAAGGAAGGGTCCAAATTTCTTAAAGAAATCCTAATCTCTCTGTGCCGTTCCTGGGACCAGATCTCTTTTTTAGCCCTCTGCCGGTGTGTTGCTCAGCTTTTGATTTATGCTTTCCTGAGGTCGTTGCTATCAATTACATTTCACATCCACCACGGTTGCTCCTTGTGTTATGGTACCCTGGAGAATGGCAGTCTGCCTTTAACGGTGGACATTCACAGAAAGTGCAGCTGGTTTGTTCTTTCACTTTGCCTCTTAAAACTCAAAAAACCATTCCACTTGTAAACAAAATAGAAATGTTTTCTATATAACAGTAGCAAGAAGAATGCTTTGATTTGCATAGTTAAATAAAACCATTTTGGCTATATGCATTTAAAAAAAACCTCTCAGTTTTGAATCCATGCTTTTGATTTTGTTATGACTTCTAAACCCCTTCGATGAAGCAGATTCCCTGGTGGGGCTCTTGGAATTGTGGGACGGCTTAACAAACTTAGTATGGTTTTAAGCCAACCTTCCCAGACAGTGCTCTTGCCAAACCAGACACCATGTCACTGCACCGTAGTCTTCCAGATGACTGATGATGCTGCATGCGGACATGCCTGATGAATCCTTCCTGTGTTTTTAATTCTTATTAGCTGGTCATAACTACCAAATACACAGAAGCCCCTCCCATGTAATCTACTACGTTCGTGTAGTGAAAATTGAAATGGTAAATGACTGAAAAAATAGTTAATTAGCCTAAAAAGACAGGCAATGGGCTGAGAAGATCAAAGGTGAGGGCTAGAGACTGGATCCCCAGCATCTGCATAAAAGCCTGAGAGAGACCTGACAGCCAATCCCTGGATCAAGCTGGCTACCCAGAGTAGCCAAAGGGTGAGTTTCTGGTTCAGCGAGACCTTGCCTTGACCCACTGGGGAGCAAATGAGGAAGACACCTGATGTCAACTTCAGGTCTCTACATGCATGTATACACATACATGTGCACTCTTGCCCATACACATGCACCCAGACACCCTTTGAACACACATACATAAATGCATGCATATACACACATGCAAAAAAAAGGACAGGTAGTAAGTGTAACAAAATAAAATGTCTACTTTTGCAAATAACAATAATGCCTACAAGTGAATGTTTGAGATAAAAGAAACAGAGCTTTGTTTTTAACATTAACACATTATAAAAGGTTACGATGCTTGTAAATTGTAATGGCAGTATGGGCTTTATCTGAAAAACACAAATGAGGTAACATGTAAGAATAGTTCTAATTGTTTTCTGTCCCCAGGGCATTTATTCCACAATTACACTTCAGTAGAAGCAGAAAATGTCACGTGCAGGAATGTTCTCTAGTTTATTATTAGTCATTGAAAAGAAAATAATGTGTTAAAATCAAGTTTCATAACATAATAAAAGTGACATTACACATCTATTAAGCTGTAATTACTGAGCTGAAGTGTAATTCAGTGGTAGAAGACTTACGTGGTACTCATAAGGTCCAGGATTCAACACTTGCATTGAAGTAAAAACGACTGTTACTATAACCAATGAAGAGAATCACGAGAGAAAAACTTGCATTTTTTCTTGTTTTCAATTTTTCCATTTATTTATTTATTTATTTATTTATTTATTTATTCATTCATTCATTCATTCTATTTACATCTCAATCACAATCCCCCTCTCCTCTCAGATTCCCCCTAATTCTCCCCTTTCTGTTTTCCTCTGAGAAGGGGGACCCCCCACCCCTGGGTACCAACCCACTCTGGTGTATCATGTCACTGCAGTGCTAGGTACATCCTCTCTCACTGAAGCCAGACAAGGCATCCCAGTCAGGAGAACAGAGTCAGGGACAGCCCCAGCTCCAGTTTTTGGGGGACCCACATGAAGACCAAGCTGCACTTCTGCTTCAAATGTGTGGCAGGGGTGGTCAGGGTCCAGGTCATGCTTGCTCTTTGGTTGGTGGTTCAGTCTCTGGGAGCCCCCAAGTCCCCAGATTCATTGATTCTGTCTAATGTTTGGCTGTGGGCCTCTGCATCTGTTTCAGTCAGCTGTTGGTGGGGGCCTCTCAGAGGACAATTATGCTAGGCTCCTGTCTGCAAGTAATACACGGTATCATTAATAGTGTCAGGGATTGGTTCTTGCCCATGGGATGGGTTTTAAGCTGGGCCAGTCATTGGTTGCTCATTCCCTCAGTCTCTGCTCCATCTTTGTCTCTGCACTTCTTGTAGGCTGGACAAATTTTGGGTCAAAGGATTTGTGGGAGGGTTGGTGTCTTTGTCTCTCCACTGAGAGCCCTGTCTGGCTACAGGAGGTAGACACTTCAGTCTCATATCCCCCTCTGCTAAGAGTCTTAGCTAGAGTCACCCTCATAGACTCCCTGAAGCCTGCCCCATGGAGAAAAACTGTTTAACATAAGAAAATTTGAAATAAATTACATTATATGATAAACATCATTTCCAGGGATCAAACTCAGGTCATTGGGTTTGGTGGCAAACACCTTTACATACTGAGCCATCTCACTGGCTCAAAATAAAGTTATTAATTATTTAATTCTCAATAAATGTTTCATTTGTATACTATTTTATATCTCTATGGACCAGAGGTTTTGTAAAAATTTCTCGAGTTAAAAAATGGGTCACAAGAGAAAGGTTAAGAAGCCCTGGTCTATCTAGGTCATAGTAAGCCTGGGGCAGATGCAACCTATTTTTTGAGGTGGACATATGAGATGCCATGGAGGTGGGGTTAAGGGTGGTCTTGAACCCAGGGCTACCTTGGTGTGAGGCAAATGTTCTGCCAGAGAACTTTACATCCCTGTTATTTTATTGGTTATACTGACACCAGCCAACTGAAATTCACCTCTCATTGGCATTCTTGGTGGATGTGGCATTCAGTTTCTAGAATGGCTTTCTGGGACCCCCACCTCAGGCATTCCTATCCTGGTGGGATCCCCTTTCAAGTGCTTTATGCTCAGTGGCTTGCTTCCAATACAACACTGCAGCAGTGTTGAAATCTTAACCTTTTTTTTTTTCAGCCAGGAGAATACAACCTAGCATGCATCCTTGAGGGCTTGCGGGATAGTATTGTTTGGGTTCGGGTTTTAGTTTTAGTTAGTGAACAACAATGAAAAAAATATCACTGGGGCTGGGAAGATGGTCGAGATTATAAAAGCACTTGCTATGAAAGTGTGAGGATCTGAGTTCAAATCCCCAGTGCCTGGCCACAGAAAGCTACAATGGTTCAGCATGTCCTCTAATCCCAGCACCAGGAAACACAGACTGGCAAATCCAGGAGCTCACTGGCTAGTGGGCTTAACCAAAACAGCAAAGTTCAGACCCAGTGACAGACCTTATCTCAAGAGATTAAGACAGAGAGCAATATGCTTTTTACACTAGTGTTTAATTCCCACACATTAAAAACAACAATACGTGTAAGTTAAATTCAAAGGCATGAATAAAGTAAGTATTAAAAATGACAGGTTATCAGCCCTTTTAAACATTAAACACACTGAGATTTTTTTTTTCCACTTCACAAGTAAAATGAGCCTCATCTGTCTCCAAATCAGGAGACCCCACAGGTATACTTAACACAGCCGTTCAAATTAAAGAATTAATTTTTTAAATGAGAGATTTATAGTTTGTATTTAACCATGCTGTTGAAGTTACACTTGCATATGCATTTCATCCATCAGTGAACATTAAGCACTTACTGTATGTCAGGTACCATTTTCAGATGATGTGCTCAAGCTTTGAGCAAGAAATACAGCATGCCCTAAATCATCAGCAAGGTCCTCAGTAAGAGTTACAACATCAGCAAGGCATCTCACTGCTGAGGTCTGACGCATACACAGACATTTCCACTTCAATAACTATTGGTGGCTGTGCTACCTATGAGGAGTAGGTGGCACCAGGCGGGGTGTTGAAAAAAGATTGACAGTCATCATGAGTGACAATTTGTCCTTAGAGTCCCAATGTTTCCAATCTAGAAACATGGTTTTCAATGACAATTCATCTCCTTATTTTTCAGATTCAAGATACCTCTCATAATTCACCAGTGTTAGAGACCTGAACACTTTATAGACTGAAGTTTTGTTTTGCAAATTGCTTTTTCCTCTCCAGTCTCCACGCCCTCTTCTTCCCCTCCCCCTCTTCTGTCCCCTTTTCCTTTCTTTCCTGCCCCCTCCTTCCTTTTGTCTTCTTCCTTCTGGAGACAGAATTCCACTGTATACCAGCCTGTCCTCAAATTCTCTATCCTGCCTCAGCCTCCCGAGGGCTGGAATGACACTCCTGTGCCATCACACCCAGTTTCTTTTTCTTTTGGTTTTTCTGTGTAGCCCTGGCTGTGCTGGAACACATTATAGCCCAGACTAGCCTCCACGTCAGAGGTTTGCCTGCCTCTGCCGCCTGCGTGTTGGGATTAAAGGCCTGCGTCACCACAGGCTACAACCAGTTCCTAGTTCTTCACTTTTAAGTTCCCTGGTTTTATCACGAACTCCTTGGTTTGCTGAGGAGAGGAAATCCAAACGCTTTTTCTTCTCTGTTACTTTCTCTCATCATTAAAGGGATGTTGCTCAAAGCTTTAACGTTTCATATTTTTTTGTAAAGCTGCAACTTTCACATCGCCCCACGTCCTGGCATTGCGTCTGTGATTCTGTTTGTGAACCACGAGCCGTTATCTCTCATTTTCTCTCTCTCCCTCTCCCCTCCGTCTCCCCTCCTTCTCTCTACGTTGTTTCTCCAAGCTGGAAAGCTGCTTATCTCCACGAGGAATCTGTCTTTATTGCTCATTTCTTCTGTTTATTTCCCGACTTATTATCTAACGCTCAAGAACAAACTGGTTCTAATGGACTCGCAGTGCTCTCTGCCTCCTTGTAGGTGGTCGCTGAGAGGATGTGAGATCAAATTTTTCATACAATTATCAAATGAATGGACAAAAGATATAAGACATCTGGACATTTCGGCAAGCATTTGGTGGCATATGCATTAGAGACACGGAAACGAATGCCTTTGGTCACTGATACCATGAAACAGATATCAGATAGGGCCATAAACAGCGCCTAACATGAGGCAGTGTGCGGGCTGGATGATCTTGGTTTAGATTAGCGGACCCCATAGGGTTCAAGGTCAAACCTAGTTCTGTTTAACATCTTCATAAATAATCTAGATGACAGATTTTTAAAAAGCCCTTTAATTACATATCTAAGTGACTTCAAGCTGAGAGACGCAAAACACAGTATGAAGCAGAGGGCTAAAGGAGGTGAACAGAAAATCAGTAGGCGCAGGGTTTTTCCTTCCCTTGTCATTAATCAGTATATGTAGGGGAGGCTAGTAAGAACAGTTTCAAGTCCCATTATTAAGAGGGGGAAAAATACAAGAAAGAACAATGTTGAAGAGGCCACGAAAGCCTCTTTGTGTAATATGGTAAGACACACATATGAATGTGTCTATCTGGCACACAAATGTGTAGAACCTTTTCCTCTTATAGAACTGGAGCTCTCTGCCTACTGAAAGTTCCCCTTTCCTTGCTACCCACAACTCCTAGCAACCACCACTCAAATTTTTGAGAGTTTCATTCTCGAGATAGCTAACAAATAGAATCATCTTTTACTGATCTTTTTGTGACTTACTTGGCTTTTTAATGTGTTCTGAAGGTTCATCTGTGTATTAATCTCTGGCAGGATTTCCTGGGTTGTGGAGAAATAGTCACCCATTGTATTTCATATTTTTTATCCATCCATCTCCTGATAGATGTTTATGTGGCTCCTTCCTGCCCCCCCCCCCCTTGTAAATAATGCTTCAGTGAACTGGGCTGGGTAGGAAAATGTCTCTGAGATCTTGTTTTCAACTCTTTGGATATATGCCCAGAAACGGAATGGCTTAATTATGTGGTAATTCTCCTTTGAATTTCTTGAGGAACCTCTGGAATGGCTGGGACTACTTGACGTATCTACCAACAGTACGTCTGAGATCCAAATTCTCCATGTCTTCACCAGTACCTGCACTCTATTGATTTGTTTTTCTTTCTTTGCCTTTTTTAAAAAAATAAAACAAAGCAACAACAACAAAAACAATGGCCATCTTAATGAGCATAAGGTTTGATCTGTTTGATTTGAATGTCACTCGGATCTAAGTCTATTCTGTGATGTTGTAATAATAGATAAAGAGAAGAAACCTGTTTCTTGAGTTGTGTGGGATGGTGGTCCATCATCCAAGAACTAAGCTCTGGAAGGTTGTTTGTTGTGGCGTCACTCTCTACTTCCAAACAGCAACTTAAATGCTGGGTACCCCAGCCTTGAGGAACACTGTGTCATCCAGTGGCAGAAGGTGGATGGCCCAAAGGGACAAACTCTTCCATCAGGCCCCTTTGTGTGTGTGTGCCCATGTGCCCATGTGCCCATGTGCAGAAGTTAGCAGTCACCCACAGGTGTTATTCCTCAGAAACTAAGTCACCTGGCTCTTGCTTTGTTAATTTTTATTTTATTTTTGAGACAAGGCGTCTCCCTGGGGACCAGGGACTCCCATGTTAGGTCAGAACTGAGGGCCAGCAAGACCCAGGAACCCAACCCTATCTGCTTTTCTTTTTGTGTTACAGGAATTACAGGCATCTACTGCTTCATGTGGTATTTTAGATTTGGTGCTGGGAATCAAGTTCAGTTTTCATGCTTTCATGGTAAACCCTCAACCTACTGAGCTATTCCCTCCCCACCACCGTCCCTGTCAAGCTCTTTTAAAAGGACAGCTTAGTCTAATTCACAAGGGGCATCCCCATGGCTCAGTCCCCTTGTAAAAGGCTTGCTTGGTATTGTCACATTGGCAATGCCTAATCTTAGTGCATAGGAACACAGAGTAGAAATTGAGCCAAGGAGCAAGTAGAGAAGCTCCTGAGGTGAGGAGCTCAGTCAGGAGAGGCAGGGGAAAAAAGTGTGTTAGAGAGGCAGGGACTACCTACCTTCATGGTTAGGTCAAATGCTATGGCTAGGAGATGTCAGAGAAGTGACAGAAATAATCTCAGGCCTGTGGTGGTGCATCCCTTTAAATCCAGCACTCTCAGGAGGCAGAGGCAGGTAGGTCTCTGTGTTCGAGGCTAGCCTGGTCTACAGCACAAGTTTCAAGACAGCAAGGGCTACATAGAAAAATTCTGTCTCAAACAACAACAACAACAAAAAAAAAAACCCCACAAACTAACAAAATTTCAGGCTCTGGTGAAGGAAGTAATCTGTAAGAGATGTCATTAGAGGAATGCAGGTACGGGATGTGGATGAGAGACAGAGCAGGGACCTAACAGTTTAACTATGGAATTAAGTCCTGGAAATAGGCTGTCTGTAGGGAGCTGAGGCAGCCGAAAGGGTTTTAGGTAAGAGTCTCCAGTATGTGTGCCACTTCTGTAGTGAGAAAAAACCTCATACATATATACATACATCATACACACACACACACACACACACACACACACACACACACACACACACACGTACATCTTAGGCTAGTGTTAAGGCAGAGGGATCTTCTGAGGACTCCAGAAGCAAGGGATGCACAGATAGCCTTTTAAAAGCATCATCCGGTTTCAGCGTTGCTGGTTCTCACTTCAGACACTGATGTTATGGACCTGAATGTCAGTCACAGACAGGGGTCTTTGGATGGTTCCCCTGTACTTCAGCCATAGGGACAACTATCAAGTGGCCCTGAAATAAAAAGGAAACTATGAAATTCGAACTCAAAATACCCTTCAATTTTATTTGATTTTAAATCTTTATCACTGCCGCAGTACACAAACACAAAACACCACCATTATCCTTACTGCATTGTGACGTGAAATTATACATTATGATTGTTGATATCCTGAGTACTGGGATTACAAGTATTAAGCTTCAAACCTAGCTCTAAAGAAACTATTAAACTAAACTGCATAACTAGTTGAAGAACCACAATAAAAGAAAATTATTGCTTTAAATAAATTGAATCTTAAATGTATTTTTGTTTAACAAAATATAAAAGCATTTACATAAAGACTCTACCACCAAACACCATGTATATTTTCAGTGCTGTGTTAGTGATTAAAGTGTATTTATAACCCAGGGCAGCATTTGTGCTTTGAAGTTACCACATGAGAGAACATGGCATTAGCTTCTCAACAATTTTTACCTAAATTTATCTAAGTTCATCAATGAGCTAATGTGAAAAGTAGAAAATTAACAAAGTCACCAACTCTAACCCAGAAGATGTGAGGGAAAGCGACAGAGATGCTGAGTCTCCCATCCTAAACTCTGTTAATTGTAAAAGGTTTAATCATTCTGGTTCAGTTAATATCTCTAAATAAATTATAAGTTAACAAATGTTTGTCAGGGCAAACCTTGATCCGGGCTTGTCTCCATGTGAGGCAAACAGTGGCGAGTAGCCAAGGACACCAAATGCTCTCCAGCTAAAAGCTGAACCAGCCCTGGGAGACCAGAGAAGCCTAAACAAACATCTGGGCCCTTCAGGCAGCCTACTATGTCCAGTTTTTAGAGCAGTCCTCTCTGGATCTCTTTATAGAAACAAAACACACTATATGCTTCAACACAGAAGACACAGAAGAGGCAGACATCTCAGGTTGCTGCTCCGGTTTGATTTTGATAAGTAATGGTGCTTTCTTTCAAATAAACAAACCAATAACTCTTCACAGCTCCAGACTTGCATTAGCACAATCTCACTTCTCTTGTGTATTTTCCCCTATTCTATATTTTGGACTTTTGCTGCATTTATAAAGGTATTTACTTTGTATGGGTCAGTGGCAAATCCGAATAGGCAAACCCACCTGCTATAGTCGTAGCGGATGTGCTTAAGTAACCCACAGTCACAGGTGATGAAGGGATGCACTATCTTCTGGCAGCCACACAGTGACAGCAAAGCAGGAGCAGAAGCAGCTTGTTCAGTGCAGTGCCCCCGTGAAAACTGAATGCAAGCAGCGATGAGTGGAATAATCCTCAGACAAAAGATCTTAAATTCTCCGTCACAGCCAGGCTGCATGAACGGCTGCTGAGCCACCCAAGTTTGTACCTGGTTAGATTTTCCAGAAGAAAGATGCTCTTATTGGCACTACTGAAACTTGCATCAATTCTCAAGTGCAGCCAAGACTGTGCTTGTTTAAGGACCACTTAGGTGACTCGGGCTAATTGGGTAGCACCAGATCCTGTCAACGAAAAGATTTTCTGCACACATGGCCCTGTGTGTGTTTGTGTGAGTGTGAATGTGTTAACTTGCTAATGGCACCCAGGGCCTTTCAGGTCCCAAGTAACCACTAAACCTTATCCCTAGCCCTTATTTTAAGTCAGAGTTTCACCAAGTTGTTCAAGTTATTATTGAACTCTCTACACCCAAGGAGGCTTTGAACTTTTGGTTCTTCTTCCTCAGCAGCCTTGTGCTGTTGGGGCTGTCTTGTCTTCACCCGTCCTGTATGGCAGAAAGCCAAACTGCATAAAAACAATTTCCATAGCAGTACAAGAGTGTGCTAACAAAGTAGAAAATGCACACGAATATTGTATCTCCTTAACTCACTACCCCCTCGTAAATGCACTGAAGTCTTTATGAAAGAGAATAAGAAGCAAGTATCTTTAAATGAATTTTATATGGAAAGCAGCCATTAAAATGTCATGGGTACATAATGTAAGAGGAATAAAGTTAGCAGATTTGAAAACCATTGGCTTTTCAAGCTCACCTAAAAGTGATATATTATTTTCAGATTAATTTCCTAAATATTTACGTAAAATGAGAAAATGTTTTAATTATAGGTCATTTAAAACGAAGCAAATTTACCTCATCTTTGTAATGCTTACTGCTGCTGCTGAATTAAAGTCAGCACATGCTGTCCTTCGCTCTACAGCATGACATCTGAAGTCCCCGTGACAGTGACTTCTTCACTGGCACAGCTAAGTAAGGGGACATCTTCACACCACACACCACACAAGCTTCTGCCACTATTCTGGAAATCCTAGATAGTTTTCTTTAAAATAACCTAGACTATCCTTAAACTAAAAACTTACTATTTCTCAAAGTGCCCCCCCTTTTTTTTTTAGTTTCTTAAAAGAAGTCTGTTTCAAATTTTTTTAAAGTGTGCATCTAAGACAGCCCCGCCATATTCGTAAATAGAGGAAGCTCAAAATAACTGCTTGTGTAGACAGAGTGTTTAATAAAGCATCAACTGGTACAGATGGTGACAAAATCGATCTAAATACAAATGCTGGAAAAGGCTTTCAAATTTTAAAACTGTTTTATAAAGGTATAGAAATGCCCAAGTTACATAAAACCACTGCTAACTTTAAAAAAGAGAAAGAAATTTCACAGAATAGGACAGAATAAAGTCTCTTTGATAATCTCTAGTCAGTCTTGATTGTGTCTCTTTTTCTTCTCTCTTTTTAAGTTATTTCAGGGATTCTCATTATAACCTTAACACATTTATCTGGTCAGCCAAACTAGCCAGGTTCAAGTGAGAGGGCTTGCCTCATGATGGATACAAGGTGGACAGCTCTACAGGAATGACGATGGAGGCTGACCCCTGGCCCCGCCACATACAGTTACACACACATACACACACACACATACACACACACACACACACACACACACACACACACACACATGCAATATATATCACGCACAAACAAACGTATGCTCACGTGTGTATGTATGTGTGGAGAAACTCTGCTAATTAAGGTTGAAGTCTACCATTGTCTGGATAGCCTTCTGAGTTTGGCACAAAACGGGGTATTCCCTTTATCAATAGGGCTGTTCCTTCTCTGACCTCATCTGGGGATCTCATACCCTCTACCCGCAGAATGTCACGTAGCCTTAGTGAGAGTATAGTTGAGCTGCCTTTCTCCAGATAAGAACCCATCCACCAAGCATCTGAAATCTTCGAATGCTTTCTTTATTAAACGTTCTCTCTACACAAGCAGTTGCTCTATTTTGCTATTATGGTAGGCCCGTCTTAGATACACACTTTTAAAAACCTTGAAACAGGCTTTTCTAAGGAACTGGAAAATAAACACTTTGAGAAGTAGTAAGTACCTTAGCCTTCAACCTTTGCCCACCTTGGACATTCCTACCAACTAGCCCCAAAACCTTTGGTTCACCCCAAA
The DNA here is from genome assembly GCA_030674055.1 of Rhabdomys pumilio. Lineage (NCBI taxonomy): Eukaryota > Metazoa > Chordata > Mammalia > Rodentia > Muridae > Rhabdomys > Rhabdomys pumilio. Next base: position 56,645,427 of record JANHMN010000006.1, read on the forward strand.
TAAAGTTCATCTGTCTCCCTAAAGCTGATCCTGGAGATAAGTCTGATTTTTTTCTGTTGTATTCAGAGGTCATCTGAAATACTGTTTGTCAATTCTTCTCCCTTCATTCTCATGGGCTGGTGGCTAATGACCCCAGAGAGAATGAAGACCCACATGTATGTATATATGTACTTATACAGCTCAAAGGCATTTCACATATGTCTACAGCCATGTAAATGCTAACTGCTGCCTAAGTCAAGCTATGAAATGTGGCTAACTCCTCAAGTACTCTCTGCCATTCCTGTCTAGTGAAGACTAGTCCCCCAAAGATAGTTGATTTTCTCACCTTTGTCAAATAGATACATCTTCTAAGAGTTTTGTATTTAAGTATTATAGAAATGTTAAAACATTATACACTTTTTACATTTGCTTACTATTATTATGTATGCGGCATTAACCCATAATTTAGATATATCAATGGTTTATTTTTCACTGTTGCATAGTGTTTTATGATAGAACAAATGACTGTTTACAGTACAGAAGCATGTGGTAGTTCGTGTTTTCTCATCACTGAATCTCATCATTCGTGTTTTCCTATCACTGATAGGTTTAGTGATGGATGCTGTGTCTGCTCCCGAACATGTTGTCTTATGGGCATATACGCTACTCATCCTTTGGACATATAACAAGAAAATTCATTTATCTCTTTTTAAAATAATTTACTTTTTTGAGAATTTCATACATAAGTACTGTATTTCCATCTTTTTTACTCCTCTCTCTTCCACTCCAACTCCTCCCAAGTTGTCTTCACTCTCTGTCAAATACATGGCTTCTTTTTAAAAATTATTGTTATATATACATATACATGAAATGTATGTGTATTTATAAACACAGACACATACACAGACACACACGGACATATATACTGACACATACTATGTATCTTTGTATCTATCTCTGTATCTACCATCTATCTGTATCATCCATCTGTCTATGTATCTATGTATCTGTGTATGTATATATCTATCTATATTTCTATGTATGTATGTATGTATGTATGTATGTATGTATGTATGTATGTATCTATCTATCTATCTATCTATCTATCTATCTATCTATCTATCTTGCAGAGTCAGAGTCTGTCCATTTAATGTTGTTTGTATGTCTATATGTTAAGGACTGACCACTTGGGACTGGATAACCTTTTTCTTTCTCACAGATAATAAAAAAATTTCCCTAGTCATGGAAAGACTCTCTTGCATTTTCTTGCAGAAGACTTTCTGTATTACTTTTTGCAGATTAGTTTAAGATCGATCCTAAGTTAATTTTTACAATCCATGTGACATGCAGGCTGAGCTTCTTTTCTCCTTTTCCCAAGTCCACTTCATCAAGCAGCATTTACTGAAGAAAACCACTCTTTCTCCTGCTGAGCCATAGCATCACCTGTCATAGATGAGGTCACCATAGTAACACCTTCTTTTGCTGGAGATCTTTGCATTTCATCCAGTCAATCACTTGTACATAATTATTACACTTGTGTAATCTAAATTTGTAACTATTGACATCTGGGAGTCGAAAATCTTCCATCTTTATTCTCAAGATTGTCTTGTTCATTTGGTCTCCTGCATTTCTTCTTACCTTAATTTGATTTATACAATGGTAATGGAGTCCAGGGTCCAGTACACACAATTGATCTAAAGCTCCAGCCCACCCATGCACACTTTAGAATCACCTTGTTCATTTTGACAATGAACTTGCTAGAGCTGTATTTAAGAGTGAGCTGAATTTAGAGCCCAGATTAGGCAGATTAGCATTTTTTTTTTTAGATTTATTTATTTTATATACATGAGTATGCTGTCACTGTCTTCAGACACACCAGAAGAGGGCAGCAGATCCCATTACAGATGGTTGTGAGCCACCACATGGTTGCTGGGAATTGAACTCAGGACCTTTGGAAGAGCAGTCAGAGCTCTTAGCCGCTGAGCCATCTCTCCAGCCCAGCAGATTTTCATCTTAACATAAGAGAAATCTATTTTTATACTATAGCCAAAATTTCCACTCAGTCACTTCTCGGATTCCAGTGTAAACGCCTTGTAATTCTTAGATTATATGTAGTGTGCTGCTTTAATTTTGTGTTATTGAATATGGTGTTTCTGAAATCTTTAATTTCTTTGTTGTTGTAGATAAGTGTAAAACATTTTTTCGGTATGTTAAAACTGTATTTTAACATTACCAAGTTCCTTTACCTATTTTAATAATTTGGTTGTGGATAAATTTGGACTTGCCCTGAACATGTTCTAACAGAACATAGATGGGGGTTAGGAAAGTAAAAATCTAACATCTAGCTTTGTAGCCAGACTTCATGTCCTTGACCGGCACCTGCTACCTTCTTGGATCAAATAAGATGATGAAGATGGAAGAAGATGCTAGACCCTCCTGACCTCGTTGTTGACCAAGGAGAGGACCAATGTTAGAAATCAGAGCACCTCTGTGAGAGACAGCCAGTTCCCCCCATCACCACATGGGAACAGTTATCTGGCAATAATTCTTAACCCTGTGTCCACATGGAAAACAGGCTAAAAGTATGGCTTGGGGTTTTGTGAGGTTATTTAAGACACTTTTTGGGAAAGCATTGCTGCAAAGCTCTGAGTTCCTGCTCTCTACCTCTGTGGAGAAAGATGCAAGGGTTACTTTTCTAGTGCAAGTTCACCTGTCAGTGCTGCAAACTGGTTTCTAAGGACTCCTCTGGTGAAGAACAGTGAACTCGTGCCTGTGGTCATTAAGCAAGACTGGGCAAGAACTTTGCCTCACTGCACTGAGCTCTGCTGCAACCGAGTTACAAGGCAGGGGCTTGGGGGAAGGTACAAACATTGATCTGGTACTTTGATCACAGACCTAAAATGGGGTTACTGAGGACCAGGATTGTGGTGTTTGAGGACAAGTTTGATGACCTGGGTTCATTCCCCAGAACTGATTCCTGTGAGTTCCCCAACGTCTGCCCTTCCATGCACTCTAAATGAATAAATGTTTTGCCTTTAAAGGAGGGAGATACTGAATTCCTAGAGGTTGTTGTGGCCAGTGGATTCTTGAGTGGTTGTGGGGAAACAGATAATATATTTAAGGGGCTATGTTAAAAGGAAAATCTTTGCTTCAATAGTTTTATAGTGACAGATCTTAACGTTTATGTCTTTGATACATTTTAAATTAACCTTTATATAGAATTAAAAACCAAAAAGCCTCCAACTTTATTCCTCTGCCCTTGGCTCTCCATTTTCCCCAACATCATTTACTGGAGCGACTCTGAAGATCGGTTGTCTGTCAACGTATCAGTTTATTTTAGATTCCCTACTTCTACCTTGTAGATGTTCATAGTTATTTCCAGAGCCTTTCTGTGCCTTCATTTGCAGAGAACTCTCCTGGAACATGAACTGTTCCCGGGTGATCTCTGCCTTGAGATCTTTCATCATTACCTTGACAGTATTTCCCTCTTCAGCTCATGTCCCACATTGGGAACATGCTGATTTTGATATGCAAACAACCATCATTGTTTGATATTAAGCCAATCTAACGTCAGATATCTCAGTGCATGAATGTGGTGGTGGGGAGGGGAGAGCTTTAACCATTCCAACAACAAAGGTGAGTTAACCTGTGCTGTGGTTTGCAACTGAAGTGCCGCCACATTCTCATCTCTTGAATTCTTTGTCCCCAGATTATCATGCTATTTTGTATGTAGATAGGGGGCCAGCCAGCATTGTCGTGCCCCAGCACTCAGGGCAGAGGCTGGTGGACCTACTTGGAGCTCAAATCTGAGTTGGTCTACATAGCCAGTTCCAGGTCAGTCAGGGCTTCACAGTAAGACCTTGCCTCAACAGATCTGGGACCTGGCTGGTAGAAACAGGTCACTAGAGGTGACTTTTGAAGGTTATACCTACCCAGGCTCTGCTTTCTGGTCAGCCTGCTGCTTTCTGTTTTCCTCCATTTCAAGCATCTGTACTGCCACAGATCAAGCTGCCATTGCTGTCGTACTTTCCCCACCATAATGAACTAAGAGGCCAAAATAAAACCTTCCCCACTTAAGCTGCTTCTGTCAGGTAGAAAAAGTGATAGTATTACTACTTTGTAATAGTAAAAATGATAAATATTAGTATCACTGTGGCATGACACTATTCCATCACTTTTATTTGCATTTAATTTTTTAAATTTAATGTTTATTTATTTTCTTAGAGAGGGCTAGCCTTGAACTCTTTATGTAGCTGAGGATGACTTTGAACTCATAATCTCGATGCTTCTACTTCCCAGACACTGGGATTAAAGGCATGTGTCACCATGCTGAGTATCCATCATTTTGGTATTATATTTGGTATTATATTATGTTATATTAGTATCCATCATATTTGGTATTATGCAAGGGGAAAAAACTAAAGGAAGTCTTCAAGCTTAAACATTACAAGTTTAGAACCCATAGCAATAAACCCACAGGGGCAAATCCTAACAACACCTATTCGAGATTTAAATCAGTTTGTAACAACAGCAAGATGAGGTGCCAGCAACCTCAGATGAGTCCTGCAAAACTATCCTGTCACTTGTACAGGCTCTACCTCTGCAGAATTAAGCACCTTCAAACACAAATGCATTAAAAATTGCATTTGTACCAAACGTATAGACTTTATTCTTTGTCATAGTTTCCTATACAACCCAGTTCTTTACACACCATTTGCATTGACATTATAAGTAATCTGGAAATGAAGGAATATGAGAGCATGCAGGTAGGTTATACGTGAACACTACACCATTTGATATAAGGAACTTGGGCATCAACAGACTTGGGTATCTGCAGGAGCCCTACAAACAACCTCCTTTGGATCTGAAAGGATTATTAAATCAGATAAAAGATATTTATACAATAGGACATTGTAGTGACAGTTTTGGAATTTTGGCTTCTTTTTAAAAACACAGAAATATTATAAAACTATGTTTTCATGCTAATCCCAGGTGTGGGGATGAGGGGCTGCTTCTGACTGTCTTCAGCAGCTAACTGATTTGCCTCGTGTTCTAGCAGAGCCATGGTTTTGCCAGCTGCAGATAAAATCTGTGGTTGTGTGACATTTGGAACTCTGGGAACTTTTCAGAGGGTACATAAATGCTAGGGCCCCAGACAGTTGCGCGGGGGGGGGGGGGGGGGGACTGCAGTTTGTTAGTAGCTGGTTAAAGAAGAAACAAAAGGAATTAGATTCAGGGATTTTCCTGATTCCTCTCTCCCCCTCTATCCTTGTTTCTTTTCTACCTAGTGATAGGGAGTGAAAGCGAGGGAATAAGGGTGGGACAAAGAAGAACCTACAAAGTAATGAGGACCAGCTTCAGGGAATTCCTCAATAGGTGACCAGAAATAACAGTAGCAGTTCCTGGGGGGTCAGGGTTTGGCTTCGAATTTCCCTTTTTCTGGTTTTCTGTGGATACAGGCTGCTTCCAGATCCCCTATAAGGATGCGTAGCAGCCTGGCTGGAAGAATGAGATTGGATGAGGCTGGGAAACAACTTCCCAAGGGCAGTTCCTGCAGGTTGGTTCTAAAGTATTTGTAGCCAGGGTCTGGGTCATGGTAGAAAAGCTGAATTATCTATCTCTGGTGTAGGAGAGCTCTGATGAGCAACTTCTGCCCCAGGACTCTCTTCCAAGAGGCTCAATGGCTTTCTTTCTTTTCTTTTTTCTTTTTTTTTTTTATAGGATGGCATTTGTTTATTTGACATTTCCTTCTGACTAATCCTTTCTTTTTTTTCCCAGGTGTTAACTCCTAATAAATATGGGGCCTCTGGCACTCAGTCTTTGTCTGCTCTTAGCTGCTCTGAGACATTCCCCTACAGCTTCAGGTAAGCACTCTGCCCCCACTGTTATTCTTCAAAGCTGCTCTTAAGAACTGGGAGGTGATTTCAGACAATAGGTGAGGTGAAGACCTCACCTCCCATAGACTCACACATATGAGCTAGTGCTAAGATGTGGCACCTATGGAGTTGGTAGCATGGCCCTTGCATAGGGTACCTCTGAGTGGGTGTAGAAGAGGTGTTCTGGAAGCTTATCTAGATGTGTTCAGATGTGGGCTGTAGAACTGTTCTTTGCTGTATGTTTGAGTAAAATCTGTCCTATGTATTCAAAATGGGGCTTTCAGATTGGCATTTCCTTTATAGACCCTCTGGTAGCTTACCAGAACAACACCTCCCATACACCTAATGTGTAGACAAGCCCTTGGATCAAGCCTACAACTCTCACTCCATCCCCTTTCTTTCACCAGTTCCTCCAAGATCTTTGAAGATCGACAATCTCAGCAGCTTTCCAAGATGGCCAGGCTACCACAAAGGATGTATTGTAGGCTGGTTACAGGAGTCTCTCACTCTCTTCTTGGCTTGCTCCCCTGTGTGGTTCAGACAGCAACATGTTTTCTAAATCTTCTTTCAGAACACGAATGCTTAATTAAAGTATAGGTGCACAAGCTAAGGGAACATCAGAGTTCTGCCTCTGCTAGAGAACTAGGAGTTGTAGCAAGATGTCCCAGCTCTGCAGTCTGAGTTGCTGTCATTTTCCTGACTCTGTGGTGAATAGTTGCCTACTCGCTAGTGTGTTGCTTAGCATACATATTTATTTTAATATAAAGAACTTGGCCAGTAATGAGTCGTTGGGGGATGGCATTACTTCCTGTTCAACCACATTATTTGCCCGTGGATATTTCCATCTACTGGAAAAGTGAAGAGGCTCAGTTGCCTTACAATAACAAAAAGGGACACTGAACCATTTATGCCCTTAGAGGAAAGAACAAGGTGAGGGCCAGTGCCATGGCCAGAACCTAGGAGCTGGAGCTTCCAGGGAACTAACTTGTCTTGAGGGACTGAGGAGGGACACAGAAGGCTGCCTGTGACATCCTATCTGCAGCAGAAACACAAAATTATCCATTGTTTTATTCTCGCTTATTACAGGAATCCTGTTGGAAGTTGCAGCTCCTGGATGGATTCTAAGAAACCCACTCTGACTTCCTGACCCTGTACCCACACCTCGTAGAACATCTGTAGAGCCTGTCTGACTCTGTCTTCAGGGCTGTCCATCATATGCAGCAGTGAGAAAGGCCCTTTATATATGTAGAAATGGAACTAATGTGGCTGTATGTCAGATAATAGTCCCTATACTGGAGAGTGGAGGGTCAGTGAGATTGGTTCTCAGCAATTCTGGTTAATACTCATTTTGAGAGTGGGTTCCAACTTTGATCACCAGCCCTGCTCAGAGGCAAAGACTCTTCAGGCATCTTGAGGAACTTGGGGGACAGTTTTACTGTTGCCCTCTGAATTTTTCCAGACCAAAGTGATCTCTTCCACGCTGAGAGTACTGAAGACAGTCAGGATTTTCAGTATAGCACTGAGAGCGCCCGACAGATCTAAGATGCTTTCTAAGTTGTGTGCTGGTGAGAAGTTCTCCACAGTTGTCTTGCTGAAGTGTTGAGGTCACCCTCCCCATTTCCAGCCCCACCCCTTTTATTAACCCATGACTATCTCCAGGTGACCACAGTGTCTCTCTCCATCTGTAGGCTGCTGTGTGGCACAGAGGAGATAACACGTGAAGGGCAGTTCTGGTGCCTCTGGCCCTTTATGATACATAATACACAATCCTCTCAGTTGCTCAGCCTTTCAAGTGAGGGTAGCCTTAAAGTGTGCACTGTCTAAACACAGCCAGAAGCTGGGCTAGAGCTTTCAGTATCTGAGAAGTTTATGCTAGACATTTATGATGTCATTCTCTTCTACCCTTTAATTAACAGATTACCAGAAAACCACACACTTGGACAAATTATTTTGACTACTTATATTTAATTATTTCAATCCCACTATAATCTGCCAATGACTTGAAACCACATGTGTATAAGGAAATGTGTGTGTGTGTGTGTGTGTGTGTGTGTGTGTGTGTGTGTGTGTG
>JANHMN010000006.1:56653752-56664193 GCA_030674055.1 Rhabdomys pumilio
TGTGTGATGTGTGTGTGTGGTGTGTGTGTATGGTGTGTGTGTATGTGGTGTGTATGTGTGTGTGGTGTATGTGTGTGTGTGTATGTGTGTGTGTGGAGTGTGTGTATGTGTGTGTGGTGTGTGTGTGTAGTGTGTGTGTGTGTATGTGTGTGTGTGTGTAGTGTGTGTGTGTGTGTGTAGTGTGTGTGTGTGTGTGTGTGTGTGTGTGTGTGCAGTGCTTTAGCAAACATGCTAGGAAAGTGCTCTTCTATTGAACTACATTATTTCCAAGATGTGAATTTTTTCAAGGTTTATTTTTGTTTATTTGTATTGTATCTCTTGTGAGTGTAGGCTTACATGTGTGTGGGTGCCCTCGGAGGCCAGAAGAGGGCATAAGAAACCCTGCACATTTCTCCAGGGCCCCAAGACATAAGTTTTAAGATTTAAGATTCATTTCCAGGAGAAATATAGCCAAAGGGTGAAAAAAATTAATGCTTATAAATAATTTTAAAGTTTTACTAATAACATAAATAATTTTATTTATAACAATCTTATTTATATGCAATTCAACTTATAATACATGGTTTCAAAACTCTTTAGCTTAGCGCCGACATTGACTATGGAAGTGCACTGTAGGGGAAATGATGCTCTACCATTGAAAGCTCATTTGCTCTCAAGAAGGATGGGTTTTCCTGCTTCAAATAAATACCAAATAAAAAGCTTTTCCTGACACCGGAGTATTAGAAGCAGATGTGGTCCTTTGATAAAACACTATGGCCAAAAGCGACTTGAGGAGGAATGGGTTTATTTCAACTTCCAGTTCTCAGGGCACACTCCAGCAGGATAATGGCTTGCTCCCCGTGGCTTGCTCAACCTGCCTTCTTATATAACTCCGGACCACCTGTCCAGGAGTGGCACAACCCACAGTGGGCTGGGCTCTCTCACATCACTTACTAACCAATCCTGTGGGGGCCATTTTCTCAATTAGGATTCTTTATCCAGACGACCCTAGCTGTGTCAACACTAGCCAGCTTTAGTTATAAAATACTCAACATGTTTTGGCCTAATGTCCTTACCATCTCTGAGTGATGGACATGGTGGCTGACTTTGCGTGACAGTATTAAATGCCCTTCAGTGTATTTAATGAATGAAGCCATGCATACCAAAGGTAGTTGTGGGAGTTCTCAATACAGTGGTTTTGTTCTGAGGCCTCTCTTCTGATCTGGTTTGCTCCAGGGAAAAGCATTGATTGTAAACACTCAGGGAACCAACTGTATGTCCCTCAAATGTGTGATCATTTTATTTATGTCTCTCAATTGTTTTGACAAATAACAACAATCTCAAAATAAAGTAGCAGATGATTTAAGGATATATATATTTTAGTAGGGGGCTAGATTGGATTATAGTTTCTTATTCTAAAGTATATTCTTTACTGAGTTTTGGTATTAGATAATATATGATAAAATTACTATATTTTAAATTGCTCTTAAAGATAGCTTTTAGCATCCTTATATGAGGGTCAAAAGATAAGTCAGCTTTAGAACTACATTCTTGGAAGGAATTGATTAACTGGGATGCTTTGGGGTATTAGCCAATAACCATTCAATGCCAGAACTAGGTGTGGTGGCACATCCTTTTAGACTTAGTACTTGGGAGGCAGAGGCAGGAAGATCTCTGTGATCTAGTCTGGTCTACATAAGAAGTTTTAGGACAGCTTTAGCCATGTAGTGAGACCCTATCTTGAAAAATAAAGAAAAAAATTAAAAAGCCAGAAACAGTGGGGGAAACTTTAAATTTAGTGTGAGCTGCTCTCTCTTTTAGTGGGCTTTTCAATAATAGCTACTCTGGTGGCTTCAATATGCTTGGCACAGGGAGTGGCACTATTAGGAGATATGGCCTTGTTGGAGTAGGTGTGCATTGTTGGGTGAAGTGTGTCACTGTGGAGGCAGACTTTGAGACTCTCTTCCTAGCTGCCTGGAGGTCAATCTCCTTCTGTTGCTCTTGGATGAAGATGGAGAACTCTCAGCTCCTTTTCCAGCACCGTGCCTGCCTGGTTGCTTCCATGCTTTCTGCCATGATGATAATGGACTGAACCTCTGAACCTGTAAGCCAGTTCCAATTAAATATTTGCTTTTATAAGGGTTGTCTTGGTCATGGTGTCTTTTCACAGCAATGAAAACCCAAACTAAAACAGCTATCTTTCTCTTTCTTTGTTTACTTATTCTGGTACCCTGGATTGACTGGACCTGAATTATTTATGGTGTTTAGTCTAAGATATTCAAGATGTTTGTTTTCAAAGAGGAGACATGGGCTGGAAATCAAATGCCTAACAAGCACTTTATGATGTGAAGGGGAAGTAATTAAAATTAATCTGCCAGATATATTAATATTGATTTTGGCTAGAAGTAACAGAAAACCCAATACAAAATTGAATTTCAAGGGTTGTCTTACAAAAAAACAAGTCTAGAGAACGGCAGTGCAGGGCTAGAATGGGTGCTTAGTGAAATAAAAAGACCTGGGGTCCTTCCATCCTTCTGCTTTGTTAATTACACGTGTGATTAGTATCTTCAAGGTCAAAGTAGCTAACTGTTCACCTCTCACAGTAAGTGCTGTATACATACCAGGCAGGAAGAAGGAAACAGGGACAAAGGGCCCTAAGTAACATTACCAGCTGGACATGCTCCACTGAGAACCATCTGAGAAGCTTCTACCTTCCCATTCTACAAGCAATAATTCTTCACATGTCACCAGCAGGAACTGGGTCACATAGTCACCCCTAACTGCCAAGGGCTCCAGGATGGTGGATATTTTAGTTGGATGCACTGCTCCTTAAATACACTCATGGTTGAGCTAATAATGAAGAAGGTAAACATAGCGTTTAAGAAAGTCAGCCACAATAAAAAAAAAAAAAAAAAAAGCAAATTGTCTTTTGTGAATGACCTAGGCTGTATAAACCAGTGAACACAGGAGGAGAAAAAGCCCCAGTGCTAAGCAGTTTTATATAAATGGTAGAATCATCCTTCATACTCATTTTCCTATAGTTTTTATTGTATTGAAAGAAATACCAGTCTGCTTATAGTAAAGAAACCAAACTATTGACAAATAAAATGTGTGCACTGCCTTTGTTTGCTCACTGACAGTCTTCTCTTGTTGGTTCTTTACTGAGCCATCCTGAACATGATACGCCGCTGCCATAGTTAGCCTCACGTGCCAACTTAATGCAAACTAAAGTTACCTGAAAAGAGAGAACCTCAGCTGTGAAACCTCCTCCATCAGATTAGCCTGTGAATATGTCTGTGGGAATTTTCTTGACTTAACAATTAATGTGGGAGGGCCCATCCTGCTGTGGGGAGCACTATCCTGGGCAGGTGGAACAAGCCATAGGAAGCAGGCCACTCTGACAACTGTGTAGTGACAATTTTGGAACTTTAGTTTCTTTAAAAAAAACACAGAAATATCACAAGAATATGTTTTCATTTTAATCTCAGATATGGAATATGAGGTTGCTTCAGATTGTTCACAACAGCTGACTATGATTTGCCTTGTGCTCTGGTGGGGTCCTGATTTTGCCAGCTGCAGATAGTTTCTGTGATAGTGTAACATCTAGACTTCTGGAGGACTTTTCAGAGTGTCTATAAATGCTAGGGCCCCTAGAGAGGTAGTGGCTTCTTGGTTGATAGTTGGTTTTTGTTGGTCATGGTTTGTTAAGTAGTCATGTACGAAGAAGAAAGAACAACAAGAAGCAATTAGATATCCTGACGGCAAAGATCAAACTTGGCCCCAAGGAACTCGATGCCTCTAATCAGCAGGAAGTAGTCTAACAATCATGTTGCCCCCATTCAGATCCCCAACTTTATTCAGGAGTCTTTCCCCTTTCCCCTCTATCCTTTCATTCCTATCTAGTGTTAGGGTATTGAAAGGATGGAAGAAAGGGGGTGGAAAGGGGGGGAAAGAAGAAAGAATCCACAAAGTAGCAAAAGACAGGATACACAACTGTTCCCCCATGGTCTCTGCTTGGCCATCGCTCCAAGATGGAGTATGACCTGTGAGACTAAATATGCCTTTCCACCCCCAAGTTGATTTTGGTCAGTGTTTTTATGAGCAACAAAGACAGGAACTAGGACAGCCACTATCATCTCTAACCACTTTTTATGGGCATCTGACTGTGTGTTCCTTCTTGTGTAAATTTCTTTCCAAAATGACATCCCTGCCTTTGTGATAAAGATACTCCTTTGTGGCAAAGATACTCCTTGTCACGGCAGAAACATGGCCAAATAGCAGGGTTTGGTTCAGCTGCAAGAACTCTGGGCTTGGAGACAGGAAACGTTCTACAGATTCTCTTCAGATCTACACAGGATCATTGCTTTTTCTTCTTAATTAATTAATTTGGGAACAGGGCAGAGGGGAGGGACAGTGGCCTTATCTGTAAAACTATGCCTTAAATACTAAACAATTTCCTCCTTCTCCCTCTCCCTCATCCTTTGTGATAAGGTTTTATGTAGCCCAGGCTAGCCTCCGACTTTACATGTAGTTGAAAATATCCTTAAATGTAGGATCCCACACCTCTACCTTTTGAGTATTGGAATCCCAGTCTGTGTCACCATAGCTGCTTTAAGCAGTAGATTAGGGTACACAAGGCTCTGTGCATGCTAGGCCAGCACTCTCCCAGCCCAGGCACACACAGAACCCAAACCAAACTATGTCTAAAAATCCTCTCTGCCCTCACTCTGCCTTTTTTTTTTTTTTTTTTTTTTTTTTGCCTCACATCAACAACCCTCAGTTCAGTGCTCCCCTGATGACTCTCCAAGTGTCCATGGTCTGGAGAAGCTCCTCCTGCCTTGTTTCTATTTCTTCATGTTGTTTCTCTTTATCCTTTATCCCATCAGTGTGGGGGATGCTTCAGACATAGCCCACGATCCCCTTTAGACCTCTCTGTGGTTCCTCTTACAAGTGTCATCACTCCTAAGTTTTGTTTAAGGAAAATTCACTAACCTCTGTCTCTAACTCTGACTTTTCAAGCTTCATCCTTTCAGTTCCAACTGCCCAATAGTCATAAGGAATTTGCATGTTCTGACATCACTACAAACACAACTTGTTTAGCACCAAATTATCTCTGTTTCCATTACTTCTGATTTCTCTTACTGGCACCAGTTTGCTCTTATTATCTCAGGCTTGAAACCTTCAAAGATATCCTTGGCTCCTTCTTCTGTCTTGCATTTTACATAATCTTTCATTCTTCACTTGGAGTAGTTTTGAAGCTGCCCCTTCCTCTCCACTGTCATTGCAGATATGTGAACCAGAGCATCACCTCTCAGACCATCACCTCTCAGAGCATCACCTCTCAGACCATCACCTCTACTTTGTTGGACGCCATGGATTCCTCACAAAGGATCTCCTAGTATCAATCTAATCTTTCTTCCAACCCAAGCTGCACACCACATATGAATTGCTTCTTTGAATTTTATTGCCACTTCCAAATCTCCTGAGCTGACTGAGCCTCAAAATCGGTGTTCTCCCTCCTTGTGAAGACTTCTACAAGGGAAATAGACTAATAACCCTTGAGTAATTCACACATGAACATGCATCTATTTTCATTTATTTATTTATTTATTTGATATTTTACTTACATTCCAGATGCTATCCCTCCCTGATCCCCATTTCCCCTCCCTAGAAAATCCCTATCCCATCCCTCCTCCTCCTTTTTTTGCTTTTATACAATTTTTTTAATGTTAATCAAAGGTTTTATATGTTTGGTAATGCTCAATAACAAGATGCCCATACAATCAGAAGTGTAACCCAATACCCAACCGTGATATACCAACTATTTTTGACTGGCAGAGACATGCTAACATCTGCCTCCATGTTTCTCTTTCTTTCTCTCTCTCTCTCTCTCTCTCTCTCTCTCTCTCTCTCTCTCTCTCTCCCCTTCTCTATCACCTAGCTCCTCCTCTCCTTTTCCTTCTCCTTCTCCTTCTCCTTCTCCTTCTCCTTCTCCTTCTCCTTCTCCTTCTCCTTCTCCTCTACTTACTCCTCCTCTTCCTCTCCTTACTCCTCCCACCTTAGCTCCTCCTACATATCACCCTTCCTGTTAAAATAAAACTTTTCTCTTAAAATACAATTAGAGCATAACTATACCAATTTGTATCAGTAAGGTACAAGGTAGACCTAATATCCAATCCATCATTTTGTTGACTAACCAGAACCTTTGTCATCTCTCCTAACTAAAAGAGTTAGTTCTGAACCTGGCTTTCTTCTTAGCTTTAGAATGAATGACAGCTGAAAACCATCCTCTCAAATCTTTTCTCTCAAAGTAAATAGCCAGAATTGGTTATGAGACTAGAAGTCTTCAACCCAATCAGAAATCCAGAATGACTGAGTTAACTGAAATTATGGGAAGCACAAAGCATAGCTTCTAAAACTTAGCCAATTTATAGAGACCGCTGAACACCTGGACAGTCCCTATACTTACAAAATGTTGGAGCATCCGATCTTCAGCCTTCTGGCCCACAATCATCTGACAAACCTAGTGATGCAGAATTATTAAGGGCTGATTACTCTGTCTTGGCAGATATAATCAGTCTACTATTTGGCAAGTGTGTCCTTTTCTGGTCAGTGATTTGTCTGTAGATGAAAAGAGGCAATTCTTGCCTAGTGGCTGTCTCACCACAACTGGAAGTAACTCCAAAGATGCTCAATTTCTTCTTAGAATCCAAGACAGGAAGTTGTCAGGAGCAGATAGGTCTCTAATCAAAACAAACATTAATACAGAAATGTTTGTAACATCAATTCTGGGGACTTCTGACGTTTTTAAAACCAATTATCTATGTAAGGCAATCTGGACTGTTGTCTGTTAACTCCTCTCAGCTATTTCTAAATAAAATATAGAAAACACCCAAACAATAAACTCAGAGCCATGAATTTGATATAGGTCCTTAACTCACAGGCTAACCATCTCAAATCAGTTAGAAAAGTTAAAGAAGGACTGGGTCTAAGCCTTGTATTCCTAAATGTGTTATATAGGCACAATGTCTATGAGAGTAACAATATTTATCTCACTTTTATATCAATAAGAAACTTGTACCAATGGAAACCTTAAATTTGAAATCAAAGTAAATTTTGTACCATTTAAGAAATTATAACTTCCTCTTAATAACAATTATACTTATTTCTACCAATAGGTTATGGCTATGCAATAAATCCTAGCTAATCCTCCCTGTTCCAACAAAACCACTACTTTTCCCTAGAGAGACAGCTCAATATTAACCATCTCAGTCCCCAAGCCCAGGGAATAGGGGCACCAACTCTTCATTAACTTCTTCAAGCTGATTACAAGTATTGAGATATTAGAAGAAGGGCAGGGGGAAGAGTAAATTGATAAGCCTCTGATGCTGTGTCATCACTGCATCCATCTGGAATTCCAGGACATCAGAGGTTCGAGCAGGTCTGCTCAGCTTGCTTGATGAGTAGATACACCAAGGCTGTGTATTCTGCAATATACAATTCTCAAAACAAAGTTTAGTATCAAGATAACTTTTTGTTTTAATTATGGAATCTAGTCTTCTGGCAGCCTGCCTCTGTCATGTCTAATCCATATAATTCTGGGAGTTTCTATGAAGGTGTGCTCCCACCATCTTCCCATTCCTGTCTCCCTGCTCTCAAATTCCCCAACACTAGGGATTCCAAACTTTCAGGGACCAAGGCCCTCCACTTCCACTGATGCCTAACCTCTTACCTCATTCCCCTCCTCCAATTACTATGAGGTTGTGCTCCCACCAACCTCCCATTCCTGCCTCCCTGCTCTCAAAATTCCAATAGGGAATCCAAACTTTCAGCCACCAAGGCGGTCCACTTCCACTGATGCTTGGCAAGGCCACCTTCAACTACCTATACAGGTGGAGCCATGAGTCCCTCCCTTTGTGTTCTTGGGCTGGAGATTTTAGAATGGCTACTCCAGCTTGTTCCTTAGGACCATCTGCTTGAAAAATTGTGTTTCAGCCTTTTACTCTAAGGTAGAGTCTGTCTTTGTCACGTATCCAGTCAATTAGCCTATGTGTTTTAATTGGGGAATTGAGTCCATTGACGTTAGGAGATATTAAGGAACAGTGATTGTTGCTTCCTGTTATTTTTGTTATTAGAGGTGGAATTAACTTTGTGTGGCTATCTTCTTTTGGATTTGTTGGAAGAAGATTACTTTCTTGCTCTTTCTAGGATATAATTTCCCTCCTTGTATTGGAGCTTTCCTGTTATTATCTTTTGTAATGCTGGATTTGTGTAAATTTGGTTTTGTCGTGGAATATCTTGGTTTCTCCATCTACGGTAACTGAGAGTTTTGCTGAGCATAGTAGCCTAGGCTGGTATTTGTATTCTCTTAGGGTCTGTATGACATCTGTCCATCATCTTTTAGCTTTTATAGTATCTGGTGAGAAGTCTGGTGTGATTCTGGTAGGTCTGCCTTTTTATGTTACTTGGCCCTTTTCCCTTACTGCATTTAATATTCTTTGTTTTGTGTACTTGGGGTTTTGATTATTATGTGATAGGAGGTATTTCTTTTCTGGTCTAGTCTATTTGGCGTTCTATAGACTTCTTGTATGTTTATGGGCATCTCATTCTTTAGATTAGGGAAGTTTTCTTCTATAATTTTGTTGAAGATATTTATTGGCCCTTTAAGTTGGGAATCTTCACTCTCTTTTATACCTATTATCCTTAGGTTTGGTCTTCTCATTGTGTCCTGGATTTCCTGAATGTTTTAAGAACTTTTGCATTTTGCATTTTCTTTGACAGTTGTATCAATATTTTCTATGGTATCTTCTGCATCTGAGATTATCTCTTCTATCTCTTATATTCTGTTGGTGATGCTTGCGTCTATGATTCCTGATTTCTTTCCTAGGTTTTCTATCTCCAGGGTAGTCTCCCTTTGTGATTTCTTTATTGATTCTACTTCCATTTTTATGTCCTGGATGATTTTGTTCAATTCCTTCACCTGTTTGGTTGTGTTCTCTTGTAATTCTTTAAGGGATTTTTGTGTTTTCTCTTTAAGAGCAGCTACCTGTTTACCTGTGTTCTCCTCAAATTCTTTGAGAGTGTTATTTATGTTTTTCTTAAAGTCCTCTATCATCATCATTAGAAGTGATTTTAAATCTGAATTTTGCTTTCCTAGTGATATGGGGAATTCAGGACTTTCTTTTGTGGGAGAACTAGGTTGTAATGATGCCAAGTACCCTGGGTTGCTGATGCTTATGTTCTTGCATTTGCCTTTCGCCATCTAGATCTCCTCAGTGCTATCTGCCCTGTCTCTGACTGGAGTCTGTCTTTCCTATTATCTTGGTTGTATCAGAACTGTGTGGTGTGGGTGTTACTACTGGGGTTAGAGCTGGGGCCCAAGATCTGCTCAGTGCTCAGGTGCAGTCAGGAAGAATACAGTGCTCTGGGCCAGGCGTGCTCCTGGGTCCTAGTGGGTCCCAGTTACTCCCTATTTGGGGCAGGTGTTGCTGTCTATGATACTGTCCTGGTTAGAGCTCCTGGGAGGCCCACTTCCTCTGGGTTCTGTGAGATTGGGGGCAGAGCTGCCACCCGGGATCTGCTCAGTGCTAAGGCCCAGACCAGAAGGTGCATCTATTTTCTTTAAACAACAAATACAATTTCAGGGAAATAGCAAATGTAACAAAAAACCCTTTGGACATTCCTCATGAGATTTGGGAAATATATCTTCAAAAAAAAAAAAAAAAACTGTGACCCCCTCCTTATGCTGGACACTCACTGACTGCCATTGAAAGGAGCGAGTTCACAAAACCCTGTTGTTTTCCTCATTAAAAATAATAAATAAAACAAGAAAATAATTGCTTTTGATAAGTTGTCATTAAGGAAGAAAACTCTTAACTACCGAGCCTTCTCTCTAGCTCCTAAACACATTATTTACTGTATGTATAATACCTCAAAAAACTGAAAGAACAAATAATCAAAACAAGTCAAAGATGGCTGGGCCTGGTGGCACATGCATTTAATCCTGGCACTCAGGAGGCAGGAGAAGGTGGATCTCTGAGTTTGAGGCCAGCCTGGTCTACATGGTGAGTTCTAGTACAGCTGGGATTATATAGAAAGACGCTGTCTCAAAAACAAAAGCAAAAACAAAAGCAAAAACAAACCCCCAAACAAACAAAAACTCCAACAACAGCAAAATAAGTCAAAGGTCAAAGATGGCTGCTCTTGGGATAGTTAGGATTGTGATTCAGTACAAATTTCCTAAGTTCAATTTTTAAAGCACATAACGCTTTCACAAAAGCACTTTAAAAATACTTAGACATTTTATTAGATTACCAATATTTTATTCCATTACCAGTTCAAAAACTATTAGATGTGTTCAATGCTTACAGGTTAAATTACTATTCTGAGAACTCAGGGATGCTGATGTATTCAAATCTCTCTCTCTCTCTCTCTCTCTCTCTCTCTCTCTCTCTCTCTCTCT
>JANHMN010000006.1:56664203-56684167 GCA_030674055.1 Rhabdomys pumilio
TCTCTCTCTCTCTCTCTCTCTCTCTCTCTCTCTCTCTCTCTCTCTCTGTCACACACACACACACACACACACACACACACACACACACGACTTTCATCACTGAAATAGACTTTACTCACTCATTCTTCTGGGAAAAAGAGAAAAGAGGTATAAAAGGTACCATGTAGAGGCAAAATGTTATTGTGCACTGTGTAAAGATTATCCTTGTATGATTCAAATGCTGACTTCTGTGCCCCCATGTCTGGGTGCATTCTGGACACGGCATTGTCATGCTTATTCTACATATCTTCTGCCTGTATGTTGTGTAAACACTTATTCTCTGATTGGTCAATAAAAGCTGGTCAGCCTGTGAGTGAGCAGGGGAGAGAATAGGGCTGGAAGTGTGGTCCTAGTTAGGGAGAGAGAGAGGGGGGGGGATGATTGACTTTGGTCATGAGAAAAAGGTCCAGGAGCCTCCATGAGAACACCTCTGGAGCAGAGAGAGCCAGATCAACACTAAAATAAAAGTATCTCTGGGATTTAGGCTAGGGGTAGCCAGATTATCTTAGAAGATTAGAATAGATTAATACCTTCTTAGATATTGTTCCATAAAGCTTATCAAATAAATCTTATGGTCTCTGTCTCAATTAATTTGGAGATAGCCAGGATAGAGAAAAATGATCAGTTTTCAAATTGCATGAACAGCCATGTACGTTTTCAAGTGTACAGCTAGGGAGCACTAAGCAGAGTAGCGTGCTGTGTACTCACCACTCCTGTTTGCAGAATGTTTTCTTTATGCCAAGCAAACCCTTTCCCATTACACTGTAACTGCTGCCTGGCCTGTGACTTTGCTCACTCTAGGTTTCTTGTGGAAGAATAATCACACCATATTTGTAATTTGTGTTTGCTTTGTTGCAATTAGCCTAAGGTTTCAGGGTGCATATAACATGTCTTAATTTGTTCCGTTTTGAGACCAAACAGTATTTCACTGTGTGTATCTACCACATATTGTTCCTATGCTCACCTGGCAGTAGCCATTTGGGTTGTTTCCACTTTGGGCTATTGTAAATATAATGCTCACAAATGCTATATGGAAACATTTGTTTGAGTCCCTTCTTTTAGCCCTGTGACTGTGTGGAGGTTCTGCCCTGCCCCACATAGCAGGAGTTTCTGTATCCGCTATTTTTGCCATCATAGAGCTTGGTGGAATTTCCCCGCCTGAGTTGGGAGTTCTGCTTTTGGCCTGATAAGAAAAACCTGTGCTGAGAAATAGAAACCTGTGCCATTGGCTGCTGGCATGAGGTGATTTATGTCATCAGTCATACCTAAAGTCATACCTTTTCCCCCATTTTCCATGGGGAAAGCATGGTTGCAGGAACATGAGATGGCTGATCGCATTGCATGCACACCCAGAAGCAGAGATACACTAAAGTTAGCAATCAGATAATTTCCTCTTTACCAATAGGGGATCTCAGTCTATGGAATGTTGCTGCCTCTTTCAGGGTATGCTTCCAGCCATCGGCTTAGATTTTTCAAAACCTATTTTAATAAGGGTTCTTAAATGCTTCAACCTCCTTCTAACCCACCACCCAGCAGAGGTAGTGAAAAAGAAAGGTTAATATGAAACAGGGATTAAGGACATGTTTAGAAATTATTCTTTGGGGCAATTCCAATCTTCATTGTCAGCAGTCCAGCCCTCTAGCAAACACAAACACGATTCAGCAGGGGCCGTCCAGTTCACTCGGCAATCACCATCCACAAATTCGCGATGGCAGTTTGATCCAGAAGAAACTGTGAGGCTCTGCCAACTGGTCTGAATCTGCAGAAGCAGCAAGAAGCCACCAGAGCATCACAGGAAGTTCTTTGGCAAGTGACTCTTTATGAACTCACAACAAGAGGGGATCAGCAATGCAATGCAAGGCAAACCAATGCCAGAGTGTCGTCAGTGAAGTTGAGCAAGGCAGAGCAAGGCAAACCAAGGTGCTGCCCCCACCATCTGTGAGGTCATATTTATATTTTTTCTAACCATCATAGGTCCACTCACATGTCTATTTCAGCAAAACATCCCCTCACCTGTCTGCCCCAGCAAAACATCATATGAAATAATTGAGTTTCCAAAGACAACAGAAATTTCCACTTCAAACCACTGTTAAGCCTCTCTGAAAATACTTTGTCTCCTAGTTGGTTCTAAATCCAATCAAGCAAGCCGGCAACCAGAGTTAGTATCAGAACTCCACTCCCTATCAACTTTATACCCGAGCATATCATTAAATTTTAAAATTCAACCCCTGCTCCCTGAAGTCTTACGTTCATCAAGCAATGGAAATACATTTGGTACATCTCTGAAAACCACTGAAGTCTTATCAGTTTCAAAAGTGTTTAAAACTGCCCATGTAGTCTCTCCTGAGACTCAGGGAATCTCTTAACTGTAGGACCCTATAAAACATAGAATACAACTTACATAGTTCTTATTTTTTCATATAGCAAACATTCTTATTCCAAAACAGAGATGTGGCAAGAAAGAACTGGGCTAGGCCATCTAGTAGGACAAACACCACTCTTAAAGTCCAGTGTTCCACATCTAGGCCTCTCAGTGATATTCTGTAACCTCCAACAGCCTGGAGTAGCCCCACCCCTCCAGCTCTGTCCCCGCAGCAGCACACATAGCCTAACAAGCTAGCTCACAGTGGTTGTCTCCTGGTTCTGGCATCCAACCTTCTGGGTTCTTCATTGCACCGTGGTCTTTACCTCCTCTGTTTCATGTAGCAACTTTGCAGGGCTTCCTTTCAGGAACCTCACCCTGCCATTCACTGCTGGACATAGCAGGTTTTCTAAAGCCTTGGTGTAAGCCTCCAGCCTGCAGTTTTGCATGCCTGACTGTTGAGCACTGTGGCCAAGTGCTGCTGCCCGTTTGAAACTATGCAGTTAGGTTCCGAACCTTCTAGACTGAGCCTGGGCAGCTGAACCTGGGAAAACTGACAGTGTTGTTTTACAGCAGAGCACCCTAGCCCAGTCTTTCTCCTTTTTGATGAATCTGCATGCTTCAAAAGCTGAATCCACTGATGGGTGTGGTCTTGACTTTAAGGCTAACCTTTGTCCCAGTGTGAAATGAAAAGCTTTTCCTTAACTGTGCTCATCCCTTTAGCAATTATAGGTGCCTTTTCTAAACCTTCTTTGTCAGCTGTTTAAACACACTCAGGCTCCTTCACTCACATATCTTGATGCTTTCCATGACTCTCTACTTTTCTTGCTGCCTTTTCTCTGTGGAAATTGGATAAGAGAAGTGAGCAATATCCAGGGCATAGTCTAAATGCTGTTCTGTCTTGGAACTTCTTACAACAAAGTAATTCACCCATTATCTCAGAACCCAGCCTCACTTAAATGATCAGGACACAAGGGGAAAGCTGCAGCTTCTTTGTTAGAATGCAACACAGGTAGGTAGCCCTGGTTCATTTCCCAGCAGAGTCTCTGCTTCCCTGGAAACTTCATGAGCCAGACCTCCACTGTGTAACCTTAATTTTTTCAAAGTCTACTTTTAACGATAATTCTTAAATGTTTTACCTTCCCTTCTAGACCACCACCCACCAGAGATAGTGGAAAAGAAAGGAAACAGGGACAGTGGACCTGTTTAGAAATGGTTCTTTGGAGTAGATCCCATCTGTGTTGTCAGGAAATCAGCAGTTCAGTTCACAGGTCAGCAGCAGCAAGCAGCTCCACTTGCAAACGTTTCCCGGATATACCAGCAGTCTAGTTCAATAGAGTCGGAATAGTAAACATGAGTCAGCAGTGATGGCACTACCTAGCAGAGATAGCCAGGCCTCAGTGAAATCAGGAATTAGCAGGAGGGACCAGAGCCAACAGGAATGCCAAGAAAAGTTGAAGATCAGCAAAGAGCACTGCCAAGCTAGCTCTATAAGCAAGCCAAGCTCCTGTCACTGGTTGATTCCTATTTATACCCTCCAAACATCACATGTCTTCCATGGGTTTTGACTCTGCATGTGTCCTGCCTCAGCACATGCATCTATCTCTGTTGACATCAGTCTGTCAATTGGCCTAGTCCGAGGAAGCACCAGGAAGCCACCAGCACATCACCAGAAGGTTTTTGGTGTGTTTCTCTCTATGTAGTCCTGACACATGAGCTCAACTATGCACTGTAAGGCAGAGCAATACATGTACATCATTAGCAAAGAACCCTTCACAAGTCTGCCTTAGCCTTTCACCTGTGTCTGCTTCAGTGACATGCTCCTTCAAGTGTTTGCTCCAGCCAAACACCTACAACACATCTGACTCTTCAAAGAACCCTCAAGTTTCCACTTCACCACTGCCTCCTTTTCTTTCAGCGTTCTGGTGTTCTGAACCCCCATCAGCACAGCCCGTTCATCTATGACTGCAGCATTCTGCAGCATGTCTAGCCTACAGTGCCCAGTTGTTCCACACCCCTCCTACCGCGCAGTTCCATAGCCTCTGAATCACAGAGCCATGCTTACCACAGCAACTTGTCTCTTCCTTGATATTAATTTTATATATTAGTGATTATTTTTTTCTCATTGCTGTGACAAAAAAAATTAATGAATGGGAGTGGGGTGTGGGGATGCTTAGTGCATTGTAACAAGGGAGGTGAGAGACCAGAACAACTCCATCTTGGATTCAGGCTCCATCTTAGAGAACCAGACCTAAGGTTGAACTCGAGTTAACGATCAAGCCTGCACCCGGCACTGGTTTCCAGGTCAGTCCCTAACAACCACCAATCGGGAGGAAAGCAGGAGTTACAGTTGTACCTAAAGATATTTACTTACAAAAGTTTATGGTTTAGCTCCCAGCACCAGCCAATCATTTTAAAGGACAACACATTCTGTAAGAGCCCCCAGTCGCGTCAAGCTGGAACCTCCCCCTCTCCTCTTGCTTGTTTGCTTGCCTCTATAAATGCTTGCTTGAAACTTGGCTTGTAGCTTCACCCTCCCTTCAAATGTGCGGCCCAAGCTCGAGCTCTAGCTCAAATAAAGACCCCATCAGTATTAACACCTTGGTGGTCTTATGGGACTTGTAAAATGGGCACAACAAAGGCACAGTGTAGGGATGGCGGGGAGGTTACTCGCTGGGTCAGGAAGCACCAAGAGATGCATGCTGGTGCTACATTTACTTTTCCTCTTTCATTTAGTCTAGGATATCAGCCCATCGGAAGGTACTGCCTACATTCAGGGTAGGACTTCCTGCCTCAAACTGCTTTGGAAACAGGTCAGAGACATATTCTGTCCTTTTTTTTCCTGCATGAGTCTAAATCCCATCAAGTTGACAAGATTAAATATTACACTGCCTCTGGTTCTCTGTTCATTCTGCATTTTGCTTGGTGTGCCCTCTCCTCACCTAAATGCTATGCGATGATTTTCCAGCCTGGGCTGACTCTTAACCTCCTCACACAATTAGGGAAGATAGCAAAGCAGGTGGATGGTGCATAGAAAGGTTTTTTTTTTCCAAAATTAAAAGAAAACAAAGAAGAAAGATTAAGGTTTTTAAAATCAATATTATTAGGGAGATGAATGAGTAATAAAGGATATGGAATAATCAATAACTTTTAAAAGATTTAATTACTTTATCTTTGTAAGTGAATGCTATGGCCCAGCATGCATGTATGTGCTCCACAACTGTGCCTGGGGCCTGCAGAGGTCAGAAGAGGGCTTTGGGGCCCAGGGCACTGGAGTTCTGATGGTTTGTGAATGACTATGTGGGTGCTGGGATTTGGATACTTTAGCTGCTTAGCCATCACTCTAGCTTCAGTATCTTTTTAATACAACAGCAGAGTTAGAAAAAATAATAAACCATTTTTATTTATAATAGCAGTGTAAACAAAGGAAAGCAAGTTCAGAAATAAATTCAATTAACAGAATTAAAATAAACTTTAAAATACTCCAGAGGAAAGTGTTTTCAGCAAACAATGTTCTTATAAATCTGTGACTTTCCTATCTGTGGTTAACCAACCTCAGATAAAATAAATAAAAACAAAAAATAACAACAACTCAGAAAACAGTTATGTTTGCAGTGAAAGAACAGACTTTATCCTTAGTTGTTGCTGCTGCCTGGGGAAAGTTCTGGAAAGTTTCATAGGTGGGATCTAGCCAGAAAAACTAGGTCATTATTGTACTTTCATAACTATGGTTTTGAGTAATATTAGAGATTTTTGCTCTTTGTTTTTGAGACAGAGTCTTGCTTGTAGCTGTCTAGCCTGGAACTCACTATATAGACCAGGATTACCTAGAACTCACAGCATCAGCCTGCCTCTGTCTCCCAGGTATTGGGTTGAAGTTAAAGGTATGTGACACTTTGCTAGATTTTTTTCTTTTTTCTTTTCTTTTTTGTGTTGGAGGTTAAATCCAGGCTCTCACATATTTTAAACAAACCCTTCCGCCAAACTACGTCTCCAACTTCCATTAGATTTTAAGCTTCATATAGATAGGCAACATCATTATGACTCAATACTTACAGTAGTAGCTAGCTCTAATGCTTATAATGTTTTTTGATTCGACGAATAACATAGTAACCCGAATCAATGAATATGGTAACTTGAAGCAACTTTTTAAATGTACTTTTAAAAAGCTACTTGCTTATTATCCTAATTGATTTTGAATGTGATCTCTTGAATTTTACAAGAGAAAGAAAGGCAGAAAGGGAACTTGCTAGGAAGAAGTACAGTGGGAGTTGGTATAAAGGAGAATAATGAAGAGTGAATATGGTTAAAGTGTGTTATGCATATAAAAGTGGGGAAGAAACAGACAAGTGGAGCTGAAAAGGTACCATCACTACAGATCATAGTGAAACGCAGAAAGTCATCAGGACCAGCTTTGAAAAACTGGAAAATCTGGTAGAAATGGAAAAAAAAATCTTAGATATATATGGCCAGCAAAATTTAAGTCAAGAAGATATAAATAATTTAAGTTGGCCCACAGGAGTCAATGAGATTGAAGCAAAATGTTTCCCAACAAAGGAAAGTCTGGGATTGGCTAGAGTCCCTGTAAAGTTCTTCTAAATCTTTAAAGAAGAGCTGTTATCAACGATCCTCAGACTGTTCCCCGACATAGAAGGTAAAACGCTACCAGTTCCATTCTGCAAAGCCAGTTTTAGACCCAAACCAAGTGTGGATAAAGACACAACAAAGAAAGAAAACTACAGACCAGTTATCCTGGGAAGCGTAGATTCAAATGTCAATAACATTTTTGCAAGTTTAATTAAAGACACATTAAGATGATCATATACCAAGACCAAGTGGTGTCAACCCTAGGGGTGAAAGGTTGGTTCAATAGACACAAGTCAATAGATACAATCCTGCACATAAAGAGACTTCAGGACAGAAAGTACAGGACCATTTCAAAATTCTGTGACTGATGAAGAAAAGATCTTCAATGAAATTCAATATCCCTCTATGATAAAATGCTCTGAAAAAAACTAGAAACGCTTGGGCGTCCGCCAGAGGGCGGGCATGCCTTCTGCCGTCTGAGTTCAAATCCTGTGAGGCTCTCTTGGCGAGTCTCATAGGAAAAAAAAAAAAAAAGGAAAAAAAGGAAAAAAAAAATAAAGAAAATCAGTAGCTTCTCTAAGTCTCTGAGAAGGAAATTTAGTGAAAAATTCTACCCACAATAGTTTATAAACAAATAAATAACCTAGGAATGAATCTAATGGTTGTAAGTGATCTCTAGTAAAAAAATCAAGACATTGAAAAAGAAACTAAAGAAGACACTAGAAAACAGAGAGACTTTCTGTGTTTAATGGCTGCACAGAATGAAAAGTTTACTAAGGAAGTATATAGCTTCAATAAAATCCCCCCTTGAAAATTTCCCCTTGGAATTCTTAACAGAATGTAAAAAAAAAAAAAAACGTCCTAAAAGTCATGCGAAAACACAAAAGGTCATGAGCAACTAAAGCACTTCTCAGCAGAGAAAGATGAGGTGAGGGAGGTGGGGCCTGGTGGTGCACTTCTTTAATTCCAGCACTTGGGAGGCAGAGGCAGGAGAAGCTCTGTGAGTTCAAGGACAGTTTGATCTACATAGTGAGTTCCAGGACAGCCAGAGCTATGTAGAGTCCCTGTCTCAAACAAAACAGAACAGAATGGTGCTGGAGATGTCATCTTACATGATCTCAGATTTGTAGCAGGATGGTTTCCTCCTACTGCTACATTGTTTGCAATAAGCTCGGTGATTGGGGCGGAGCTAATGTGGGAGGAGCTAATGTGGGAGGAGAGAGGAGAGAAAAGGGAGAGGAAGAGGAAGAGCTAGGGTGAGGAGAGAAGTAGCAGCCATGGACAACTATGGGTGTATCAAGAATAGTCCTGGGTAACGAAACTTATCTAAGGTTAGGTATTGAGTAACAACTCTAATTGTGTGGTTTTGTTAATTGAGCATTTCCAAATATATAGTCTTTGGACAATAATTAAGCTTTAGAGTCTCATTTCTACCGGGTACCGAGTGGATGGCGGGTATTGTCTGGGGTTCAGCCAAGCTTTGTGGAGACAGTGTGGTGGATTGGCAGAGCCAGCCGCCACGATGGCATTTCGCAGGTCTAGCTGTGGCGTGTGTGGCCTCTGGTCGCTTCTAGCTGTAATGTGTTTGGCTTCTGGCCGCTTCTGGCTGTGGTGTGCTTGGCTTCTGGCCCCAGAACATGGTGGCCTGAGCTAAGCAGAACAGCACCGCCGCTGGGTCAGTCAGCCAGCATGCCGGGACATTTTTAAATATTACCTGCAACACAGATTACATTCCATAGCTATTATAATTTAAAAAAATTAAAGCTTGATACTTGCACACACACAAAAAAACCCACACACATACACATCCCAGAAGAGCACAGAGAACCTACAGATAAATCACACAGTTACACTGCTATCTAATTTTTGACAATGATGTTAAAACACACCAGAGAGAAGACAGCCTCTTTAGCCAATGAGAAGACTGCATGTGCCCATGTAGAAGAGTAAAACTGGGCCCAAATCCCTGACCCCATACAGGCTCCAATGCAAAATAGATAAAACGACATGGATGTAAGACCTGAAACAGTTCCGCGTTTTCTCTTTGTGTTTCAGTTTAAGTATTTTCTACTGGTTTATCTTCAAATCCACTGATTCTTATGTGACTGGTGATGTTTTAATGAATATGAGTTAGATCATCACAACAAAATATAAGGAGGACAACTTCTGAGTTAACGAACACCATAGATCAAGTAGCCTTTATGGCCGTCTGTGGAACATTCCATCCAAACACTGAGGAGGACGCGTTCTTCTCCGAAGTCCATGAGACTCTAAAATTGACATCTGATCAAATGCAAAGTGAGTCTTAAGAAACACAGGAAACAAATGATTACTGATCCAGCCAAGATGGGATTATACCAGAAATCAGCAGCAGAAACCACAGAACACACAAACTCATTGACTGAACAACACACCATTGAAGGGATAGCTGAAAAAAATTAAGAAAGAAATTAAACAATGCCTAGAAAGTAATGAAAATTAAACATATGAGATAAAAAAACACGTTAAGAGGGAAGTTCATAGTTCTGCCTGCATAAAAATACAAACAAACACAAAAACAAGGTGACCTCAAATAAGCAACCTAATAATAGTACCTCAGAGCCTTGCCAGGTCCAAAGTCAGTAGGTCAGGACAGAGATGAATGAAATGCAAACAAAAATGACAAAGCATTGGTGAAACAAAGAGTTGCTTCCATGAAAAGATAAGCCAAACCTTTAGCCAAACCAACTAAATGAAAAAGAAATAAAATAAAAATTAACACTAGCGATAAGACAAGGAGGCATTACCATAGGTATCATTGAGATCCATAAAATCATTAGGCTGCATTTTAAAACAAGTATTCCACAGAATTGGAAAACCTAGAAAAAAATGGATGGACTTCTATTTGCATATGACTGACCAAATTAAGCCATAATGAGATAAACAGTTTAACCAAATAGATAAAAACAAGCAATATAATTGATTAAGTAGCTGGATGCTGTGGCCAACACCTTTGATCTCATCACTCAGGAGGCAGAGGCACAGCTTGAAGCAAGCCACTGATCTACACAGTGATGGGGTGAGGAAATAAAGGAAGGAGAGAGGGATGGAGAGAAGGAGGTAGATCAATAGAGAAGGGGGAGGAGAGAGGAATCAAGCAATAATAATTTAAAAAAATCTCTAAGGTCTGGAGAGATGGCTCAGCAGTTAAGAGCACTGGCTGCTCTTCAAGAGAACCTGAGTTCAATTTCCAGCAACCACATGGCAGCTCATAACTGTCTGTAGCTCCAGTTCCTGGGGATCCAATACACTCACATAAGCATTGATATAGGCAAAACACCAATGCATATAAAATAAAAATCTGACTAAAAAGAATCAAACTCTAAGTGGATTCACTGCTGAACACTGCCAAGCATTTAAGGAGGAATAAAACCAATGCTTCTCAAATTATTTAATAAAATAGACAATGAAGAAACATTACGACCTGCTTGGTCTGTGATGCTTCATGTAGCAAACTACCCCAATGGAGAAGGTGCGGTTTAGTTCTAGCTTGAATCCATCCAACCAGATTTTGGGCACTTGCTGCTATAGTGGGTGTGACTTTAAATTTTTCAAAGTCTATTTTTAATAATGATTCTTAAATGCTTTAACCTCTCTTTTAGCCCACCACCCACCAGAGGTAGTGGGAAAAAAAGGAAGTGGACCTGTTTAGTAAGCTTCTTTGGAGTAACTCCCATCTGTGTTGTCTGGGAGTCAGCAGCTCAGTTCACAGGTCAGCAGTGCCATCTTGATTCACATGAAGATACACCAGCAGTCCAGTTTGGTAGAGCCTGGATAGATAACATGAATCAGCATTAGTGTCACTACCTAGCAGAGTCAGCCAGACCTCAGCACTGGAGTCAGCAGGAAAGACCAGCAGGAAAGCTAGGAGAAGTTCTCAGCTGTGCCTCTCTCAGGGAAATGAAGATCAGCAAAGACACAAGACCAACAAGCATTGCACAACTAGCTCTAGAAGCAAGACAAGCTCAGCCTTTGTCATCGTCCCTTGAGTCCTATTTATACTCCCTCCAAACATCTCCTGTCCTCCACAGGTCTTGTCTCAGCTTGGATTTTGCCTCAGCACATGTCTTGCCTCAGCACATGCATCTATCTCAGTTCACATCACTGTTCAATCAACCCGAGTCCACGGAAGCAGCAAGAAACTGCAGCACACTGCAAAAGTTTTTTGGTGTGTTTCTGTGGAGTCCTGACACATGAATTCAACTATGCAATGTAAGACAGACCAATACATGCATGTTGTTAGTAAAGAATCCTTCATCACGTGTCCTTTTATGTGTTTGTTTTAGCAGAACATCTCTCCTGTGTCTGCTTCAGCTAAATGTTCCTTCATGAGTCTGCCTTAGTGAAAGGTCCTTTCACCTGTGTACACTTCAGTACACTTCACCGAAACGTTCCTTCCCATGTTTGCCCCAGCAAAACACCAACTATCACAACTGACTTTCCGTTAAGTTTCTACTTCATGTGGGCTTTTGGACTGGGCACTTTTGGATTTCTGACACACCTGCTCTGTGCTCAACAATGTGGTTCTCAGTTCCTTGGTTTCTCTTGGTTTCTGTTTCTAGTCAACAGCTCTGTGGGTGAGTGAAGGATGGGAGCCCTAACTGCAGGGTCCCACTGACCCACTGGCAGTCTTGGGGATGATACCAGCTTAACATCCCACTGCCCTGGTCCAGCACCATTGCTTTCTGACTGCAGAGGTCGATAAGACTTGGCCTTGCCAGGAGACTGCTCCTGCTGCAAATTCCTAGTTGTTTGGTGGAGGTAACAGTGTGTGGAGGAGGGTAAGGAAGGAGTCTCCTGAGTTCGGTGGCAGACTTAGGAGGAGTCTAACCCAGGCTGTCAGAAATTCATCTAAGTCCACATGCTCCCTGCTCACAGAGGTATATAATGCCCTGACTATAGGATCAAGTCCTATAGTAATTCTTCTTTATTTATGTTCCACTGGATACGTTGGAGAGGGGAGAGTGTAAGCCAGCCCCTTCTGGTTTCTTCCTTAGCAGAATGCCACACTCTTTTTCAAAGTCTTCCACTAGATGCCATTTCTGTGTGACCCAGGGTGATCAAGTTAACTGAGGCTGCAGCACTGATGTATGTCTGAGGGACCTTCTGACTTGATAAACTCATTTCCCAAAATGGTTTTTTACCCCTATCCTAAAAATACAGATTTTTTTTTAATGCTTTCTTTCTCCATCTCCAGTGGCTTTGCTATAGCCCTCACTCAGAAGTCTAAGAGGAGCTCACACATGAGAAGACTCAAGAAGAGGCCCTCACCATTGTCTCGCCCTGACTGTTAACTGACACACAGGCAAATACCATAAGAAAGCCATCTGTGATAACCTCAAATCCCCTCCGTCTAAATCTTCCAGCTTTTGAAGACTAACAAATGAGATTACAGATGGCCTCAGAATTTACCCAACTCCTTCTCTTACGTTGGATGTACCTTTCTCATGAGCTTAGTCACTAATGAGCCAGTCAGTGTGAACTTCCTTCTCGAAAGCCTGGCAACTCTTAGAATTTTAGGCTGCTTGCCTTCTGCAAACTCAGGCTTGTCACAAATTGGGTTCTTGTTGTTGACCTGGGTTTTCCTCTCACTTGTAGAGGGGAAGTAAGGAACTCTTGTCACTACTCTATGTAACTACTGCTGTTAATGTCCACTAATATAGGATTGAGTGTGTATAGCAGGATGGATCAGCGACTATGGGAGGGGTATGTCCCAGACCTGCTCCTTCTCCCCAAGACTGATGCACCAGTGCTGCTCTTCTCTGGTCCAGAGCTGACTGTGGCTGATGGGAGTCGCTACCAGGGAAGGGAAGAATGTGCCGATCTATAGTTCCGACAGTGCCTATGCCCAGCCAGGCTCCTTCTGTCTCAAACTTTGTGAATAAACATGACTGCTTTAGGCTGCAAGGTGCTTGCTTTTTCCAGCTCTGGAGTAGTGAACTGTCTGCTGATTTCCCTAAACCCTGTTTATGTGATTACAATGGTCTCTTCAGTAAGCTGTGCCAATCTGATTTCTGCTGAGACCCAGCTTGATACAGAGACAGACTTTATTGCAAACACAAATATTTTCCTGTAGACTATAAAAACTACTAAGAGAAATATAATGTGAGAACTATTATAAAGCTTAAGTTTGAATCTCATCACTCAAAGATTACGTTACTGTTTTTATGTGCACTTTTCAAAATACCCCATGCATATTTACACATATCATGTTTATAAATTGAATTATACTATACATGTTTATGATGCTTTTACTTAATATGGTATGGGGTTTTTACCATGTCAACAAATACAGACCAACACCATCACACTTCCTGGTTCACAATATTTCATTGATTTGATCTGCTATAATTATTTAATACTACAAATGGAAATTAGCAGAGCATCTATTTATTAAAAGTAAACACAATACGGAGTTCATAGTATTCTGTTTGGGGTAACACCAACACCTTTGTGGCAATCATCCTTCTATATATGATTTTATAAAAAAAAAAAAAAAAACTTAGCTCGTTTCCCTTTATTTCTCTTATAGTTTTGGTTGTGAGCCTAACCTTTAATGGCTGAGTCATCTCTCTAGCCCTCTCTTTATTTCTCTAAAGTTAGTCTCTGGAAATGGAATTATTATTAAAGTGTTATGTTTCTTAGGTCGGGTGCCGGGAGAAACAGCTCTCCAAAAATCAGGACTAGCACATGAATCCCAAAACATGGAACTAAATTTAGATTTTAGACAGATGAGAAATAATTTTTTATAATTTAGTATAAGTATGTTCCTCCCAGTACTTGGGGATAGTTTATATGAACATCAGGTGGGAACTAAACGTGGGGCCTCATGCATGGTAACCATTATGTTCTATGCTGGGCTCTAGCATAGCTTGTGACTATTTTTTCAAGTATTGCTATTTTTTCTTTTTATTCAAACTTAACTGCTATATTTCTGTTTTCCAAATATGAAGACCCTTCTTTGAGAAGGAGGAGCTGCCTGTCCCTCTCACCCACACTTGCATCATCTGTGACCATTTCTGTGCTTTTAATCTTGCTTGCCTGTTTTTAAAGTCTCGCTTAAGTTGTTCTCTCTCTTTTTTTCCCTTCTTTCCTGGTGTTGGCAGTGGAACCCAGGACTTAGCACGAGCCTAAGGAGTGCTTTAGGTTGAAACAACATCCCCAAACTTAGCTTGAAAATTTCCTTACTTGTAATGTCATAAGCCAATTAGACATAGGGACACATCGTAATGAATCATTGGTCATTTGTTACTGTGGGAATGTTTTAGAGCACATTCACATAAGCCTATATGACACAATCAGCCGCTCGATGTGGTATTTTGCTGTAGTCAAAAAATATGATAGAGCTGGGGAGTATGAGGCAGCTTATGCTGGAGTAACTCACACACAAGCCTGTTTATAATCAGTAGATACACTAAATACTTAAACAACTAACATAGTCACTGATTTCTACTGAATATGTGTGTATAGTCTTTAGACAAGGTCTTACTAACAGCACAGTCCAGCCTAGAACTTTCTATGAAACCCAAGCTTGTCTCAAAGTCTCAATCCTCCTACCTTAGCTTCCCAAGGGCTGGGGTTATGTGTGTACCACCATGTCTGGCATGTGTCATACTTTTCTTAAGATTGCACTTTCCATTGCTTCAGCATCACCACAGACACACGACACAATACTAACCTTGCTCTATGATGCTAAAAGCCTAAAACATCACTCAGCAATAAGGTGGAAGCTCCATTGCAGTCTCACAGGACCATAACCCATGTATGCAACCACCGTTGATCGAATGGTCAGTGCTGACAAATGAAAAGACTTTGTTAAGTGCTGGGCTCCTGCCAGAAGGCTTTAAAAGGCAGACTGTCACAGCTGGAGTGGGGTGTGTGACACTCTGGAAACCTCACTTGGTGTAAAAGGGACCCTGGGGGATTGAGTAGGACGCCAGCAGTCAAAAACTTCTAAGACTAAGCTTTAACACCCAAGTCAGCTCAGATCCCCAGAGCTCACTTAGCCCATTAGGAAAGCACAGAAAAACTTTGGCCCTTCAACTGTGATGGCTGGAAAGGACAGGGGGTACAGTCAAGACTATGTAGGGAGGAAGCCCCGTGTTTCCTCTTTGTTGCTTTTCTTCTAAAATCTCAAACTTAGTGAAACAATTAATAAATACATTCTTCTCTTGTGAACTTCCTTAGCCAGTGCTCAGCGGGAGCAGCCAAGTTCTCCTCACCTCCAGGGAGGGAGGGCCAGCGGGCGGGCGGGCGGGCGGGCGGCTAGACATCAGTGTTTACATTCTGTTACCCCATCTGCTGAGGAATCCCAGGCTGAAGCAGCCCGAGTGAGTTATTCTAGTTTTTATCTCCTGACTGCTGGGCTCTGGAAAACACACTTCCTCTTTTGTAGAAGCAAGGAATTTATTAAGAAGATATATATCCTTAGAGGGATACCTAGGTAAATCCCCCAACTACTAGAAAGCATCACACCCCAAGAGCTGACTCTCCTCGAGCTGCACTCATGTTGCTCAGAATATCTTCAGTATGTGCTGATTGACGTGACTGTTAGAGACCAACATCCCATGACCCACCCAGCTCTCCAGTAAACACAAGCACAATCAGCTATGATCCATTGCAAAGGGAAGACATGTGTCTGGCCAGAGACCTGTCTGTCTGTGGACTTAGATTTAGGATGGGGAGAGGACGGGGGAAGTGCCCCCTGGGAAATTTTTGAAGATGTGTCTTCACTACATTCCACAAATCACATGAAAGTTACCAGGTGCACACTTTCATTGAAAAACAAGTTTTCTTTTTTATGACTGATACGCTTGGCTAGATTTTGCTCAGGATGCCAGATGGGTTAAGAGATTTCCTGTGCTCTTGTGACAGGCATGGGTCAGACTTCAGATAACACCTGTGGACGGTTCCAGGTTCATGTGTCTCAGAGCTGGATCTGTGATGCATGGTTACTGATACATATGCACACAGTTTGTCTTAATAAAGAAAAAGACAGCACACTCCTCAAGGCATCCGTGCCAAGTTATCTCTGGAATTCTCATTCCTTGTTGTTCTGTGAGTACGTGCGCAGACATAGCTTTGGCTGACTAGAGCCAGCAAGCAACTCAAAGCTATAGGGACTGCCTTACCCAGCCCAGGATGGTTACTTATTATGCCCCAGAGGAGATGGTGATGGTACATGACAGGAGCGAGCTGGGGACTTTAAGTGTCTTTATTTTACATGTGAGAATATCATCTGCTCTTGGAGAAATGAATGCAACTGGTATAAGCCCTCTAAACCAGAAGGTCCAGGAAGGTTACAATGTAGATGATTGACATGTCAGAAGAAGATATGAACATGGTGGCTGCTAGAGTTGAGGTAGGGAGGGAAGGGCATCACAGGGTAGCAAGATGATGGGGACAGAAGTGGCTTTGGCCCTGGTGAAATGGGCTTTGAAGTGGAAACTTAAGGGTTCTTGGGGAAGTCAGATGTGTTGGATGGTGTTTTGCTGGGGGAAAAACATGGAGTGTTTTCCTGAAGTGGACACAGGTGAAAGGCTAAGGCAGACTCGTGAAGGAATGTTTAGCTGAAGCAGCCACAGGAGAGAGGATGTTCTGCTAAAGCAAAAGCATGAAAGGACACGTGATGAAGGATTCTTTGCTAACAACATGCATGTATTGGTCCGCCTTACATTGTGTAGTTGAGCTGCATTTGTCAGGACTCCACAGAAAGAAATGCATCAAAAAAAAAAAAAAAACCTGGTGCTGTGCTGCAGTTTCTTATTATGTCCTTGGACTGATTGACAGAGTGATGTCAGCTGAGGCAAGACACATGAAGGACACACGATGCTTGGAGGGTAAAAATAGGACTCAACAGACAGTGACAGAGGCTGAGCTAGGCTTGCCTGTAGAGCTAAATGCAACGCTTGTTGGTCTTGCATCTTTGCTGATCTTTGCTTCCCTAATAGAGGCACAGTCGAGAACTTCTCTTTGTATTCCTGTTGGCCCTGGTCCTTCCTGGTGACTTGTGCCAAGGCTGAGGCCTGGCTGTCTGTGCTACGTAGTGCCACTGCTGCTGATTTGCGTTTGCCTTCCTGACTCTACCAAACTGGACTGCTGGTGTATCTGTGAGGTGTTTGTAAGTGGATCAAGCGGTCGTTGCTGACCTATGAACTGAACTGCTGATTTCCAGAGAACACAGGCTCACTTCCCCTGCCCATATCCTTTCTTTTCCACTACCTCTAGTGGGTGGTCGGCTAAAAGGGAGGTTAAAGTGTTTAAGAACCATCATTAAAAATAGGTTTTGACAAACTTAAAGTTACAGGGCTCTAAGGGAGAGTACACACAGGATCCCAGGCAGAGACCATGTCAGTCTGGCTCCTGGGTTAAGGGACAGTTCTTCCTGTGCCTAGTGTTGCCCTTGATATTTTCTAACCTTTCAACTCCTGATTGACCGTGTGTGTGTGTGTGTGTGTGTGTGTGTGTGTGTGTGTGTGTGTGACAGAGAGAGAGAGAGAGAGAGAGAGAGAGAGAGAGAGAGAGAGAGAAGGGGATTGTCCCTGCTTCTTGTTTAACAAAGGAAGAAGGAACTAGAGAGAGAGAGCCCAGACATTAAGCACACTTGCTGCTCTTGCAGAGGATCCAGGTTCAATTCCAGGACCAACAACGAGTGGGGCACAACCATCTATAACCCCAGTTTCAAGGGATCCACCACCCACTTTA
Source organism: Rhabdomys pumilio (assembly GCA_030674055.1). Taxonomy (NCBI): domain Eukaryota; kingdom Metazoa; phylum Chordata; class Mammalia; order Rodentia; family Muridae; genus Rhabdomys; species Rhabdomys pumilio. The sequence continues at coordinate 56,681,935 of JANHMN010000006.1, forward strand.
TGACCATTTACATGGCACCATGTTTGGATATGGAAGGCTGTCCTACTTGCTTTGTCAACTTGTGTAGAGACAACTGAGATAAAAATCTTGACTGAGGAATTGCCTAGATCAGAATGGCTTATGGTCACGTCTGTGGAGGATTGTCTGAATATTAACTGATGCAAGAGTGCCCAGCCCACTGTGGGTGTCATTATCCCTAGGCAGGTGGTCACAGTGTTTATGGGAAAGCTAGCTAAGCATGAGCCTGGGTGTGACTCAGCAAACAGCCTTCCTCCGTGATTCCTATTGCTGTGAAAAAACACCATACAAAACGTGACTTGGGAAGGAAAGGGTTTATTCAGCTTACACTTCCACATCACAGTCCAGCATTGAAGGAAGTCAGGGTAAGAACTCCAGGCAGGGACCTGGGGCTGAGAACTGAGGCAGAGGCCATGGAGGAATTCTGCTTACTGGCTTGCTCCTCCTTCATAACTTGCTCAATCTGCTTTGTATATACTTCAAGACACCTGCTATGGGGTGGCAGCACCCACAAAGGGCTCATTAATTACTAACTTGAAAAATGCACCACTGTGTTACTCAAAGGCAGATCCTCTGGAGGAATTTTCTCAACTGAGATTCCCTCTTCCCTAAGCACTCTAGCTTGTGTCAAGTGAACATAAAACTAACCAGCAGAGCACTTTAAAGTGTATTCTTCACAACAAAAAGCTGAGAACAAGGGGTCTAAGGAGCCGCAGAGCTCCTAGGAACACACCTAGCAAGTAAAGACATGGAATACAGGAAGGATTAAATCTGGCTCTCTCCAGGCCTGACTTCAACTCATTCTGCACTGGACCTGTTCTGTGTCTCTTCTTTTGTGGTTAGAATCTGTGGTCAGGCAGGCAAATGTCTGCCAGCAAGAACTCTGTTCAGGGTCCAAAGTCAGGCCTTTGTAAATGTGGCCTTTATTGTCGGTGGTGTTTTGCTCTATTTTTCAAAGCAACAGTGCTTTCAGGAGGACGTGTATAAGGGTAATAATGTCTCCTCTCCCCCAAATCTCCTGAAACTATTTCTCCTGGGGGTGCTCACATCCAGCCCAGCTAACGGTCTCTTCAAGTCTTTCCTTCCCTTGCCTGCTTGTACACCAGCCTCTACAAAGCAGTGTCAGGTCAGCCGTTCCCGTCCCATCAGGCAGTGCTGGTGTCCCTCTACATCACTCGACCTGATGCTGGTGGGCAGGTCAGGCCACGCATGTTTACCCACCTTTCCAGATTTTTAGATTGTTTTTTAATATATAAAATACTCCCTTTGGGATGTTAAAAAATTATAATAAAAATTAAACAAAAGGTCAATTCAGATAATCTTGTTTAAATTAAATTGAAACATACTATTTAAGTTTTAATCATAATGGTTTTAAATAGTTCTGCCTTTCAGAAGTTAAAGGGAATCATTTCTGATGCAGAGGAAATTCAATCTACTTAGAAACGTTTCTCTTTTTCTTGCTGGAGTCACTAGTTTGTTTTTCCTCAGAATAATATTTCTTTAATAAATGCCAATTTTCCCTGGGAGTTTACAGTTAAAAAATTCAGCTATTGGTTGAAAAAAGGGCTGATCACACCCAATAGTATGGAGAAGGTAACAAATGTATTTTTTATTTTTGTTTACTTATTCTTTGACATTTCATGCATGTGTGTCATATATTTCGATCGCGTTCACATACTTCTATTGCATCTCCCACCTCTCCACCCCGGCCCCTCCCCGCTTCCACTGTTTGTTCTCGTGTTTGTTTGAGACCCACAGGACCGCTCTCATGCACATGCGTGGGAGGTTCTGCTCTGTTCCGTTTGTAACTGACCATGAGCGACTTCTCAGAGGCTGTAAGACTCCTCTTCCTCAGCAACCAATGCTTGCCAATAGCACTTCTTCTCACAACCGTGATGGAAGGTCAGTGAGCTCCAGTTTGTACAGGGCTGAGGCTGGTAAGGAGAGCTGCTGTGAATTTCTGAGTACAACAGCAGCCATATCATGTCTAGAAAACACACTCCTCCCCCTCATCCTCTTCTCCACACTCCTCCCCTCATCCTCTTCTCCACACTCCTCCCCATCCATCCTTTTCTCCACGCTCCTCCTCCTCATCCTCTTCTTCACACTCCTCCCCATCATCCTCTTCTCCACACTCCTCCCCATCATCCTCTTCTCCACACTCCTCCCCATCCATCCTCTTCTCCACACTCCTCCCCATCATTCTCTTCTCCAT
>JANHMN010000006.1:56684267-56695791 GCA_030674055.1 Rhabdomys pumilio
TCTCCACACTCCTCCCCCTCATCCTCTCCTCCACACTCCTTCCCATCATCCTCTTCTCCACACTCCCCCATCATCCTCTTCTCCACACTCCTTCCCATCATCTTCTTCTCCACACTCCTCCCCATCCATCCTCTTCACCACACTCCTCCCCTCATCCTCTTCTCCACACTCCTCCCCCTCATCCTCTTCTCCACACTCCTCCCCATCCATCCTCTTCTCCACACTCCTCCTCCTCATCCTCTTCTCCACACTCCTCCCCATCCATCCTCTTCTCCACACTCCTCATCCTCATCCTCTTCTCCACACTCCTCCCCATCCATCCTCTTCTCCACACTCCTTCCCATCATCCTCTTCTCCACACTCCTCCCCATCATCCTCTTCTCCACACTCCCCCCCATCATCCTCTTCTCCACACTCCTCCCCATCCATCCTTTTCTCCACACTCCTCCTCATCCTCTGGAATTTACATTCTTTCAATTCTCTCTTCCACGATAGTCCCTGGGCCACAGAGGGGGTGACACACGTCTTTTCTGGGGCTGAGCATTTAACAGTCACTTATTCAACACTTTGACCAGTTAGGAGCCTTTGCATTGATTATTGGCCACTGCAAACAGAAACTGCCCTGACCAAAGCTGATAGCAACACAGATGTAAATGTATAAACACCCATATTTGGAAGACAGCTTGTCACCATGACCATTTAGCAAAACAAAAGTAGTAGTTGCCCCTATTGGGCCAATTTCCTTCCTAGCCATGGGATTTTGACTCGGTTTAGACCGCCTCTGTAACGTTCACGCCTCTATTGCACTGGGTATTTATCACTTATCATTGGAATTTTAAAAATCATCTAGAAAGAATAGACTCTTTCATCGTTCACATCCCAAGTGCTGCCTCCCCCTCCTGTCCCTCCTGCACTGAATCCTCTCCCCCATTCTCTCTTCTTCTCTGAGACGGTGAGACCATCCCTTGGGTATCCCCCAATGCTGGCACATCAAGTTTTTGCCAGATTATGCACATCTTCTCCCACTGACTCCAGTCAGGGCAGCCATGAAGACTGACCTGCCTGTCTGCTACATATGTACAGGGGACCTTGTTCCAGCCTGTGGTGGTTGCTGGCTCAGACTCTGAGAGCTCGCAGGGGTCCGGGTTTGTTGACTCTGTTGGTCTTTCTGTGGAGTTCTCATCTACTTCTGGGCCTTCCGTCCTTTCCCTAACTCTTCAGAATAGACTTTTTAAACTATGATAAGCTTTCTACCTTTCTACCTGATATGAAATTTTTATAAAGTAGGCTATTCATTCTTTGTCATATGATGTCAAATGTCTTTCCTGATGTTTCATTTTTACCAGTTTAATGCTCTTTTTCATATATGAATGAGTGCATAGCTATGCAGCTCTGTTTAACTGAGCTGTTATAACGAATCCTGGCTCAGTGTGTGCTGTCATTCCATGTCTATACTCACCTGGAATGCCACAATGGCTTCCTCATCTGGCTCCTGCTTTCCCCCTTTCTCTGTAGAATCCATCCTCTATATTAATCTCCATCTATTAGAACAAAAATGAGACTCTCTTCCTCAAAGAACTTCGAGGATTTATCTCTGGTTTCCTTCATCTATCAAGCCTCATCATGATGGACTGTCACCTCAAGGGAGTGCCCAGCAGTTTTTGCTTTAGTTTCAGGTAGAATCAAGTTGACAACCAAGATTAGCCATCACATGTCCCAAGGACAAACCCTGTTTGATTGTGTAGTGTGTGATCATTTTAACATGCTGTGGAATTTGGTTTGCTAGACTTTCATTGAGCATTTTTGCCTTTATGTTTATCAGGGTTATTGACTTCCACTTGTCTTCTTATAACCTTTCTTCTAAGTTCCCAACTGCCCCCAAAGGCTCACATTGCTGCCTGAAGGACATGTACAGAGGGACAGTTAAGTACCCAGGGCACTGCAGGAGCTTTTGAGCCACTTGGTGGGAGAAGTCTCTAGGGGAATGTCCTCAATGGCTAATGGACATGTCTTCTGACAGTGTCCAAACAGAGTTAGTTAGCAAACTCCAAGGCCTTCTGATGCATTTACAACAGTGATATCTGTGCGCTCACAGCTGAAAGTCCAGTTCCAGGAATCTGACGCCATCTTCTGTCCTCTGCAGGAACTGCACACATGTCATATACAAACACATATGCAGCAAAAACCCACGCACAAGAAAGAAGGAAAGGAAAGAATCCAATTTTGGCTTAAAGTAGTAGAAGAGGACCCACAGATCCCCTGTATGTACACAGGTATACACACACACACACACACACACACACACACACATACACACACACTTTTTTTTAAGAGTCACAATTATTTTGGGCTATCTTTTGTCCTTTTAGTGGACTATTATGCAACCTCTATATCTGACCTACTGGTCTTTTCATAAAAACAAAAAACCCTTTGGAATATATTAATGTAGCAGACCACAGCTTTCACCAGCCCAGAAGTTAAGAATGTCAGAAAACCGTCTGAAACCTGTAGCAGAGACTTCCCCACTTTGCTGAAATGCATCTACCTGGCACCCCCACCAATGTATTTGATGAGGGCATTGTTTTGTTTTTTTAATTCTGTGATTATAAAAGCTCATGATGTGTGATGGAGTAGACCATTCAGGGCAACCTGAATCCATGTTCCTGGGCCATGCTCATTTATACATAGGATCAAGAGCTATGTTTAAGTCCACAGTCAACCAAACTGAAGTTCAGGGCAGGTTCATTCCTTGCACACATGAGAAGGCTGAGTGGGAAGCTGGGAGAAACTTGGCAGAGTCTGGAGAGGCTGCTGTTGACTGGGAATGGCCACGCACAAACTGTCTTGTAGAGACTGATTCTACCACCAGGAGCTGATGAATGTATATTCTCTGTAATGTAGTTACCTCAGCAAACTTACCTAGAGAATTCAGCAGGGCTTGCCTAGCTGGCAGACTCTACAGTGTAGCTCAAGGCTGTCATTAGCTGCAGTTCTGTGAACCCAGGTCATTATGGCTCTGATGGAATTTGGGGATCTCAGGCCTAGACTCTTACTCTGATGAGGGAAGTTCATGCAGATAAGAACTGCAGACAGTCGACATGACAGTGTAATTTGTAAAGCTTGAACAGAGTCTCATATGGCTTACATTGGATCCATAACATAAGATAATAACATTGATGGCCTGGAAGAAAACCTGACTAATTATTTTAATTTTTGAGGTCATCTTTCTATAAAACAAAGATTGTATTTACCTCTTATTAACTAACTACAACAGTATGTATGTGTTACAGTACAAAGAATATCTATTTGTAAAATGTGTTACACATGATTATTTAAAAAAAAAAAAAAAGAGGTGAGGCAACAAGAGGGCTCAGCAGGTGAGAGGGCTTGCTGCCAAGCCTAAGGACCTGAATTTGACGCCCAGGATCTGCAGGGAACTTCTCAGTCTGTCTTCTGCCCTCTACATGTGCATAGTGGCACATAATGCAGTGCAATTAAATATAAATACTAATGAAAAGAGATAAATGGGAGAAAGCAAAAGGTTGCCTTAGCTGTGTTCATTAAATTTCACTGCATAAGTTGAGATAATCCCTGTGACTCCGATCCATATTCTCAGCGGCAGAATCGTGTGACCAAAGCTCAAGTCTTTCCCCAGCGTGCTCCGTGTTCTATGTCTTATCCCCTGACCCTCACCTCAATCAGACTTGGCCACGCTTTTGTTAACCTTTGTTAATGGCCACTGTTCAAAATTTCCAATCAAAATTCAGTTTCTTAATAATCTGGTCCCATTTATTTTCTTTCACATGTCATGACTATATATGTAACTACGTGTATTTATGATTATTTAAATGGAGACCAGGAACACAGGGGAGGGATGGGTAGCTTATTTAGGACATGGAATTTAAATAGACTTAAAACAAATAAAAACTTTAATCCTTTTGTTATTATTTTCTTTCTTTCATTTCTTCTTTTTGTCTTGTTTTCTTCCTTTCTCTGTGCTGGGGAACAAATGCAGAGCCTTGCCAGTCAGGTGGGCTCTTTGACACTAGGCTGCATAGCCAGACCCTAGAGCAAGCAAATCTTCAATAAGCAGAAATTAGAGATGGGCACTCCAGACATAATCAACACAAGAAGCATCATGTGTCAGTCACTCATCTACTGGTGAAAAAAGACCAAGAAGGAGATGTTTTATTTTATACTTTATTTAGGTTCAAGGTTTCAGTCCATGATCCCTTGACTCTGCTGCTTATGGGTCTGTGGTGAGATGGAACATCCTGATGGGAAGGATGCTACGGAGCAAAGTGGTTCACCAATGGGAGACAGGAGGTAGAGAGAGATACGAGACAATGTAGCTCCCAAGGACCTATTTCATGCAACGTGATCCTACCTTCTGAGCATCTCAATGGCCCGTCAAGAGAAGAATCCATTACTGGATTCAACTGTTATCAAAATCAGAGACCCATGATCCAATCTCCATAGTCCAACCCACGACTATTTATGTAAAAAGTATATTGCATGTTCACAGTAAGCCAGAGGCATTCCTGAGCTTGTCACATGCTTTTCTTCATACCCATACCATGAGGGAATTATTATTATTAGTTCCATTTGACTGATAGCCGGGCAGAGGCACTGGCCGACTAAGCGTGCTGAAGAACACTCACTTACTGAGCAATGGAACACATTTTGACACACCAAGGTTGTGTCTCTAACCATCGTGTGAGACCATAGAGACAATCAATTAAACAACTGATGCAAAAGGTTTGAAAAGAAGCCACAGGGGCTATGATGGCTAAACACTAGCCAAGTGTCTACTTAGAGAGAGAGAGAGAGAGAGAGAGAGAGAGAGAGAGAGAGAGAGAGGATAAATAATTACAGAAGCCTTAAACGTTTCCACCAGACCTACTTTTGTGGGAATTATCCTAGGGGTAGCTAGTCAAGAGCTGCAAAAGTTTTTCTAATATATGCATGGCTTAAAGATCTGCCTTTGAGTAGATTAAGTTTGGGGACAATAGCTAGAATCTGCAAGACAAGCAAAGATCAGAAGAGTTGTTTGTGGGTGTCTCCGCCAGGTACTTTCCCAGGGGAGAGCTTAGCTTTCTGTTTCATTTCATTCAAATGTAGGTTGTGAAGCAATTTAACCTCCGTATGCAAACAAATAAGGATAAAAAAAAAAACCACCACCATCAACAGCATAGTATAAACAAAAGGATGCTGAGGAGATGATTCTATAGATAAAGTACCTGCTGACCAATCATGAGACCAGAACCCAGAAGCCAGGGGAAATTTCCAGCATGGTTGCACACACACTATGTGTGGGGTGGGGTGGTGATAGGAGGATCCAATGAGGAGTGCTGACCACAAGCCTAGCTCCATGCTCAGTGACAGACTGTCTCAAAGGAATAAGGTGGACGATACTCGAACAGGACACCTGACACCTTCCTATGGCCCCTGAACATGGACTCACAATCCACATGTGTATGTAACAAACACACGTACCTCTGCTCTAGCACATGTGCATGCGCGTGTACGTGCACACACACGTGCATGCATACACACACACACACACACACTTTTTAATTAAAAAATAATAAAATAAGAATACTGTTTATTTTTATACTGTTTATTTTTTAGTAAATATTTAGCAATAGTGGTTCTTGCTAACTTTATGAATTATCTGCATCTCCCTCTTTCATGGTACACAGAGTCTCCTCTAATTGCTGTCATGTAGACCAGCTGCATCTTTATTAAGTAAAGAAAAACTACAAACTATGTCCTCGCTGCACAAGTCTTTCTGTTAGAGGCAGAAATGCTGCAATTAGTGAATAAGGCAGCCTCAAGAAAGGCTGAGAAAGAGCGAGGCAAGATGTGTGAATTATGAACTCAAAGTGAGTTTAATTAAATCCCTGTGCTGAGCAAAATGGAAGAGCTAACTGTTTCTTGTGCCTTGCAGTTGCTCCTGTCAAGCTTCCCCTGGATCCCTCTGAAGGGAATTTCATAGGGCAGAAAGTCTGCTCTGGGCAAACACGGGTCGGCTGAACTTCCAGCAGGCTCACATAGCTCTCTGGCATTTACTTATAGGATAGCCATGTCAGTAAGCCTAGATCGTTTGTGGTTAATTTGCCTAACACATTAAATTACTGAGCTGTTTATTAAGATGGAGTTTGGTTAACATTTTGGCCATCCCCCAAAAAGTCTACTTTGTTTCATCTTTTCTAAAAATGTTTTCTCATAAAGCCTTCAAGTATTCCAAATATGAACTTTATTCAGAACTCTAAGCTGACTGCTCAAGGAGTTGGGGTTGGGGGGGGTTACTGTGTTGGTCATTTAAGAATGAGGGGGTTGTCTCTTTTAGTGAACAAAACCAAATGTTCATACCAGGAATTTGAGTTTAGACTCTGGCATTTCCCTGGGAATTGCTGACCTTTGAATACAGCTGTAAAAGCAGACAGAGCCTTATTTCTCAGCTCTAACTCGCATAATTCGTTGCCTGTGTTTCCCGGGAAGGATTTCAGTGGTGGCCCTGTTCCCAGCTTGGGCTAGGATGGAACCCCCGTCACATTCGAGTGGTCCCACTGCACAAGCATCTCAGCTTTCATCACAGAAAGGCAGATGACTTTCACAGACCTGACTGAAGATGGCTGAGCCTTGAAGCCGCAGTTACTACCAGAACCAATCTTTAGCCACCGAGTGCGCTTCTACAGGTAGCTCTCGCCCACCCCCAGACTTCCTTCCCAGTGGAGGAACTCCAGCAGCTTCCCACGCTGCCTTCTCCCCACCCATAGCAGCCAAGATGAGAAATCTATCAGTGTAGGCTAGTCGTCACGTGGGAATTTCCTGTTCCTTGCTCCTCCCACTCTTGGAGGAGCTGCTCGGCTCTGTCCCTCAGAAGTGCTTTTGAAGTTTAGTAGTGGGACTGACACTTGCCTACATTTGAGGCCACACAAGCCCACATCAGCCTTGTGCATAATGCAACGGCTTCAGTGTCCTGTCATCTGTTAACTGATATATTTTATTTATTCAGTCAAATTAGAATGGGGTTGGTCAAAAGGCATGTCATATTGCCCCCATGTTCTACACAATAAGTATAAAACCTGAGGGGACAAATGTATTTAATACAAACCCTCAAGCCAGCCACTGAGGATGCAAAAGTCCCACCTGCTGTCACATCATCCTGGCGTCTGTACTCAGAGAGTATTAGCATAAGCCCACTCAGAAAAGTCTTCACTGAGTCACTCCTGAAAACTCTTTACTGGAAGCCATTATGACAAAAAAAATCGCGTCTCTACTGACTGCTGATGACAGCATTATCTGCTGTGTGCCTGTGGTTCAAAGCTCCCCTGCTTTATTTCAAGTGGTAAACTTACTTTAGAATTGAAAGTAGAACAGTGTTGTCTTTACTCAAAGTGTGGTATATTTACATAGCGAGATAAAGGTGACTGTGGCCTGCCATCTCTCAGGAAGTCTCTGGTCTGGTACAATGCTTGGGCGGATAACCATAGCAGTCAACACGGGCCGCTTTCTTGATACATTCTTTGCATAGCTTTAATTTCTAATTTCCACTTCAATAACAGTATCTCAAAGTCTTTAAAATAGGAAACATGCCCAGTCGAGGTAAAAGAACAAATGAAAAAAATGAGAGACTTTTGGTTTCTGAATCAGCCTTAAGGAGCTTGGAACCATCCACACTGAAGTCAAAACAGAAAGGCAAACTCAGAAAATCAACAATTTTTCCTGGAGCAAGTGAAGCCCCACAGGACAACACCTGCAGACACACACTTGGTAGAACAGAAACTAAGGACCTGACCTCAGAAACCAGTGGCAGGGAAGGACCACGTACTCTGTGACTGATAGATTGCTGCTGGTGGGATTGCTTGTAGATAAGCTGGAGGGGTAAAAGCCCCATGAAGACCCAATCTTAAGGTGGGCTACAAGTGTCTGTGAGCTTTACTTAGCTTTAGCCGGTTCTCACTGTGAAGATTGCTGAAGGGGCATCATTTTGAGCCCCTGACTTCAGGTTTCATTATTAGCCTGTTCTCTGTTGCCAGTAGCACAATATCTCAATCTGGGTTAGGTTTTCATTTTTGCCTCATGGTTCTGGAGGTCCAAGGTCAAAAGGGCACATCTGGTGATGGTCTTCTGGCTAGCAAGTCCTGGAATGGAATGGTACAAGACACTGAAGGGCAAGAGTCAAGGCACGTGCGTGTGTGTCTGTCTGTCTGTCTCTGTCTCTCACTCTTCTTATAGAGTCAGTGTGGTGAGTATTGCCAACATGAGAGAATCACTTGAGAGATAAGCCTCTGGGCATGCCTGTTGAGGTTTATCTCAGTTTATTTGATGTTTGAAGACCCACCTTAATTGTGGAGGTTCTACTCCCTGGGCAGGGAACCCTGGACTGAATCAAATGGAGAAGCCAGCTGAGCAAACATTCATTCCTGTCTTGTATTCTCACTATGGATGTGATATAACCAGCTGCTGCAAGCTCCGACTGCCTTCCCTCTGTGGTGGACTCTACCTTTAAACTATGAGTCAGAGTAAGTCCTTTCTCCCTTGAGTTGCTTTTGTCACAGAATCAAGACAGGCAACTAAGATGGTCAGTAATTACCAACAGCTGGGGCTCGCTTAGGATACCTTCATCAAAGTCTTCCAAAGGCCCCAATTCTAAACACCAGAGTCAGATTAAACCCACCCTCTTACTGTCTCACAAGGGGGAGTTAAGGACAACAAATGACATTGGGGGCAGGCATAGTCAAACTAAATCTAAGCCTATTATCCTAACAAGACTTCCCCTCAAGAGAATCCTTTCTACCAGAGCCAAAACAAAGTATAGAGATACAATGTCCCAGTTTGCTTTCCATAGCTGTGATAAAACACTGACCCAAACCAGCTGGAGGAGGAAAGGATTTATTTGGTTTGTGCATCCTAATCACAGTCTGTTACCGAGGGCAGGAAGGGCAGGAAGCATCACTGGCTTGCTCAGCCTGCTGTCGTACACAATCCAGGACCACCTGCCCAGGGGTGATACAGGCTTTGCACATCAATCATTAATCAAGAAAACCCTCCCACAGACTTGCCCACAGGCCAATCTGATGGAGGCAGTTCCTCAGTAGAAGTTTCCTCCTCCCAAGGGACTCTAGTTTGGGGCACGCTGGCAAAAACTAACTAGCACACACCAGAAGGACACTACAGCCTAAGATGCTTCAGGAACAAATGACCTTCAGCAGCTAACTTGACCCATGACTGAGCATGCTCCCCTGATTTGGCTGCCACAAATTTGGTGGTTTGTGACCCCTTAGGCCAAGAAACTCAACCCTTTTAATGCTAAGTTGCAGTTATGTGGAGTTATTAGTCAATATCTTCCCCTTAAAGTTTGTTCATCCATAACGAAAATCAAATCAGAATATTTGCAGGGGGAAAATGAATGCAATTGGAGATCATTATGCTGAGTGAAATAAGCCAGACTCAGAAAGATAAGAAATACATAGTTTTTCACATATGTGGACTATAGATCATGTGTGTGCACATGTGTGCATGTGTGTGTGTGCGTGCGTGTGTGTGTGTGTGTGTGTGTGTGTGTGTGTGTGTGAGAGAGAGAGAGAGAGAGAGAGAGAGAGAGAGAGAGAGAAAAGGGACCTGAGATGGGAAGAAGAGAACATAAGGAAAGGTAGAAGGGACATAGAATATATGTGTCATGAGAGCAGAAGATGGAATCATTTGTGAGGAGGAAATGGGCAGCAAGAACACACAGAGAGACTGGGGGAGGACAGTAGGCGAGGGCTCTGAATAAGAGCCGAGTATGACATAAGTATATAAAGGCTACAATGGAACATTACACTTTGTGTACTAACTAAAAAAAAATAGAAGAGAAGAGACTCTAAAAACAAACAAAAAAAGTGTCATCACTGCAGTTTGTTTTAATACAAAGGGTGATGGTAACACAGGAGCCTGTGAGCGAGTGAAGAACAGATAAAGATGTCCTCAGACAACGGCTGGAAACTGAGTCTCCAGAATTATTGCTTTCCAAGAAATGTTCAAAGAAAGCCTCTGGAAAGATGGGAAATGATACAGGTAGAAACTTAGATATAAATAATTGTGGAGTGTTAAGGGAAAGGTGAGAAGTCATAACAACATCTGTTACTTTCCTTACTCTGAACTAGTCTAACAGAACCCAATCTCCATAAAATAACAGCATCAATTTTTTTCTCCTTTATAGATAAATGCATGGTACAGCCAGGAGGGAAGGGGCTGAGGGTGCTCTTCAGCCATTCGTACACCTCATGGTGTGGTACTTAATTAAATAGAGATTATATTGTTTGTAAATACACATTGTGAACTCAAAAGTAATAACTAAAAATGTGAAAAAAGAATTATGGTTGATAATCAAGGAGATAAACAACCAGACACTTAGATTTTTTTTTCTGTTGCTGTGATAAAATGCCCAGACAAAAATGACTTAAGGGAGAAAGGGTTCATTCTGGCTTACAGTCTAGAGGGACACAGTCCATCAGCTAAAGACTAAGTATCCAAACACGAGCCTATGTGGTGTTCTGGTTTACTTTTCTATTGATGTGATAAAATAATAACCAAAAGCAACTTAGGCAAGGAAAATGTTGATTTGGCTTACACCTCTAGGTCACAGTTTTTTATTGAAGGAAGTCAAGGCAGGAACGGTGGAAACCATGGAGGAACGACAGTTACTTGCTTGCTCACTAACTTACCGTACACTTGGCTTTCTTCTGCAGCCCAGGCTCACCTTCCTAGGACTGGAGCTCTCCATGGTGGGTCAGACCCTCCTACACCAGTTAGCTGCCAGGACAATGCTCACCAGACATGGCCAATGCAAACTGACCACGGAAATTATTTAATTAAAGTTTCTTCTTTTCAGGTGACTCTAGGTTGTGTCAAGTTGACAATAAAGACTAACCAGGACAGGAGATATTTCACAGTCATAACACACAGATGCGATCATAGAAGATTCTAGGTTAAGATGAAATTGAGTCTGTGAATTATAAACTGTCAGTACAGAAAGTGTAAGGCCCAAATGGGCTCACTGATAAGCTCTATCAAACATCTAAAGACAACTGTATGACACTGTCTTATTTTGTTTTTCTGTTGTTGATAAAATACCCCGACAGGAACAACTCAGGGAAGAAAGGGCTATTTTGGCTTTATTCTGCTTGCATTCATCTTATTTCTCCTTCTTACACAGTTCAGGATCTGAATGGTGCCACTTATTGTAGGCAGTCTTTCTTCCCAATCTTATCAAGGAATCCCCCACACAGGAACCCCCATCTCTCAAGCAATTCCAGATTTTATTAAGTTAATGACTGAGATTAACCATTATACTGTCTTGAACGTCAAGGTTTTTAAAATATATAATTAAGGAGTGCATGCATGTTGGCTCATGTCTATATCCCAAAATTTGGGAAGCGTAGGCAAAAGGAATCCCACAAGGTCAAGATCATCATGGGCTATGCAATGAGCTCTAGGACAGCCTAGGCTACAGAGGGAGCTCTAGGACAGCCTA
>JANHMN010000006.1:56695801-56714304 GCA_030674055.1 Rhabdomys pumilio
CCTAGGCTACAGAGGGAGCTCTAGGACAGCCTAGGCTACAGAGGGAGATCTCTTCTCACAAAACAAACAATATATAACTAACAAATAAAAGAGTTGTAGAAGGAACAAGATGTGTATTGTGTGCATGTAGATATGATATTATGTGTGTATGTGCTTGTGCTTTCACGTTTGTTTGTGTACATGTGCACATGTGTGTATGTATGTACTCTAGTCTATAATTCAGTACACTAGCATAAAAAAACCAATAAGGCACACATCTGGAGAAGTGCACACTAGCCACCAACATTTGGAGACAAAAGGGGTCCACTTTTTTTTTTATCTTGCAGTAAACAGTTTCTCCATTGAAGTCACTATTTTTTCAAACTGTCTTTTACACAAAGGACTGGTTTAGAAAAAAATTTTTCTTTCAAACTAAAGCCATTTTACACAGTGCCTCTCTGCACTATATCTCCTTTTTTGTTTGGTTTCTTGAAACTTTAATGAACAATCAGCCTAGAAAATACATACTACACTGAAGTGCCATTTGTGGAAGGATCAGAACAAAATGGAGAGACTGCTGAGCCAATTTGCTTGAGGAAAAGAAGTCTCATGAAAGCTTCTCTAGAATGGGGAGAGACAATACAGGAAAAATAAGTATTTTATTAAAGTAGGCAAAAGTAACATGGGAAGTCCAGACTGATCAGGCGATCAATTAGACTTCCAACTTCAAATGGAAGGCAAGGAGAATTCTGGTGCAGATCTTGGAGACGGAAAATGCTCAGGAAACTTATCCAGAGTATGGGCTGCCTCTCACGCCTCCCAGGATGAAAGACACGAAATAAAATCTCAGAAGAAATGGCACCCTATTAAAGAGCAAGGTGGTAGTTAATAAATATATATTTGTCAGATGTTTGCTTGCCGGGAACAAGATGATCTCCTCTTTCTCTGAACTTGTTTCTGCTGGGAAAGTCAGCAAACAAGTAAAGAATCCACTAGTCATATAATTTCAGATTGCAGTATGCTATGAAAAGATACCAGAAAACAAGATAGTGAGTATGACAGGGATACAGAGAGCTGAAGAGAGGCTTTAGACCCTGTGGTTGAAGGGAAATTTCTCTGGGGTTTTATGTGTACATAGATCTGAGCAATGATAAGAAAACAGACATGTGAACATTAGGGATGTGGTTTTCTAGGCTCAGGGCTGTGTGTGTGTGTGTGTGTGTGTGTGTGTGTGTGTGTGTGTTAAAATACTTCACCTAACAGCTACAAAATACACATTTTTTTTGGTCAAGTGTATAAAGGATATTCTCCAGGACAGACCATATATTAGGCTACAAAACAAGCCTTAATGAATTTTAAAAGGCTGAACATATAAAAATATTTTTTCATCATAATGAAATACAAATAAAAATGGATTGGAAATTTGCAACCATGGGAAAGCCAAACAACATCCTCTGAACCAGTTTCATCAAGGCAGAAATTCTAAGACACATTGGAAATGCATCTAGCCTGCTGGAAACACAACACAATCCTAAATACGGGATACAGACAGAGAAGGGCAAGCAAGGGAGTGAGCTGTCACTGTGAGTATGCAGGACAGGTTTGAAAAATAATAAAAAGCTCAAAACTATATACTGGGTGCCTTCAGGAAACTTAAAGGTGATAAGCTAAGATAACAGGAAGTAATGACAATTAAGGTTAAAAAAATAAAAGAGCAAAAATTCACAAAATCTAACTTTAACCCTTTGAAAAGTTAACAAATATTTAGCTACACTGTCTTAGAAAGAGACAGTGGAGGGAAGGGTAGGGCACAAGGGAGAGAGGAATGGGGAGAAAGGGAGGGAGGGAAGAAAGGAGGGAGGGATGGAGGGAGGAAGAGGGAAAAGGTAGGAGGAAGGGGGTCTGGGAGGGGAGGGGAAGGGAGAGAGGTGGGTGAGGAGACTGCAGATACCAGAAATGAAAGTGGGAACATTGCTATCACCTTCACTAAAACAAACAAACAAAAAGAATCCATGAGAAAATATAACCAACAACTGCATACCTGCTTACTGGATAAGTGGGTTTATTCCTAGCTGGAGCAAATACTTTCTTAGAATTGTGCAATCTACCAGAATTGAATCATGGTTAGAAAATTTGAATGACCTTTAACTAGTAACTGTGTAAAACAGTAATCAAAACTTCTTAGGAGAGAAAAGCCCCGACCAGAGAGCTTCCCTGGTAAACTCCACCACACCATTAAAGTCTTAACCAGCACAGTCTAACAAGAAAAGTACATAAAATGGAGACATACAGGAAAGAAGGACGTAACATAGTCCTCATTCGCAGCTTCTACACATAAGACCCTAAAGACAAAAAAAAAATGTTTAGAGCTGATAAGCACTTTCAGCAGAATGGTGCAATAGAATAGAGACCCCAGAGGGCCCTCTTCAGGCACTCTGATTCCATCTCATGGTGCCAAGCCCCAGCTCCGCCCCACAATTCCTTCAATGCCACAGTTCTCACGCTGCCCAAATCAGTAGCACATGGGAAACTGGTAACACTGGTGCTGTCAGCTTGGGATGATGTCTTGGCCTGCTCTAGACCACAGCTTCTGTGGGTGGACCCTGAGAAAATACTTCCCAGATCTTACCTCAGAGATGCCATTCTTCCTCTTAATCATAGCTGATCCGCTGCCCCCAGCAGACCAGACACCACAGATTCACATCAATATGTCCAGTGGAGTCTTTGAGGAGCTCTCAAGCTGTCCCCCTCTGAAACCCCAGCATTCAGGGTCCATCGTCTATACTGCTCTCTGCATTATCTTCCAGGTCCCATAGCAGCTCAGTAAACTCTGAGAGCTCAACAGCGTCTCTAGCCCAAAGACCACTTCCAGTCTTCCCTCGGATAATGGAGGAGTATCACATCATATTCCATGGCCCCAGTACCAATCCCGGTCCTACTCTACCAGAACCATAGTGACATAAAAGTAGAGGACTGGCAGACCAATAGACATCCAGCTACCGGGAAAAGAATGGAGGCTCATATGTGAACCCTGCCTGTTACAGACACTTGACTTTTTACAAAGGTGCTAAAATTATACATTGGAGAAAAAGACAGAAAACACTGAAGGTGCTGGGGAAACTGAATATCCACATGTATAATGAGCCTGGATCCCTACCTCTCACTCTGTGTCAAATACACCCAAAACACACGAAAGATGGTCATTTCAAACCTGCAACTCTGAAATTGTTAGAGAAAAAAAAGCCTCAAAATGTGGTCCTACAGAAGCTGTGCAATTTGATGAGGTCCCATTTGTCAATTCTTGATCTTAGAGCATAAGCCATTGGTGTTCTGTTCAGGAACGTTTTTCCTGTGCCTAGGTATTCGAGGGTCTTCCCCACCTTCTCTTCTATTAGTTTCAGTGTATCTGGTTTTATGTGAAGGTCCTTTATCCACTTGGATTTGAGCTTTGTACAAGGGGATAAGAATGGATTGATTTGTATTCTTCTACATGCTGACCTCCAGTTGATCCAGCACCATTTGTTGAAAATGCTGTCCTTCTTCCACTGGATGGTTTAAGCTCCTTTGTCAAAGATCAAGTGACCATAGGTGTGTGGGTTCATTTCTGGGTCTTCAATTCTATTCCATTGATCTTCTTGCCTGTCTCTGTACCAATACCATGCAGTTTTTATCACTATTGCTCTATAGTACAGTTTGAGGTCAGGGATAGTGATTCCCCCAGAAGTTCTTTTATTGTTGAGAATAGTTCTGGCTATCCTGGGTTTTTTGTTATCCTAAATGAATTTGCAAATTCTCCCATGTGCAGTCACCAAAGGTAGACGCTGATGTGGATGTCAGGAAGTGCATGTTGACAAGAGCCTGATATAGCTGTCTCCTTAGAGGTCTGCCAGAGTCTGACATATTCAGATGCAGATGCTCACAGCTAACCACTGATCTGATCAAGGGGTTCCCAATGGAGAAGTTAGAGAGAAGACTGAAGGAGCTGAAAGGAGGAGAGCAACAATACCAACCAACCAGAGCTCCCTAGGGCCTAAACCACCAGTCCAGGAGTACATATGCAGGGGAGTATGGCCTTGTTGGGCATAGGTGGGAGAGGAGATCCTTGGTCCCATGAATGCTGAACATCAAGTAGGGGGAAATTCGAGGGTGGGAAGGTGGGAGTGGGGGGGTATTTGGGGGCATATCTTCATAGAAGCAGGAGGAGGGGGGATGGGATAGGAGGTTCCTGGGTGGTGGTGTGGATGGAGTAAAGGGATAAAATCTGAAATGTAAATATAATATCCAATTAAAACAAAACAAAACAAAACAAACAAACAAACACCCCATGGTCCTAGGCAAGGACTTTCTGAATAGGACTTCAATCACTCAGCAAATAAGACTTCTGGCCAGTAAAGGAAACAGTTAACTGAGCAAAGAGATAGCTACATAATGGGAGAGAATCTTCAATAGCTGACAAAGGATTGATATCTAGAATACAAAACTAAATAAAAACAGGACAGCTCAATCAAAAAAGAGGCTACTAAAATGATTAGATATTTCTCCAAAGAGAAAATACAAACCGCCAATACACGCATGAAAACGGTATTCCACCTCACAAGCTGTCAGGGCAATGCAAATCAAAGCACGCAGAGATGGCTCAGTGATTAAGATCGCTTGCTGCTCTTGCAGAGGACACAGGTTTGGTTCCCAGACCCTCATGGTGGCTCACAGCCTTCTGTAACTCCAGCTCCAAGGGACTCAATACTCTCTTCTGGCTTCATGGGCTGTGATTCTTCTCTCTCTCTCTCTCTCTCTCTCTCTCTCTCTCTCTCTCTCTCTCTCTCTCTCTTCTCTCTCCTCTCTCTCCTCTCTCCTCTCTCTCTCTCCTCTCTCCTCTCTTTCCTCTCTCTTCTCTCTCTCCTCTCTCCTCTCTCTCCTCTCTCTCTCCTCTCTCTCCTCTCCTCTCTCTTCTCTCTCTCCTCTCTCTTCTCTCTCTCTTCTCTCTCTTCTCTCTCTCCTCTCTCTTCTCTCTCTCCTCTCTCTCTCTCCTCTCTCTCTCTCTCTCTCTCTCTCTCTCTCTCTCTCTCTCTCTGTGTTTGTGTGAGTGATGAATTACAAAGGGTGTTTATTATTGGTTTACATGATATGGCTGTCTTCATGTTGGAGAGGTTTCAGTAGCTTCTCATTCCCTAAAGATGGCTACCCTAATCTGTCACTGAAGACCTAGAGTATTTCTAGACAATTGCAAGTCTCCAATCCACACTGGAATCTGGGTTCATTCACCTCACACTCTGTTTGGAAAGTCCTCAACATCCTTTGGCTCTCAGAACTCTCCCAGAGAAGCCCTCCAACACTTCCGAGATCCAGTCAGCCCTGCCTCTACTCTCTGTTTACTACTTTATTTAACTTATCAGCTTGCCTTCAGGGTTCTTACTATGTTTCGTAGTTAAATATACTTGTTTGTGTCCATACTTAATACACGGTCCTCTCATTTTGCTAAAAGCTCTGCATATTTATCCCATCATTCCTAGCCTATGGCATTTTGCCCAGAAAAAATAGTGTGCTCATAATAAATATTTATTGAGTGAATAAACGGATGAGTGGGGGATAAAGATGAATATGACAGGATCCAGGCTCAGAAAATCCGCTCCCAAATCGTTCCCTCCGGTTACTGTGACTTGCTTTTTAGCTAGGATTAAGAATGACGGTCAGGTTCAAGATGTCTTCATGACCCTGGCTTCATGGTCCTCACTGAGCAGATGGAGTCAGGCTGCAAATGAATTGAAATAAGCAAACACAGAGACCCGAGTCTGGGCTGTTGAAAATGGGAGGAAAGGCAGGAAGAATTGAAATGGAAAATTAAATTCAGTTTTCAGTTATTTTTCCACCAATGCCCATAACCTGGAAAACCAAAATACCTTCTGCAACAATGCTATGTTAACACTGACTTTCATGTCCCATATGTCTTCTTAATTGTTTAATGAAATAATTTTAAATTACTGAAAATAACTTTAAAATTATTTGTAACTTGGTGTATATGTGACTAATATAGTAAGATCCATGCTTTTGCCCCAAGGTAAGCAAACAAACAAAAATAACCATTAGTTTTCAAAGTCAAAGTTACCTGAAGATGTGGGATCCTCAAGTACAAATTCAGGATGAATGGAACTTTTGGCTCTTCCGACACCATGTTTGCCTGGACACTGCCATGCTTCTTGCCATGGGAATAATGGACTAAACCTCTGACGTTGTAAGCCAGCTCCAATTAAATGTTGTCCTTTATAAGAGTTGCCTTGATCATGGTGTCTCTTCACAGCAATAGAGCCCCCCTAAGACAGGGTCTCTGAGGGAAGGTGATATTTCCATTCACCCTGCATTTGTACTTAGGGATCCCACATCTTCAGGTGTTATTATGGGTTTCTGAAAAGAATATGAATTTTAAAACCAGCCTCTAGAGTCCAGGCTCACTTTTGTGCTTGAGCTTGCTCCCTTCAGTACACAGTGAGCCTCAGAACACAGCTCGGCGTGCCCTTGCTCTGCAGAATGAATCCAAGGCTCACGTTGTATCAGCCTCTGCTCTCCAGTGCAGCTCCAAGTCCCTCTGCATCCACCTTCTGTCTTCAGTTCCACGAGTTTGCTGCACAAACAGTGTCTCTCATCTCTGTTCTTGACTGTTCTTCCAGAGCTCCTGAGTTCAATTCTCAGCAACCACATGGTGTGGCTCACAGCCATCTTTAAAGAGGTTTGATTATTGTGTCTGTCCTTTTTCTTATCCCCTCTTCTAAACAGTTTCTCATACTGGTTTTCTCATTCAAATAGCATCTATTTAGACATCCTGGGAGGATCATTTCTTCCAGAAAGCCCTTCAAGTATCTTCCTGCATCCTCCATTGAAGACCCACCATGTATCTGGTTTAGTCTGTCATGGTACCTGCTGTGCTGTTCAGAGACAGGCAGATGCCTGAGTTCAAGGCCAACCTGGTCTACAGAGCAAGTTCCAGGACAGCCAGAGCTACACAAAGAAACCCTGTCACAAAAAAGCAAAACCAAACACAAACTAACTAATCAACAACAACAACAACAAAATAGGTGTCTGTCTCCTTCCCAAGTCTCCGAAGCTAGACACCACGTCTTACTCATTCTCATGGGGTCCAGACTGTGTTGAATATTTGAACTTTGGCATCTAGTCTTTGTTGACCTTTTTCAGGCTAGAGAAAGCAAAGAACATATGAAACAGAAACTTAAGGGGTCTTTAGAGAATCAGTTGTGTTGGAAGGTGTTTTGCTTGGCCAAACACATGGAGGAGTGTTTTCCTGAAGTGGACACAGGTAAAAGACTAAAAAAGACTCGTGAAAGAAAGTTTCACTGACGCAGACACAGGTAAAAGGATGTTCTGCTAAAGCAAATATGTGAAAGAACACATGATGAAGATTCTTCACTAACAACACACATGTATTGTTCCGCCTTGCTTTGCGTAATTGAGCTCCATTTGTTGGTGCTCCATTGAAAGAAACATACCAAGAAAGTTCTGGTGGTATGTCTCAACTTCTTGCTGCTTCCATGGACTTGGGCTGATTGGCAGAATGATGTCAGCTAAGACAGATACATATGCTGAGGCAGACCCGTGGAGGACCATGATGTTTGGAGGGAGTATAAATAGAATTCTATGGACAGTGATGGAGGCTTGGCTTGCTTATAAAGCTAGATGTACAATGGCTGTGGTCTCTCATCTGAGAACTTCTCTTAGAGTTCCTATTGGCCCTGGTCCCTCCTGCTGACTCGTGCCTAGGTTGAGGCCTGGACAGCTCTACTGTGTACTGTCACTGCTGCTGATTCCTATTTACTGTCCTGACTCTACCGAACAGGACTACTGATACATCCATAAAGCGTTTGTGAGTGGATCGAGCTGCCACTGTTAACCTGTGAACTGAACTGCCAGTTTCCAGATAATACAGACAGGAGTTGCTCCAAAGAACTTTTCTAAACAAGTCCACTTCCCCCATATCTTTTTTTTTTCCCACTCCCTCTGGTGGGTGGTGGGCTAAAGAATGGTTAAAACATTTAAGAACCATCATTAAAAGTAGACACTGAAAAGGTTAAAGTTATAAACATATGTTCAAGTGCCTTTCATGTTTAAACCTATGTCCCTGCTTCTTCCTGCAGTAGGCTCTGACATTTGTCAGCAATAAGTCATTTTCAGGAAGAGGTGCCCAGCAGAGAATCACAAGAAAGAGGAGGCACTGGGCCCCTGTGTCAGTTAGCAGCTGGTGTCAGCTGGCTTGTCTAGGTGCTGTCATTCTATCTATGGCTACAAAGTTACTGGCAGTCTGCTATGTGACTAAGCCTACACATCAGAAAATGAAGGGACCTTGAGGCCCGGGATTTTTTTTTATTAGATAAAGCTTGGAGCTGTGAAACAATAAGAAAGAGAATTAGAGGAAGGGGCTATAGTAAACACCAGAAAGTCTGTATCTCCCTGAAGAACTCAGCTAATGAGGGATTCGGGCACAAAGAGATGTAATTGGGAACATAAAGGCCACTGTGTCCCCCAAATCAGCATGGCCATTTTTGCTGTTTACCTAGGCTGACACCTGACTTCTGCAGAATGGAAAATAATGTCTGGATTTTGCTACTCTGAGTCTCCAGTGCTCTTATTAGGAATAAGGGTCATTGCTTCTCACACATTCCAAGTCCTTCTTTGCCAGAACCAGATGACTGGAGACAGACCTATACTCCAGAGCCCACTGAAGCACTTCAAGCTAGGTTGTCCTTGGCCTGAGTACCCTACCACACAAGATCATTCTGGGGAAGCCACATAGCAGTCTATCTTGTCCCCTTGCTCTCTCTGCACCTCCTGGCTACCCTGCTACCTCCCTGCACTGCCTCTGCATGACATGACATGACATGCCTTCTGGAACTAGGGACCTCAGTATAAATGTCTTCCTTTGTGACAGTTATCTGTGTCTGTGAGACTTAGTCTTGTTTTAAACAAATCCTGAGTACCTCTGCAAAAACTGTCACCTTGAAGATATTCAACAAGTGCTGAATAAGTAAACTGAGTCACTAAGCAACTTGAAATCGGAAGGGATAGAAAAGTTAGCTTGTTGATTCAGTCGGCTGTTTTGTCTGGCCTTGAGAATCCATGTCGGAGACTCCAACACTGATATGTATTTGTCTTCCTTGGTATCAGTCATTAAGCTGTATTTTCAAAACAAAATTCACTTAGTGAAAAAGAGAGGATGGAGTCTCACTCTGTTGCTCATCTTCTTTGAACATAGAGTAGAAAAGGCAAGGCCAGGGCTACATTGCTGTTCAGGTAAGAGTAAGCTTCTCCCAACTTCTCTACCATCTTTAAATCTAAAACCTAAATCTGGCAGTAGTGAGAACATGCCATAAACTGAGGTAATCTTAACATTGAGGTATCTGGTTAAAAAGCCTGTCTTGGAGAAGAGTTCCCCTACAGTTCTAAGTCCTATTGCTTTAAGCTAGTCAATGGGTGGGAAACAAACCATCCAGCTGCTGAGGAGAGGTCCCCACAGCTATCATATTTTTTTAGTTTTGACAGCAAGCCAGATAAGGACATAGATGAGAATCCATTGTGCCAGAATTTAAAATATAACAATACAAATTACTTCCTATATCACAGAAGCAGGCAAGAGTCAGTCTCCCAAAAACCTGCCTTCCCCCAGTGGTTTGAACAGTGCCAACAAGCAATGGAACCATTGACCAACCAGAATGGGACACTAGACAAGTTCAAATCCGGATTTACATGAAGGCCACAGATGGGAACTTTCCCAGACTTCCTGTTTTAGCCACTACCTTTCCATTCATCAAGGACTGAAACTTAACTTGCTTTTGGTCAGAGCCTGCTCTTTCATCTGTCTCTGGATGATTTCTTAGTAAAAGCTTTGTCTCTACCCTTCTGGATCCAGCTTCATGTTTCCAATTTTTGGACCCAAGAGCCCAGTTATGGTAACAATTTTTGTAAGAGAAGAAGAGATGAGTGTGGACATTGCTGTGGGCCATCTGCAAATGCTTCCAGCTCAGTTAAATTCATGTTGAACGAAAATATGACCTCCATTTCCTGTGAAGCTTAGCACCATAAGTTCTATGTCCAGAAAAAAAGCCAACTCAAAACTGTTTTAAACAAGACTATCTGGCACAGAAAGGTGGTTAGTGATGGTGAAGCCCAATTGAAATCGAAAACACCCCTCAAGAAAGCATACAAGTGAAATGAGACCATAGAAAATGGGAGAAGGAATGTGGTCACCCCAACAATCAGGAAGGCAAGGGGAGGGAGATTAGGCTGTCAGGGTCCTAATCTTTCTGTTGCATAGTGAGTTTGAGAGCTTTTTTTTTTTTACATTATTAAAAACATAAATACATAAGCAAGCGTTAGTTAGAAATAGAATCACCATTTTGGATCCTATTTCAGAGTTCTTTGTATCTCCTCAGAGCACACATGCTGTGGCCTCATGGTCCTGATCAGAAAAGTCAGCCTGAGCCTCTGTGAAGGTACAGGAGACCTCCTGTGCTCAAGGAGGCACATAGTAGGACCAGAGAGGATTAGAGGTTGAAATAAAATACATTTCCCACAAAAAGTCAAAACAAAAGACTTAACACCATTCATTCATAAATTCAGGATGTTTGTTGATTAAATCACATAAGGCCAAAACAGCTGCCGAGTTGCAAGATGATCTTATTGTTCAGTGTATCAAAGGCTGAGAGGTGAGCTTTGATAACAGCAGTGAGCTGGTGTAGTCATAGGGGTGGATCTGTGTGAAGAAGAAGCTAAATCCCGTGCAGAAGTAGAACCCCCAAGAGGCAGAGGCAGCTCTTATTTTGTATTGATCTCAGATGAGCAAAAGCTTGAAATAACACAGTGTGAGTATATGAGGATTATATGCATTAGACAAAACCAAAGGCATTTTGATAGTTTCTGCCAACTCCTCATTGATCAATGTTCCTGAGGAATTCGAGGTAAAGAGTGTGCATGAGACAAACATGTGCTTTTCTTTAGCCAACCATGAATAAGGTGCAGGGCCAGGAAGATGGCTCAATACATGAGCTGAGGACTGTGGCCCAGACCCCCTGAACCCCCAATAAATGCTGGTCTCAGACTGCACAGCATTTCAGTGAGCTCTGGGTTTGACTGAGAGAGCTGAACTCAGTGGATAAGATGGAAGAGCGATGTAGAATGATTCCCAGCATGGAGCCCAGGCCTCCACAAGCACACACATGTGCATACACACCTATCGCCACACAGACACATAACACACACCAGCAAAATGGGAAGGAAGCATTCTTAAATTTCTCTCTTAATGATTAGTAAGTATCCACTTGACCCTGTGATTCCACAAGAAATATAGAGCTCAAGAATCAGTGGGTGAGGTTGACCAACCAACAGCCATGCTAAGTCTCACAAGCAAAAGGAACTTGGAACTAGCTGTCTGATACTATATTTTTTAGGAGACTCTGTCAGATTTCCATTTAATGCTTCTCCATATATAACACTTAAAATTGCTGAACTGACATGGTGTAGAGTGCTTAAATATTTACCAATAGACACAGCCCATCTTGGGAGGAGAAAGATAGACAGTGACCTGGGGCCCCGGCACAGAGCAGGCGGGGGACAGATGCCCACAGACCTACTTTCTGCCTCATAGCACACAGAGCCTCATCTGCCCCCACCCAATGTAGTGCAGGCAGAGGCACACATACAGAGACCTGCCCACTGCCATGTTACACTTCACTGGGTGAAGTGACTTCACCAGACTCATTGTTATGAACGTTTGCAACTGAAGATGTGTAGACAGAGGGATCTACTGTGGGACACACCGAGACACACGGTATGTGTTATTCTTTGTTTGTGTGGTTTTTTTATTTGGGGGTGGGGAGGTTGCACAGGCAGAAGGGCAGAAGGCAGATATGAGGAGAGGGAGAGAGAGAAATGAGTGAGACTGGGATTGAGTGAGACTGGGATGCATGATGTGAAACTCACAGAGTCAATTAAAAGTTTTAAATTTTTTTTACCAATAAACAAAACCAAAGTCAGAGCCTGACTGTCATATGTGAAAGGAATGTGCATGTGTGAGCGTGTGTGTGCAGACTTGTATATGTATATGCATGCATGAAAAGACCTGGCATTAGATTAAGGTATCTTCTTTGATCTTTCTCCTCTCTACTCATTGAGGCAGAATCCCTCAGTGAACCCAGAACTAACAGATTCCTGCTAGCCTAGCTAGTCAGTCTGCTTCCAGGATCTTTGTCTCTGCTCCCTGAGTGCTGAGAGTGCAGGAGGCTGCCATGCCCACGTGGCTTCTAGAAGGTTCTTGTCCTCACACTTGCAAACACTTTATCTACTGACCCATTGCCTCAGTCCTGTGATCCATTATTATGGCCTCTGCAGGAAAAAGCCAATACAATGGTTGTGTCCAGTTTGCCTCATAATAATGTCTGGAATAGACCAGAAGTGGTTGAGTTGGCTCTCCTGCTGTTTGATCCATTCCAGCCGGATTGTCACGGCTGTCCTGCTGATGTCATCATGGTGTCTCCTGCAGTCTTTGCAGTTGAGTTTGCAAGTCTGAAGGTCAATTAATACAAAAGATGTTTTTGAGCAAAGACCATGTGACTTGTGACCAGGAAAGAAGAGCGTTGGGCACCAGAGTGTGTCTGCCCAGAGATGTCTCCAGGAGACGTTGAAGTGGAAAGGTTTGGGTTTTTGTTTTTTGTGGTTTTTTTTTTTTTTGTGACTCAGTTGTGTTGTTCGATATTGTTCTGGAAACTGTCTTATGAGAGAATGTTTTGCTGAAGCAGACACATGAGACTATTTTTCTGAGAACAGACACGTGGTGTTCTTCTGGAAGCTGCCTGGTGAAAGGACATGTCAAGTATTGCTGGAGCAGATGCCTAAGAGGACACGTGGTGTTTGGAATGAGAAGTACAACCCAACAGAGAGCAGATGATGCTCTGGCATTGGTTTGCCTTGCCACTCTTTGCTGGCCTTCCTTGGGCTTCCCCTATGCTGTCTTCACTAAATGACATTCTGTGGTTTGCCTCATCTTCTTGCTGCTTCCACTGACTCTGGCCGGTTGTGGAACTACGCCATTTCTTCTGGACAGAACTGCTGTTGCTGATCCATGAACGGTGTTTGTGAGTGGACCAAGCTGTCACTGCTGATATGTGTGACCTAAACTGCTGATGTCCTGATAATAAAAATTGGGATCTCCCCAAAGAACTATTTCTAACCAGGTCCATACCCTCCTTTGCCCTATTAACCTTTCCTTTCCACTACCTCTGGTGGGTGGTGGGCTAGAAGGGAGGTAAAAGAATTTAAGTACACTTTCCAAAGTATGTTTAAAAAGAAATTTAAGCCTACAAGAGGTATTTGTTTTAGTCTTCTGTAGAGGCAGCAAGGAGTCAAGTTGAGTGAAGCTGGGCAGGACTCGAGGATCAGGAATTGATGAGTTCAGTGCAAAGGATGTTGGGTTTAATTTAATTCATGAGACATTCTGTTTCAGCTGATGGTGGGAAACACATGCCTGGTGCATGGGAAGACTAACACAGAGACTGAACCAAGGCCAAGGAGACAGCAGATCGAATAAATGGAGAGCTCTGAGGCTGAGAGAGACACTGGAGGCAGAAGGGAGTCCTGATGTCAACCTCAGAAAGCTACACAAATGCAAAAGAACTGGCAGAATCCCCTCCTCTGTTCTTAGAGGCCCCATGGCCAGGACACTGTCACAGACAGCATTCACAGACCCAGACACACACCATTTCAGGCTCTTGAGGACTTGGTGAAAGAAAACTAATCTTAGTCACAGAATACATTAAAAAAGAAGAAAGATTTTCCTCTTATTTGGTTTATGGCTGGATCTAAGAATTAAAATAATAATAAAATATTAGCAAGAGAAAAGCATGTAGATTTTACTTTGTGTTAACATTTTACCTGGGTACATGGACCTTTGGGCGGGATGAAGCCCAGCGAGATTAGAGACTTGAGAGCTGGTGCTGAACGCATGAACTGTGTATGTATGGGGGTTATTTGGGCCCAAGGTGGGAAAGTGATTAAGAAATACACCGGGCTGAGGTGGGGTGGGGGGGACTGATCATAATGAGAACTGTTTTCATGGGTTAATCTCAGCAGCTGTTCCCCGTCTCCTCTTCCTGGTACATGGAAAGCCCTGTCTCTCTGGGAATTCATACTTACCTTTAAGTAGAAGGTGGAGGGTGAGACCCGGGCAGAGAGCTCCCTCACATCTTCCCTTCCTCAGCCTCCTGCAACATGAAGTGACCCATGTGCTAACACAGCCCGCTTCGAGAGACTTATCGTGCTTATCCTCTGCACCACCGTTCTTGGCATAGATTATTACGCTGAAATATAACACAGATATGCAAAAAATAGCACTATATACCAAGTATATCACAATATAAGAGTTGAAGGAATTTTGTTCTGTCATATATTTTCTATAAGTATAGAGTCTAAACTTAAATATCCTTTTTTGGAGAGGAAGGATTTGAGACAAGGTCTCACTATGTAGCTGTGACTGTTCTGGGACTCACTGTATAGATCAGGCTGGCCTTGAACTCATAGAGATCCACCTGCTTCTGCCTCCAAAGTGTGCCATCACACCTGGCCTAAATGGCCTTAATCTCTAAAGGTTAAACTGCTTGCTATTTCCAGGCCTGTGTAAGATAAAATTTTAAAAGTTCTATTGTATCAGCTGAAGGTCTTTACACACATAATTCATCAAATTTTAAGGATTTAATTCATTTGTTTTTCTATCATTTAACAGATTGGTTTAAAAAAAAACCCTCAAGTTTTCAAGCCACTAAAATAAATTTATTTCTTCTGATTTGTAAACATTTTATATGAATGATTTAAAATGTCATCTTGTATGAATGGCCTATGGTGAACATTTATGCTTCTGTTAGCATTCAATTCATAAGATAAATTGTTCATATCCACCACAAATTACAAAGAAATAAGTTATCTTAGCAAACAGCATTTGGGGGGAGGATATAGAGAATAATACATATACTTATTTTTCAGAATTCTGGTTTTTTATTAAAATTTTATTATAAGAACCATGCAAATGAGAAGCATGTGGTGAAATTTAGCAGGTCCAAAGTCTATTCATCTCAGTGAACTTCTTTCCAGCGAGAACAACCATTCATCCGATTTTACGCTTTCACTAGTGACGTATTTTTATGTACTTATCCACCACCAGAAATGAAAAAAAATCCATAAAAGTTAGAGCTAGGAAAGCAATTTGCTTCATAGCTTCTTTGTGCCTCAAGTGTCCATTACCTGCATTCAATCCTTTCTTAATATTTATCCCTTCCTTGTTCAAATGTATTCATGCTTAACAAGGCAAACATGGAAAACAAAACAGGTATGTACTGGAATGAATGCTGCTTTCTCACTAAATGAGAGCACTAACCTTTAGCATCATAGCATCCCTCAACATTAGAACTGCCCTAGGTATTTGGGGGAGATATTAAAATAAACCAAACTTTCAATGACTGTGGTGGTTTGGATAGTAATGGCAATGTCCTCCCATAGACTCATGTGTATGAATGCTTGGCCCATAGGGAGTGGCACTACAAGAAGAAGTGGCCTTGTTGGAGGAAGTGTGTCACTGTGTAGGGGGTAGTGTTGTTGTCTTATAACTCAGTGTGGCACATGATATCCTGCAGATCAAGATGTAGAACTCTCTGCTCCTTCTCCAGTACTAGGTCTTCCTACTCTCTGCTCCTTCTCCAGCATGGTCTCCATGTTTTCCTGCATGCCGCCATGCTTCCCATCATGGTGATAATGGACTCAACCTCCGAACTGTAAGCCAGCCCCAGTGAAATGTTTGCCTTTGTAAGAGTTGCTGTGGTCATGGTGCTCTTCACAGCAATGGAAACCATAACAGACAATGACCTGGGAGTAAGCGGTAAGTGTGCAGAACCATATCAGGGTAGAGGTCATGTCGTATGGCCATGGCACATGTGCTGTCTCCCCACAACCCCCCGAGTGCTTTGGAAGTCAATATGGAGAACAGACAATTGGAGTGAAAGGCAGTAGGATCTGGGCTATCAGGAGATGCTGGGGGGAATGCGGCCAGTGATAGAAAAGGGTAAGGACATTTTGAGCTCGAGGATTTCTACATTGACAGTGTTGGCTGAG
Source organism: Rhabdomys pumilio (assembly GCA_030674055.1). NCBI lineage: Eukaryota > Metazoa > Chordata > Mammalia > Rodentia > Muridae > Rhabdomys > Rhabdomys pumilio. Next base: position 56,711,933 of record JANHMN010000006.1, read on the forward strand.
GAGAACTGAAGGTGAGGAAAATGGGCTTGTCATGTAGGTTATGGTCTGTGTGTCACACTAGGTACCAACATCTATGTTTCATAATGCGGCCATGCCTCATAGAAAGTAACTTTAGAGTAGGGTAAGAAGCAAGCACCTCCACGTCCTGACAGACTGAGCCTGCACATATTCTGTGAGAATTACTCTGCTTCAAAACAAATGATTTTTGGAATAACTGCTAAGATTTTGTTTGTTTGTTTTGTTTGAGACAAATAGTCCTGGCTGGCCTGGACCTCACAATATTAGACAAGGCTGGTCTCGAACTCAGAAAGATCTGCTTGCCTCTGCCTTCAGAGTGCTGGGATTAAAGATGTGTGTCACTCTATCTGGCCTGTTAAGAATTTTTAACTTTTCCATTATCTTCATAAGAATGTTAGCTAAGAGAGGAAAACGGTCATAGGTGATCTTCGTTCAAGGTGATGATCAAAAGCCGATGATGTTACCTGGTAGTTGCTTTTATCAAGTATTTTCTCACGTCGACCTTTGTAGCAATGTTAGGCTACACAGCCTGACGTTAAAGAGGCCTCCAAGGCTGGCAGTTAACATTTTCACGTTGATTTAACCTGATGCCTCCAACTAATCTTTGACAGATTTATGGCTGAGAGGGAAAACTGAAACTTTAGGGGTGCCTCCTGCCCGTCACACTTGGAGTCTTCACTCAGTAAATCATTTGCTTTTGTTCTTTGTCCTTCATGATACGAATAGCAGATAAGTGTTAACCATATAAACATATGCAAGCAAATATATGTTCCCAAATTACAGATAATGCCAGGAAAAGAGTCAGAACCAGGTACCATGAGGCACACAGAGCGTCTGAGGCTGGGGTGTAATTTAGTGGTAGAGTATTTGGTTAGCATGTGGGAGACCTTAGTTTCAATCATTAGCTCTGAGAAGGGGAGAGGAAGAGAGAGAAAGAGAGAGAGAGAGAGAGAGAGAGAGAGAGAGAGAGAGAGAGAAGATGGATCTCTGAGAAAACTCTGAAAAAGCAATATTTAAACTGGAGTTGAAGCTACTTTGGAAAAGAAGAACAGCAATTTACAGTAAGACAGAAACTCACGCTTGATCACCTATAATAATTTACAATGACATCACATGACCCTTGGATACATGCTATTAAACCTAGAGGTATAACATAAAAAATATTATAGATCGTCTAACAATATGTGAAAATGTCACTCATTAATTTCAAGTAGTAATTTGCAATACTATGGTTATAAACTATTTGGCTTAGGGCAATATATTTCCGTGTCTTATGAAATTATTCATTCTCATTAAACGCTAACGATCCTTCCTGCCAAGATTAGAACTAATTAACTACTCCTCTCACCTACGTTAATTTATTAGTTACTCATGATGAATCCAGTAATGTTTCTATGTTAACCAGCCAAAGCAAGCTTCTCAGCCAGAAATGGATCCACCAGGCCCTCAGAAAAACAAATATTTCAAAAAAACTAGACACTGCCATCATTAGACAACCAAGTTGAAAACACAGCAGGACAAAATGTTATGACAGTAGTAGTTTAACCAAATACATTATCTCCACGGTTACAGCCACTGGTGTTAGTAGACGGCACTGAGGTGGTGATCATGGTTACCTCATTGTCATTTCAGAATCGAAGGGGGGTAGGTCAACCACAGAGACTGTTAACCCGAATTCCCTGACTTAAATATCATGGCAGATAGAACTGTTCTTGCAGATAGTTTTAGAATAAGGAAGATTTCCAGCAAAGTCAACAACTCGAGTCACCATCTGCATGTGTGGAGGAAAGTGTGCACAAGTCCAGTGAGTGATGCTTCTCAGAGTGCTCCAGCACCAGCAGACCAGACCTGATGGAATTCCCATTAAAAGTCTCAGGGAAAGGCCATGCAGTCTGCATTCTCTCTGTGTGCAGATATGTGCAGATATCTGACAACTACTGAGAAAGAAGAATCCTCTCAGGTTAAAAAAAGAAAGAAAGAACAAAGAAAGGAAGGAAGGAAAAGAAAAAAAGAAAGGAAAAGAAACAAATCAGATGTAACATACACGCACACTAATTAATTAATTAATGTAATTAAAATACATAGCACTGCCTCAAAATTGTGTGGTAATTTTTGTTTGTCTTTGTATTTTGGACAGGGCTACCCTATATAAACAGGCTGGATTTGAACACATGAACCTTCTGCTTCAGCCTCCTGAGTACTGGTATTACAGTACTGGTATTATATCATGCCCAATACAGAACAAATTTTAAGTACTAAAATTTGAATAAGTAGAACTTTTTACTCATAAGTTGTACAAACTAAGGTCCTATTTTTGACAGCACAACTCTCATATTTTGTTCTGTCGATTCAAG
>JANHMN010000006.1:56715780-56796283 GCA_030674055.1 Rhabdomys pumilio
AGATAGATAGATAGATAGATAGATAGATAGATAGATAGATAGATAGAAAGACAGATAGGTATAGATGATAGATGGCAGACAGACACAAGTACACACAATCACATTCACAGTTCTTGCTATTTTGAGCAAATAATTGATCCATTAGGTCAATTAAGTATAATAAAAGCTTACTTTCAGTTCAGTCCCTCTTTGATACTCTTCTCATCTCTGTACAGATCCAAGTCTCTGACAAGCAGTGCTTTCTCTCCTCTCTAGTGAGCATCTTTGTAACACTTTGAGCAAGGAAAGTCTGTTGTCAACACATTTTTTATCTGTGTGTGTGAGGAAGTCATTTCTCCTTTACCTTAAGGGTACCTCTGCAGGGTGCTTTATCCTAGGTAGGTGGTTGTTTTCTCTTACAACTTTAGAGGTCTTACTATTTGGCCTTGGCTGGCCTCAATTTACCATTCTGCTGCCTTAGCCTCTCAAGAGTTGGGACTCCAGGCCCGTGTCCTTAGCGCTCATCTCTATCAGCTGGTGTGTTTCTAAAGAGAAATCTACTGTGTGCAGATCTTTTCCTTGCTCTCCTCCAGGCAAGGTTTTCCCTCTGGTAGCTTTCAGTGTTTATCCTCCACCCCAGATTTGTGTGTGTGTGTGTGTGTGTCTGTGTGTGTGTGTGTGTGTGTGTGTGTGTGTGTAGGTGAAGGCCAGGAGGAATTTTGGAACCATGGAGCTGAACTTACAGGCAGATGTGCACACCTCCCATCCATGTGTGTGCTGGGAGCTGAACCTGGGTCTTAACCACTGAGCCATCCCTCCAGCCCCCCAGAATGGTTCTTTACTGTTTGCCTTCTCCCCCTGGCAGCTTTTGGTATTTACCCAGTCAGGTGCTCCCTGAACTCCCTGCAAATACATTTTGGTCTCAGTCATCATTATTATAGTTTATCCTTCCCTTCCCTTCTCTCCTTCCCTCCATCCCTCCCTCCCTCTCTCTCTCCTTCTTTCCTCCCTCCTTCTCATCCCTGCAATATTCCTATTATGCTACCCTGTTTGTTTTGTCCCACAGTTCTCGGGGACACCACTCTGCCTTTCCATTTGTTCTTTTTGTTTTTCCATTTTTGAGACTTCTGCTGAGGCAGCCTGAAGCTTAGGGATGCTGTTCTCAGCTGTGATCTGTTACTAATAAAGCTGTCAAAGGCATCACTCATTTCTGTTCTGACCTCTGCTGTTTCCTGGTTTCTGTCTCAGGGTTTCCATAGTTGTGCCTACACTGCCATCTGCTCCTGTGTCCTGCCTCAAGCCCTTTGCTATTAACTATGATTGTGTTTTAAGTGAGTCTGCTCATCTCAACATCTCAGCCTTGTCTGCTTCTGGTATTGCTGTTGTTGTTTTGTTTGTTTTTTTCTGATAGACAGTTATGATATGCTTGATAGGACAGAGTTCAGTTAACAGGTCATTAGGGATGTGATCCATGTTGGTGTGGGGGGAAGGGGCGGGGATTCTTAGTTCTCGGAGTCATTGTCCCCCCTTTCCAAAGGCAGGAGGATCTCAAGTTTGATGTTAGCCTAGAGTATGTGGCATGACTCTATGCTTATAATAATAATAATAATAATAATAATAATAATAATAATAACAATAATAATTTCAATTATAGTTGGAACTTTATAAGAAGCATACTTTCCTGGTCCAGAGGCCCCACCCCTGATCCTGTCAACTGTGGCTTCTTATTTGTATTACTATATATCAAAAGTAACCACTTTGCTATCTCTTTAGTGGTTTATTCCTACAGAAAAATTACCATTTTTTACCCACTCATCCCATGCGCTGAACAACCTTATCTTCTCTCCCCCTGATATGGTCACAGTGCAATGAGGCAGCCTACTCTGATTCATTTTCATGGCCATGCATGTACACAGTTAAGCTGTGGTTTTCTAGGACACTCCAACCCTGCCCAGAAATTCCATTTGGTTGATTTTTTTTTCTCCTGATCTGTCACAAAACCATTCACACACTCCCTACAATCAACCTCCAATCCTCAAGAGGGTTGAGAGAAGTGGTCCTGGCCCCAGGGAGGCTAATGCTTTCCAATAGCTCTCACACAGGCCCTGCCTCCCCTGCATTCCTGTGGCTCTCTTGGGGCTTTGGCAGTGGTGGTGTACTCTTGGCTGGCTCTCCACCCACAGGCTTGGATTTCAACCTTGTTCACGCTGTAAATCAGGTATCAACGACTCGCTTTCCCAATCTTGGCTGACATCTTTTGTCTTTGTTCTCTGGATCTGTTCCTTCCTAATCCTTTCGGTGTGGTTTATGAGGAGATCAGAGATGACCAAACCCTTTCAATCCATGGTGACTAACTGGACATCTTTGTGTGGGTTCCTTCTAAAGCTTGATTTTCTATAGAATTTTTAAAAACCATAATCACACCCATTTCTTGTTTGACCTCTGAAATTTTTCTACAGGAAAATCTGATTGACTGACTGAACGGTGTTTTTAAAGTGGAACTGTATCAGACCTAAGCAAAATGTTAAAGAAGGTGTAACTCTTCTTCAGAGCGGTTAACCTCCCATTCTTTTGGCCATGGCCTCAACTTAGGAGAGAAGGAACACAAAAGCCTGAGCGCTCCTTCACAATAGGTGGCTTATGATGGCTTCTTGGGATAGTAATATAGGGAAAAGTAAGCTTGAGAGGCGTGGGATGGGGGAGGGGCAGAATAAAAAGGAAACAGAGGAAATGAAAGTGAAGGGGGACAAGATGGATGACAGTGTCTGACTTCAACTGCTGAGTTGTATTCCTTTCTACACACGCAAACCCCAAAGATACCAGAGTGAAAACACTAAGAAAAGAAAATTCTATGGACTTCAGATGCTATGAGCATAGCTTTTATGACTTAGGAACAAAACTATAAAGTGTTGAAGAGTTGCAGAGGTGGCTCAGCAGCTAAGGGTACTTGCTGCTCACGCAGAGGGCGCAAGTGCAGTTCCCAGAACCACACTGTGATGTTCACAACTGCTCTAAGAGTGGCTTCCCAGGATCCAGCACCCTCTTCTGGCCTCTGTGGGTACCCGCACTCACATGCACACACACTCACAAATACACATACATATAAATAAAAAGTAAATATTTTAGAAAAATGTTCGAAACTTATTTATACTACGCCACAGCTAACATTGACAATCTGACTTTTCAGGATAAAGGCGTTAGCAGCAATCTGCAAATAAATTTATATTATGGTTGAGACTGGGTCTCACTATGGAGCTAGGCTGGTCTCAAATTCCCACCCATCTGGCTTTAAGCTCCTAGGTGCTAGGATTATAGGGCTGTAGCATCACTCCTGATTCAGGGAGATAAGTACTTTATGGACTGTTCTAGCACAAATATAAAGGATATGAGGTCATTACTGGTTAGAAAGACAACGTTGTTGTTCAGTCAGCAAAGAGCTCTTGTGACTGCCGGACATGAATAGTGAACTTTTGCAAGTATATGATCCCTGTGGTGCACTGGCCTCTACTGACACAGGATATTCTTACTATTGCAGAGGGAGAGGGCTCTTTAAGATGCAACTTTAACCTGCATCATAAAATGCATCCACTTCTACATAATTTACATTTACATAATTCTTTCCAAATGGAAGACTTTAATTTGCTCATCTGTGGAAGAACATGGCCAGCCCAGAACTATGGCTCTTACTGCAGGTGTGTAAAACTATAATGCTTATCATCAAATTTCAATTAGTCTGCAGCAGAGTAAGAAAGCGGGGAGCCAGGTGGGGAGTACTTGATGGAGCCAGCTTTCAGTTTCAGCTTTTGTTCTTTCCCCTGGGATTGAACCCCCTTTAAGGAAATGGTGGTGATAATGCACCATGTTTTCTTCCTTATCTCTTCCTGTGTTCTGTCTGGATTGTTCTTACCTAACAAAGGTAAAGATTTGATTAATTTCTCTCCATCAACAATGTTTGAAGCATGAAAAGCACCAATGGATCAAAGACCTCTAATGTGTCTTTGAGATAAAATTAGCCTTGGAGTCTTGGCTCCAAGATGACCCAAAAAAGAAGAAATAATGGTTATGCCAAAAAGTAGCCATGGCTGTGTGCAGTCAGCTCGATGCAGGAACTGCACCCATTCCATGTTCATTATTTGGAACACTGTAGAGGCCACTGCTGTCAGGAGGGGGGCGGAGGAAAGATTCAAATCAGGTGTCTTCAATGCTTATGTGCTTCCAAAACTCTGTGTCAAGCTGAATTTCTGAGTGATCTGTGCCATTCACAACAAGGCAGCCAGGAGTCAACCTCACGAAGTCCAGAAGGACCCTCCCACGATTTAGACCTGCTGGAGCTGCACTAATACCTCCACTAAAGCCTGTGTAAAGAGGTGCCCTTATTTTCTTCATAAGGGCAGAAGGAAAAAAAACCTTAAAATAATAAAATATAGGGAAAAACAATGAATGCAAAATAATTTAAAATCCTCACTAATTTTTCTTGTATCAGAGAACATTTACATAATTCTTTCCAAATGGTAGTCTTCTTCTTATGCAGTTGTAGCACTTCATTGGCCTGTGTGTAAGTTATGAATTTTATAAAAAGTTGACAAGGACTTACTTGAAAGTCACCACTGGTGGCTGGATCCCTACCTGTGTTGGTGATATTTTATGGGTCAAGGTGCTGGCTGCCAAGTCTGGGGACCTGAATTTGATCTCCAGAACCGATATGGTGGAAAAAAAAAACTAACATACATACATGCATGCACACACACTACACACACACACACACACACACACACACACTGTAAAGGAATTTTAAAAGAAGTTTAAATTTTTAAATTTTAAGTTAAAAAAGAAAAAGATAAGATTTTATCTATCCCACCTGGCCTTGAACTTGCTATACGGCAGTGGATAACCCTGAGTTTCACATCCTCCTTCCTCTGTCTCCCAGAGTGCTGGGATTACAGGCATGTACCACCACACCCAGTTTATACCTTGTTTGAATTAAACCCAGGACTTTGTTTGTACTAGGCAAGGGTTCTACCAACTGAGACACACGCCTTGTCCTCTCAGCAGCTTCTGACTCATGGGACCTACTGCCTGTTAGTGAGCTCTAGTCATGTTTTTGTCTGCCATTTGAGAAGAATACACTTTCACTTTAAAAAATGGGAAGGAACATCTTAACATTTAGAATCAAGATAGCACGTTTCTCCTTCTACTTATGTATTTATTTTAAATAAAAATCTGAAAATCAGTTTTAATTCAAATTGTTTCCCCATCAGGAAATAAAAATAAAACAACTTTGCAAATTGTTAAAATATTAAAAGTTAAAAAAACAGACACCGAAGCAGCGGTGGTGTGTGCCTTTAATCCCAGCACTCAGGAGGCTGAGTCAGGCAGATCTCTGTTCAAGGCCAGCCTGATCTGCAGAGCAAGTTCCAGGGCTACACAGAGAAACCCTGTCTTGAAAACCAACCAAGCAAACAAAAAACTAAAAGTCCCAGTTGTAAAGTGTTTAACAGTTTTCCTGAACTATATCATATCTAATAACCCTTTTTATAATAAATATTCAATAGCAACTCAATGTGTAAGTGTGTGTGTGTGTGTGTGTGTGTGTGTGTGTGTGTGTGTAGTGTATAGTACACGCACAAGATTGTGTTGGTGCCTGACCCTGCACTGGTGTGCAGAGGCCAGAGCAGGACATAAAGGCCCCTTCTGTGTTCCTGTCTGGATTCTTGCCTTGAGACTAGGTGGCTCATTGAACCAGAAGTTCACTGTGTGGTTGCTGGGGATTCAAGCTCAGGTTTGCTTGCTGAGCCAGTTCTTTTAGCCCATTAAGCCTTCTTCAACCCCACAACCTCCCTTTGATAACCTGTTTTGTTTATTGCAACAAAATAAGCCATCCTAGAGAGTAATTTGTTACTTCATGCTCTTTTGTGAATTAATTGGCTGGGAAGTTCTGCCTGGGGAAGTGTGGACTGGGCCCCAGAGCCCTGGAAGCCTCTGTGTCACAGCCTCTTGGTTCTAGCAGGCTGGGAGCTGAGCTGGAGCTCTTGGCCTGCGGCTTTTCTTCTCTTCCAGGGTGGCCTCTCCATGTGACTTCCTGGCTTATAAGTACCAGGGCAGCTTGGCTGAGAAGAGTGTTGGTGCTAGGCTATCTTGGTAGCTTCTATGGTTAGTATTCAGGATGAATCTTGTCTGCTAGAGGAGTGGAGAGTCTCTGAGGCAAAGCTGAAAACATCACTTGGGCTGTAGCTATTGGGGCTGCACTATAGGCAGACAGGGTAAGTAAGCTCCACCTCTTGACACTGTATTAGTGGATTACATTGTGAGAAAAGAAAAAAGACTGGGAACAGTGCTGTGGCCACCTTAGAAACAACCTGTCATATAAAACAATGTTTTAAAATGTGAAAATGATGATCCAGCCCAACTACAATTTAATAGAGAATTAAAAAGCAATACGTATTTCAATGTACAAATGCTTGCACATCCCACAGGAAATCTAGGATCCGAGCCAGTACAGTGCTTTGAGTCAGGAGCCACATCTTGATTTATGGAAACATTAGAACCCACTTCATAAGCTACATCCTGAAGTGAACAGACACACTAGAACAAATGACGGTGTGTCAGGCATTTGTGTATAATAAGAAAAGACAAATTAAAGAGGAAATATAATATTCCCTGAGTGACCTGGGTCTGGTTGAAGAAGTATAAAAATCAAAATGATTCCCAGTGTGACTTTGGAAAATGTATCACCAACTTCAGCCTTCATCTCTGTCAAGGCATGTATTTAACCTCTAAGACTTTGGAAGACTATGGAGATCACATCTGCCAACAGCCAAACACCATATGAGATGGAGTTTTAGAATGATTCTAGGGATGTGATAGCTGTAGACACTCATAAAAAATTGAAGAACTGATTTCCACATCATTAATTTCTAACCACAAAAACTAAATGTATAGAGTAGCAATAATAGAACTCTTAAAATAATATTTATCAATGAAACATCACGTGGCTTTTATATTTGATGTGCCTCTTAGTAATTCGTGGTTTCTTGGTCTAGCACAGGATTCCAAACCTTCCTAATTACAACCCACAGTTGAGCTCACGTGAAACAGCAGCTGTACAGTTCGGCTAAAACATTGTTAGCAATCTTCATACCAGGCCAACATCGGCAAGCACCTTAAATTTCAACATGTGGAATCCATCTTTTTGTAGTACTGGCAGGTCAAAGCCAGGGCTTAGTGCATGCTAGGATAAGTGCTCTACCACCGAACTAAACTCCCAGCTGGTGTAATCTGTTAAAATAACAAATTAACATCCTCTGCTGATGGCTAAAATAATAGAAGCAGATTTACAGAGCTGGATAGATGGCTTAGTGGGTAAAGGTACTTGACGTGCAAACCTGGTAGTGTGAGTTCGATTCCCGAGTATCTGGCCATTCCACTGTCTGAAACTCTAGCGTGACAGGCAGTTTCTTCTTTGTACAGAACTGAATTGAGCTTTGGGGTTCCAGCACACCTGGAGTGCCAGTAGTAACCCATGCACATAATCCCGTGAATCCTGAATGACCACATACTCTCAAACTTACTGGCCAAGAAGATGGGGAACATGTTGAGAGAGAAGGTGATAGCCTGGCACAGTGATGTCCTAAACATGGACAGGCTTTGGGGATCTGCCTTGTATACACATCCAAGTTTATTTGGGTTTTAATTAAGTCACTCTTAAAAGGCTCTCTGTTGTTTTTAAATTTTAATGCTCTTTTTAACAAAATACCATGTGCCTTTCTTTGAAAACCAGACAACGAAGAAAGCTTAGGGAAAACTAGACAACAAAGACACTACTCACTTCTTTCCTCGAGCCTGATACAATTGAGAGTTATTGTGGAATTGTGGCGGTGCGCACCTTTAGTCCCAGCACTTGGGAGGCAGAGGCAGGTGGATCTCTGAGTTTGAGGCCAACGTGGTCTACAGCCTGAGTTCCAAGACAAGCAGGGCTACACAGAGAAACCCCGACTCAAAATACTAAAAAAGATGGGAGTGTTTTGTTTAGCTTAATTGAGGTTTTAACTGTATATACATATAATACACATATGTATTATAAAAAAACTCAGACTTTTTTATAATACGTGTGTGTGTGTGTGTGTGTGTGTGTGTGTGTGTGTGTGTGTTCTCTTTTAAGTTAAGGGTCTGACTGTGTTGCCCAGACTGGCCTCAAACTCATGACCTCAAGCTCACGCTCCACCTTGGAGTAAGGATGTATAGACCCACCCCCAGCTCCAATACTGGCTTTCTTCTTGGCGATAACTGATAACTGCTTTCCTGAGCACTGCTTCACAACGATCACTCCTTCTTCCTAGAGGATCCACACGGAGAAGAAAAAGGTGGGATTCAGAAAAAGAAATATCCTAACCTTTCAATGAAATTGAAAGACTAAAAAATTAAAAATTAAAAATTAAAAAATTAAAAACAACAACAACAAAACCTCATGAACTTTGCTGTGCCTACCAACTCTGAAAGTACATTCAGACTGTAGGGTTGTTTGCTATATGGAGTTAATGACAAAAACCAAAACCAAACCAAAACAAAACAAAACAAAAACAATTTAAAGGCATCTTTGACTTTGGTCTTCCACGTGAAAGGTGAGGTGATTAACACTCCTTAGTGGTATGTGTATTTGATCATATTGATTTTATTATTTTCATTTTATTACAGCTATTTAGCTAGTTTACATTTATTTATTTAGTGTATTGTGAGCATGTATACCACAGCACACACTTGGAGGTCCGAGGGCACCTCTGAGAACTCCTTTGGTTGTTCTCTGTTTCTACCACGTGAATCCCAGGGATCCAACTTAGGTCGTCAGACTTGGCCTCAAGCACTTATATCCACAAAGCCATCTTGAGAACACTCATGTCACGTGTTATTCTTGTGTCTCAAAGACTTAACCTATATTTATTTAGCAGTTTTAGTTGCAAAGGTCAAAATACTGTGTAGCTGTATGTGTGACTGCGCATGTGCATGAATACGCACATGCGCACATGCGTATGCATGCGTGGCTTGGGTGGCTTCACAGGTGTCATGTACTGGTTCCTTTGCGCAGTTCTAGTTTTGTTTTTCTGGTTTTGGTTTTGAGTGGGTCTCTCAGTCTCTCACTGGCCTGGATCTCCTCAAGGTTAGGCTAGCTGGCCAGGGAGCCCCAGGGATCTGCCCACCTGTGTTTCCTCAGTTTTGGGGTAAAAACCATATCCTCATGCATAGCTTTCTGCATGGGTTCTCAAGATTGGACTGGGGTCCTCATGCATGTGAGGCAGTTTACAAACTCAGCTGTCTCTGCAGCCCAGTCTAAATAGAACAATCCTGATCTTCTCGATTATTTAGATAATTAGAAATTACGGCTGGCATTTCAATGAGAAAATCCCTGCTTATCACATGTCTACAGAGCATCCTACGGCATAACGTTTGATTTCCCTGTGACTTCGTGACTTTTCTAAATGTTCTGCCAGACACATAGACGACAATTAGATTAATAAATCGACTTGTATATTTTTCTATACTATCTTATCATGAACTCCAAGCACATCAGAGTAACGCGGAAATTAAGCCTGACTCATCCTTCTGACACATGCAGTTTTTAATGGCCTACAAAAATCTGATCCCTGTTCTTATAAAATTTGATAGCAGGAGACAGAACCCAAATAACCTTTCAAGTCTTTTCCATTTGTTTAGTAAAGAGAGTAAATCCCTAGTGAGGCATTTTTAACCTAGTTATTGATGTATGGTCTCGAGACTATTCCTTCAGGAAGCTGCCCAGCCCGTTTGGCAATTTATTTTTGGTACAGAATCTAGGCCAAACACAGAGCTTCTTGAATCCTTTCTGGAATAAAAACTTATGAATTTTTTTATAAATATGGCTTGTGTTCCTAGCATAAAAATTATATTAACACTTTGACCTAGGTTTGTGGGTATAATTCAATTTAGAGCAACGTGTTTAACTTGCACAACACCCTGGGTTCCGACTCCAGGCAGCACACACAAAGTGAAAAGCAACCCCCACTATGCTACAATGTAATTCATTATCTCCATTAAAATAATGAAGTAAAGTGTCTCATTAGCTACTTCCATCCCTATTTCTCTAAGGAAAGGCAAATTCTTCTTGAAGCCCTTGGCCAGGGGCCACATCAATACAGCTCCTTTGTTTACAGATGGTTAGACTGTATTTTCCCCAGAAAACTCAGAAAGGTAATAAAAACTACAGATGGGATTCTACACTCACTGCTAATTACATCTAGCAGGATGGTGGTTTGCAGAGAAGTGACAAAAGAAGACAAAAGTTTTAAGTAGTTCCTAACTCCAGTGAATATTTTCTTACATTTCTACAAGAAATTCCTAGTTTGCTTTCTGAAAAGAAAAACAAAAAACAAAAAAGACAAAAACAAAAACAAACAAACAAACAAACAAACAAAACCATTGACCAAAAGCAACTTGAGGAGGCAAAGGTTTGTTTGGGTTAGGTTGCATTTGTCACAGGGAAGAAAGGGAGGAACGTAAGGCAGTAATCTGAAGGCAGGAACTGAAGCAGGGCCCATGGAAGAATGGTGCTTACTGGCTTGCTCTCAAGGCTTGCCCAGTCTGCTTTTCTATATAACTCAGGACCGCCTGCTTTGGGATGGCACCGCCCACAGTGGACTGGTCCCCTTCACATCAATCACTAATCAAGAAATTTCCTCTCATTTTCTTGTGAGGGCCAATCTGATGGGAGCAAGTCCTCAAATGAAGTTTCTGCTTATTTGTGTCAAGTTGACAAAAACCTAATCAGTACAAACACATTAACACATAAAATAACATAAGGTGTCCTCTACAAGAGCCAAAAAGCCACACGTGTGTAAGAAACTGACCATCAGCAAAAGCAAGGTGGCCAGGGACTCTGTGTGAGCTCCCAGGACTTAATTTTGTAATTTTAACTTTGTATTTTTTCTTTAAAGAGCCTCCAAAATTATTTAAGATTTTACTTTAAATATTTAATTATTCTTAAGCTTTAGAGCATTCCTCTGTAGATTTGGTTAATTTAAATATTAATGTTCATTATAATTATTTTTGGAGATATTTTTCTGCAGAAGAAAATTCAATATGTCAATATGTCAAATCTCTCAAAGTTAAATAGCAAATGCAATAAACACCCCAACTATATTTAGAACAAACAACAAAACTTTGAAAAAATCTGGAAAACATCTGGGAGAAAAATAAGAGTCACTAAGAAATTTTTGGAAACAATAATTAATTGAATATGAAGTGCTCCATTGCAAGGAAAATAGTTGGTTTTTGTTTTTTATTTTAACATACAAAACATATTATGAACCATCACTAATTTATCCACTTTGGCCCAGGTGCAGAAATAGATGTGCTGACCCAGTCACACATTAGGGCATATGAGCTGTGAGGAGTGAGGATGTAGCTCAGTGGTAAAGCACCTAGTATGTGCAAAGACTGGGTTCAATTGCACCTCAAATCATTATTGTTGTCATCATCATCATATAAAAAGAAGCATATCAATTCAACAGAGGAAGGAAGAAGTTAAGAAAATAGTAACTGGAAAAAAGAAAAGAAAATGGAACTTGGTTAGGTAATATAGACTGAGTTGAGTGTTAGATCCCTACTGACTCAAACGAATGACACATTTTTAAAAATCTCAATATAGAAAAATTATTTAAAATTAACATCAATATTTCAATTAAGACTTAAATTCTATGGAGAAATTGAATTCTTTTTAAATGTGTATGGGCGTTTCCCCTGCTCAATGTCTGTGTACTGGTTGTTTGCCTGTGCTCATGGAGGCCAGAGGAAGACAATGGGTCCCTAGGAACTGGAGTTGTGAACTGCCTTGTGAGGGATGGAAATCAAATCTAGTTTTTTTTGGAAGAAAAGCCAGTGCTCTTACTCTCTGAGCCATATCTTTACCTCTGGGATGTTTTTAAAGCTTAAAATGAAAGAAGGTACAAAATATTAACTGAAAATATAAATACTAAAAGCATTTGTGTAAGAAAGAAACTCATTATGTAAATTAAAGGCAAGCAATGTACGGAGATAAAATAGATGGAGATTAGTGATGACCTTATATAAAAATCTAAAAATCTTACACAAACCTATAAGAAATCCCCAGGACACCAAGAATTAATGTATGCATTTATATATGCATATATATATATATATATATATATATATATATATATATATATATCTGTGTGTGTGTGTGTGTGTGTGTGTGTGTGTGTGTGTGTATACAGGCTGGCAGTTCTGCAAAGTTTTCAGCATCAAGTTACATATAACTGAGCGAACATGCTCCCTAAGACACACAGTGGCAGATGCAAATACAAGTCCACTCAAAAACTTGCACATGAATGCTCACAGAAGCAGGACTCACAATGCATAATATTAAACAACCTAAATATCAAGACTCATAGACAAAATAAGCTCTCTCCACGTGATGGTACAGTTAGGCAAGGAATTGGGGAAGTACTCATGACCATTACAATGCTGCTGACCTGACAGCTTGTGCTTGCAGAAGGCTGTCCCCAAAGGTTCCATATTATGTGACTACATTTACATGAGACATCCAGAGTCAACCACGTGTGTGAAGACATGAAATAGACTAGTGGTAGTTAGGTGAGTGAGTCGGGGGAGGAGAGGCAGTGGATGAAGACTGGATGCCGTGTGTATTTCGGGGTTAATGGGTCTGGGGGTCCCTACCTGGCATGCTGGCCAGGCAGGTCTCAAATTCATGATCCTCCTACCTCAGCCCTCTCCTGCTCAGCCTCCTGAGTGCTGGGGTTCACAGGCCTCTATCACCACACCTGCCTCAGTGTTCCTCAAGCAGCAGGGTGAATTACAGATGGAGGCTTATAAACATAAGGATGATCAGCTACAGCCTCAGTCGTCAAGGCAACACAGGGTAAACAAGGAGGCAGGGCTTGTGTTAACAATCTTTCTGTCACTGTGACAAAATAAGATAAAGGATGTGAAGGAAGAAAGGTTTATTTTGGCTCGTGGTTTCCGGTTGGTTCCATCCATGATCCCTGCATTCAGCTGCTTTGTGTGAGAGGAGCAGAGTAAAGCATAGGAAAGCAGGGACACATAGGCTGAGGCTGTAGGATACCTGCTCGAGGTAGCTGGAAGCAGGGACACATAAGCTGAGGCTGCAGGATACCTGCTGGGGTAGCTGGAAGCAGAGACACAGAGGCAGAGGTGGGATGAAAACCCTTCAATAGCATGCCCCATGAACTGGTTGGTTTCCTTCCACTAGGCTCCCGTTTTTTAAAGCTTCACCCGCCCGCCTCTCAAAGCAGTAGAGACTGAGCCTTAACATTCAAACTCTATTTTTCCTAATCAAAATGCCAGAGGGCTAGCTTTCAAGTACATTTCTCACTGGTTAGAAGTATGGCAAAACATACATTCTCATATATGGCTGTACACGAATGTTCATAGCTGCTTGAATCATAGGAATAAAAAAAGCAGGAACAACTTAAACATTAGTGGGCACATGGAATGGAATATCATTTGGGAAGGAAGTGACACATTGTAGAAACTGACACTGTCCTTTTGGGAGTCAATTTAGCAATGCCTATCAAGGAGTCTGCACATAGCAGTGCTCTGCCCCACAGATACCGCTTAATAAAACATTACACAAAGACTTCCCCCTGGATATAAAGAAGAAAACTATCTCTATAACCACTCATCTCAGCTTTATATGTAATAGTGAAGAAATGAATCCACCTACATATTTAGTGATAGCAGACTAGGTAAGCGAGTTGTGGCATGTTGTGACATGTGGCATGCACACAAGATGGAGTATAGTAGCTAAAATAGGTTGCATACTCCTATGGGAAAATTATTATTACATGACACAAATGGCAGCTCAAATCATATATGCAGTGCCATTATAATGAAGCTTAATCTCCCTCCCTCCCTCCCTCCCTCCCTCCCTCCCTCCTTTCTTCTCTTTCTCCCCCCTCTTGTGTGTGTGTGTGTGTGTGTGTGTGTGTGTGTGTGTGTGTGTGTGTATGTGTGTGTGGTCTCACTGTGTAATCCAGGCTGAACTTGAATGCTAAATTCCCTGCCTTCATCTCCCAAGTGCTGACAGGGGTTGTAGTTGTGTGTCTCCAATTTTGGCTCTCCCTACTCCACCCTGTTTGTATTGTAAAATTATCTTCAGTAAATTGCCTTTGGAGTCTTTTAGAAAAAAAAAAGTCTAAGAATATAAAACACTGGCAAAGACTCTTACATAAAGCATTGCTTTAAAATGTTAAAATAAAATCAGGCAGTTCACACCTCTAACTTTCCTCATCAAGTCAATTCAGAATTCAAGGCCAGCCTGGGCTACAGAGCAAGTAGTTGCTCTCCAAACAACTTCAAATCTAATTTCCTTAAATATATTTTAAAATAAAGGTAGTAGATGACAGATTTCATTATCACCAAAATAATGAAATAAGTTCAGTAGGCAGCCTCCTTGAGGAAAACTTTCACCACCAGAAGAGATTACTTCCCATGACTATGAAAGTATCCAGGCGGTGACATCACTGTGCGTGAGAGATTTTTAGTTGCATTCAAATGTTTACAATATTTCTGTGGAACACTATAGTCAAATGGCCATAACCCCTTCATGATAGGAATCTAGCATTAAAAAAAAATCAGGAAAAGAGATAATAAATGAAGGCTGGGAAGAACAAAACCAAAGGATTTTAATGAAAAGGTATGATTATATATAAACTTACAGAGGTTTAAGTGGATTTGTTTGTTGGCTGGGCTTTTTTATTTGTTTGTTTGTTGTTGTATTGTGCTGTGTTCTGGCAGGGTTTTGCTGTACAGTCCAGCCTGGTTTCAAACACAAAGCCTAATTAGATTTTCAAACAGCTGAAATAAACAAAACACATCTGGCCTTCCCTCCCTTGACGTTTCTCCCCAGGTTATCTTCTCCAGGGTTCATTCGTTCATTCTTTTCTTTCTTTCTTCCTTTTCTTCTTTCTTTCTTTCTTTCTTTCTTTCTTTCTTTCTTTCTTTCTTTCTTTCCTCTGTCTTTTTTTTTAGACCAAGTTTCAAAGAGAGACTCTGAGCTGCATGGTTTTTCTCACCTTGAGAGCCTGTAACTCATCATCTCAAAGCTCATGCTTATTACAAAACAAACAAGCCCCTCTATGCAAAAGCATCTTTGTGGTTCTTTTTTATTCAGAATATATTTTTTCATACAAGATATTCTGATCATGGTTTGTCCTCCCCCAGCTCCTTCCAGGTCCTCCTCATCTCCCATGCACACAACCGAATGCTTTATTTCTCTTTTTCTTAAAAAAACAAACAGCAAACAAAACAGAACACAACAAGAAAGCCAGAACAATTTTTTAAAAGGTACACCAAACATTGACACAGGCAAAAACAAAGACAAAATTCATAAAAACACAAAATTGGAAACTATGATATATAAGCAAAAGACTAGTCAACAAAATATGTACAAATAAAACAATATGCAGCCAAAATACAAGTTTTATGTTGATCGTCTACCACTAGGCATGGGATCTACCCTTAAGTTTGGTTAATAAGTCCAGTGGAACCCCACTGGAAAAAAACTACATTTCCCTTTGCAAGCAGATGTCAGCTTGAGATGGCTTCTTGGTTAAGGATGGATGGCTATGTCCACTTCCCTCTGCACTGGGACTCTGTCCGGCTTGAACCTGTGCAGGCTGTGTGTATGCTACCACAGTCTCTGTGAAATCATATGTGCATCAGTCCTGTTGTGTCTGGAAGATACTGCTTGGAGTCATTCATCACTGGGTCTTAGAGTCTTCCTCCTCTTCCACATAGCTCCCTGAGCCTTGAGGAGGAGGGTTTAGTGAAGAGGTTTAAGACTGAATTCCAAAGTATCTCACTCTCTGCACATTGTCTGTGTTAGTTCCCATCTACTGCAAGAGGAAGCTTCTTTTCAAAACATTTTAAAACTCTAGTGGTGCTGGGTGTGGTTTCCCACGCCTTTCATCCCAGCACTGGGCTCGGGGGAAGGGGGAAGGCAGGCAGATCTCTGAGTTGAGGCTAACCTGGTCTACAGAGCAAGTTCCAGGACAGCTAGGACTACACAAAGCAATCCTGTCTCTAAAATAAATAAATAAATAAATAAATAAATAAATAAATAAATAAATAAATAAATAGGAAACTAGCTAATGTAAACAAAACAAAGAGGGAGACAAGAGATCGAGGTCAGGATACATTCCTCTTTTCTTGACTCTAGCAGAGGCCTAAGAAACCATTCCATCCAAACTCAGCTTAGTGGGCCAGTGAGCTCGCTGACGTCACTTCCGGATAATGGGTTAAAGGTGGCTCTAAAGCAGCTTCGTCCTTGGAAAGCTTCACAGCAAGGGATGTTTGCTGGTGGAGAGCAGGAGGGCAGAGTGGCTGAGTCTTAGGACAGAGGGTCTGATGAGCCATCGCCATCCTGATTAGGAGGGAATATTAATAGGTCAGATCTGCATGATCAAAGTTGCTCTGATTTCAGGACTCCAATGCCGTGTTGTGTCCTGGACAGTGTTCTACAATGGGATGTGAATGGTGTGGACATAAATAAAGTACAAGAATGTGCTAGTGTAAAAACATAATGAAACCCATTTTAAAACACAGGAAATTCATTGCCCCGGTTGCTTTCCCAGTCATTGTGCAAAGACTCTGAGAGCTGAGAGCGTCATTTCTCATTACAGTGTTTTCTTATTCATTCCTTATGTGCCCCAAACTTTGATATAAGAAACAGCAGAAGAGCAAGAGTGTGTTGTCTTGTACCTCATTGGAGGTGAAAAGAGGGAGGAAGGGAAGGAAGGAGGGAGGGAGAATGTAGGAGAAGAAAGTAAACAAATAGGTTACCTTGCTAGAGAGACAATCCCCTGAAATGAGATGTCCTAAGGACAAAGGCAGCTAAAAGGCCCAGTCTCCTTGCAACATCTGAGAGATCCCATGTAAGAGAGGTCACAATTGTTGCTCAGATGAGTCTGGCCAACCCATGGAGCTGAGGAAATAGTAAAATGGAAGTCCTTTTTAAGCTTCTGGGTTTTATAGTGTTTTCTTCTGCAACTAGAGTCCGTTAGAACAGAACTTGAAATCGAAGAATGAAGACTGTGACGTGTCTTAGACTCAGGAGATGGGCTAAAATGAAAATCCTTACAGAGATGGGTAGCAGGACCCTGAAAGGCAGAAGTGAAGGTGCTCTTGGGGACTGAAGGAAGGGGTGGGTGCGGGTTAGTATGTACATGGTGTGAGCACAGATGACAATGGGGAAAGCTGTCACATGTAGGACACAGGAAACAGAAGATTCTACTGTCACTCCGAGATCTGGAGAGGCTGCTTACAGGCAGTGTTGAAAGCATCAGTTGGTGTTACTTTTAGCTGCCTATGAAAAACTACCTAAGGAGTAAAATAAGGACTCTCCACCCTCACCCAAAATGTGTGGAATCTAGAAAGATTTAAAGGACCAAGGATTCATTGGGTTAGAAGCAATGCTGTTTTTCTTGCCTCACCTGTGGAAGGCAGAAGCCACTGAACTCATTTGTTATGGCCATGCTCGAGCATGAAGTCCAGATCGGGGGTGGGGTGGGGGGCTACAAGTGACCGTTGAAATCTCAGTGATAATCACAGAGCCTCTCGGCTAAACAGAAATTTTTCAGCATTCCAGGGGTGTGTCTTATGCCACTCCTGACAAAACAGAAAACTGCTTCTAAGAATAAGAAAGAAAGCTGGAGAGATCGCTGGGTAGACCTGAGTTCAGGTCCCTCAGAACCCACTCAAAGGCAGACACTACAGTACGTATCTATAATTCCATCATAGTGTGTGTCTATTGTCCTCGTGTTCTGACAAAGAAAGACAGAAGAACCTCTCTGGCCAGCTAGCATAGCTTCTGTAGTGGAAAAAAAAAAAGACGCCTTGTCTTGAGGGGGAAAATGAGAACTGATACCCACACTTGTCTTTTGACTTCCACATTTTTGCTCTCTTTTCTCCTCCCCCTCCGTCCCCTGCCCCACACACCATGTATGTGGAGTCAATTTCAATTTGATACAAAAGAAATTTACACTGCTTTCAAAGAAACCAAATCCACTTATCCTAAAAGATGGAGACAGTTTGGAGTGAGGGGAAGGCCTCTCAGACAATTTGCTTGTCAACCTCCCTAGACTCCTTCTAGCCACAGCAGTTTCCCAGATTCTCCTCGACTTCGAGGATTGTGACAATCTGAGTAGTGCTTGTAGGATGAACTTCTGCTGGATGTTACCTGGTGTTTTCACTGAGAAAAGAGCAGGGTTGTTTATGGGTTTGGGGGAAGACAACTGCGAACAATGGAGTGCTAACATGGAATTAAGGGTTCCGTCTATCGCCATGACATTGGCTGTGATCCCGATACATCTGTTAGGTTGCATTAGTGTTTGCGTTAGTCAGGGTTCTCTAGAACTGGTAGCACAGATATAAATAAAGGAGATTTACTAGAAAGGCTTACAGACTGTGGTCCAGCTAGTCTAACAATGGCTGTCTCCCACTGGAAAGTCCAAGAATCCAATAGTTCAGTCTGTGAGGCTGGATGTCTCAGCACATGTTGGAATTCTGAAGAAGTGGGCTGTAACGTCAGAGAAAGAATGGACTTGCCAGTAAGGGCAAGCAGGCAAAGGGTGTGCCCACTATATAGCCTGCCACAAGGAGGTGTGGCCCAGATCTAAGGTGGAAGACAAGGATTTAAAATTGGTTTTTCCACTTCAAATTATTTAATGAAGAAAAATCCCTCACAGGAGTACTCACTTTTTGAAATTTGTTTAGTCATGTGTTTTATCTACATGGATGTTTTGTCTGCATGTGTGCACACCAGAAGAGAACATTAGATTCCAAGTACCTACAGTCACATATGGTAGTGAGCTGCCACACACATTCTAGGAATTGAACTCAGGGCCTCTGGAAGAATAGTCAGTGCTCTTAACTGCTGTGCTACCTCTCCATCTCTCCAGCCCCAAACTTAGGTTTAGTTAATTCCAGCTGTAATCAAGTTGACAACCAAGAATGGCCAATGCAGTGTCTAACAAAATTTGGAGAAAATTAAATGAAAATTCAGTGTATTATACTGATTACATTATTCAATACAATGTACTATGTGTTCAGAAATTAGAAAAATGTGTTTCTTCAGGTCCCCCTCCCCTTAAATCTTGCATCATAGGATGTCAGGTACAGGTTTAGAGATAAAAAGGAAAACAAATTAGTCATATGGCTTTTCCCAACCTCTGCCACAGAGACACTTAAATGGATGATTTTTTTTAATGACTGACCTGTGATTTTACCTATGTACGCCTCACAAAATCGTCTGGATGAGGGTTTATGTGGGTGATTCCTGAAACACCAGTCTTAGGAAAGGAATCCCTGGACGACAGGATTCATGGCCTGACCCTAGGCCTTGTCTTTTTCCTCCATAGTTTGCCTGGCCTGTTCCAATCTACCTGTATTTTCAGTCTTTCCCCTTAAAATGCCGACAAACTGTTCCTGAACTTAGAGACCCCGGTTCGCGTGAAGATTCCACCTCCCCACACAAATTTCATTTGAATCAAATCGAGCAATATGGTGAACATGTAACTTAATGTGTAATCTAATAACGCCCTTTTACAGTCTACAAAGTTTCTAGACTCCTTGCATGACATTGGGAGCAAGATATTAATGAAACTTCATGTAAAGAAATTAAAACGTCACTTTTGGTTTTAAATTAAGTAATTGAGTGACTACTTTGGAGGTGGCCAGTGGGGCAGTGAGGACCCTCGCTTCGTGCCTGACCTAAGTTCAAAGATAACTGTGACTTCAGGCATGTGGCTTTGCTGTACTGAGCTCTTCTCTGTAACGTCAGTGACACTGACTGATTGCGACAATGTCTGGCAAGTAGGTGGCACTCAACAGCCACCAGACTTTACTAATGCTACTGTTTGGCATGTTGCTGGCATTCATGTCTTGGAAACTTAAGCCCACAAGTCTTATGGGAACATTTGGAGATGGAACCCTTGGGAGATGAGAATCACAGGAGGTCATGAGGGTGACTTCACTTCCCCCTCCCACAAGCCAGTGAAGGGAGACCTGAACTGGTGAACCTGCCCTCCTTCCATGTATGCTTCTTGAGTTTCTGCAGTGGTCCCACTACAAGAATACCCTGGACAAGCTGTAGCCCTATCTCCCTATCCTTCACAAGGGTAAGCTAAGCTAACCTTTATTTTTTATAAGTTACTCAGCCTATGGGATTTAGTTGCAGTAACATAAAAGGATAAGAATTAATGTATAGGGGTTAGAGAGATGGATCAGCAGATATATATCATATATATATATCATATATATATATATATATATATATATATATATATATATCAGGCAAAGCAGCAATGCACATAAAATAAATTGTCTTTTAAAGGACTAAATTAATAATGCATGTTTACATATATTACATGCTTACAAAAAGAATTAGTATGAAAACCCAGAGGAAATAGAGAATATATGTGTGTATGTATATATATGCAGAAATAAAATTTTAAAGAATTAATCCCCCAATTAAAATATTGTTAATGCTATCCAAAGTTAATGATTTTTTTCTTCCTCGTTTTAAATAGGCAGGTGGCTTCAAACTCTTGGGTTAAATTATTCCATTGCTTCAGCCTTTCAAGAAACCTGTGCTGTCTTCAAGTACCTACTGATGGCCGATAAATCAACCTTTACCTTTTTCTTAAAACTGGCTTTAGATTCCTGTAATCTGTACCCAAGACTGAAGTTATTATGATGTAACTATGGTTGTTCCTCCAAAGTAGCTATTTTGGGAGGGTTTGGCACTTTGTGCACAAGAAATGTGTAAGCAAAATATGAAAGCAACCTTCCTTTTAATTTTTCTTGCTTTAAATTCTTTCAGTTTTAGAAATTTGAGACTGTATAATAGATCTTCCTTTCAGATTTATTCCATTTTCTATAAATATCTAGCACGTTAGAAAGAGTAAAGTAGAAAAAGCAAGCGCTGAAGCAGGAAGCGGTGCTTCATTGTGATAGAATTGATTTCTGAACATAGGAAGAAGGGGAAGGGTAGTTTAGAATCAAAGCAGAGGCTCCTTGTAAAAAGCTGAGGCGTCCCTGGGTGGGCTCGAACCACCAACCTTTCGGTTAACAGCCGAACGCGCTAACCGATTGCGCCACAGAGACTCTGGTGCTCCCAGCGGCTCCAGACGAGGCCCTTATGAAGAATTATAAAGGCTCCGAGACTTTCTTCTTGCCTGATTTCTATTAGAAGCGGAAATTTTATTAAAGGTTCTTGATCCTTTCGAGTCTCCCTTCTACTTCTGAAGCATATTGGAAAACCGTGCCTCAAGATGGACGAGAATTACACGTCACTACGTGGATTAAAACACTGTTGCTCCGCCCCCTCCAACCGCAGCTTGGAAGGTTCTGTTGCGGTCTGATGACAGTTTCTAGTTAATCACCTTTTGTAAGAACTTGTAGTCAGCTTGCGGGCTGAGTTTTCCCTTTGTTTCTGCCTGTGCTATTTTTTGCCCGCTGACCTTAGGTTACTCACTGAGCCTCTTCGAGGCCGTCCGATTGTATGCGTGCCTTTTGTGTTTTAGATTCAGGTTTTATTAAAACACATATTCAAACCCTGTTTGAGTCTCGACTTTACTTGGTACAATGGTTCCAGTAACGTTTCGTTACAACGTGTCCCCAGGCTTGAAGCCAGCTGCTGAATTGGTCCTTGATTCTCTCTGCTGAGACTTCTTCACCTGCATTTAAGTCACGCCAATGAACACGCTCCTCGCAGACTTTTTGAAAAAGAAATAGGAAAAAAATAGGACTTATGATTAACTGGGCACATTTTAGCTCAGAATCATTGCTTGCAAACATACTTCGTCCCTAGAAATATTCCTCAGGAAAATCTTTCCCTCCTGGTTTTCTTGCTGCCTTTTCAATACTGTTCAGAATCGTATTTTTGCTCACACGGTTCCGGCTCCCAAGAAATTATAGTTTCCCCTGGAGAACTTGTTATTTCCGTTTTTGTCACTAAATTGCTCTGGTCTCAAGCCTTCGGGGAGGAAAAAAGAAAATCGGTCGGTATCGGGACTTAAAGAAGTTGTGAGCGACGCGCTTAGGTCCAACCAACATTTCGAGTCCCCCAACTGCGTGATGACAACTTCAATTGGCTTTAGAACCATTTAGCAGCGAAGTCGCTGGAGATGTTAAACAGCTGGGAACTCACACCAAGCTGGACCTGTCAGCTGTCAACGCGCTTTTAAATGTGCACATGAAAAATTCTGAATTTGATACAAACTAGAAACCTTCCGGAGCATACAGAAGGCATATATAATTGCATGGTGTGACTTCAAAACTTATTTTTAAGAGAACTATTCAGCTAGGCTAAAGCCAGAACGTCCTGGCTCTTTTTCTTCAAACTCAAAGTGAGCGTTTTTCCTCTGCTATTGTTCTCCGGACTATTTAGTTAGAACAGATTGCAACCTTGTACTTCACAGCGCCTTCATTAAATATTTACTCTCCTGCTGAGAATATTAACAGGGGTCCTGTTCATATCTACTTCTTTACTTCCTTCTCTTCCTAGCTCAAACATCACAGTACTAACACTTTCCATTCTAAAAGAAGACAGGAGCCATCCAAGAGAAAAACTAATTCGGGGGTGGGAGTAGGGTGGGGGGATGTCTTTGTTGAGAATCGCTGTGCTTTTGAAAACCGCCTTCCAGCCTGCCTGTATAGCTGTTAACATTTTAAATAATGGTTAGTTCAGTTTAGTCTTCCTGTGTCTCCACATTGAAAATACTTCAAAAGAGAGTATATATACTGAATGAAGCCACGACATCTTACTTTAGTGACACCTGTTGACATCCCTGTTGTGTATAAGATGCCCACTTAACTAAGATGGCAGCCTATGCTGCCACCTGAATGTTTGTGATCTTAGGCCTTAGTATTTATGCACAACTTTGAAGGTCCAATTACACCTATTAAATTAATTTTAGAAAAATTTCCCCCTTACATTTTAGGACAACCTAAGAAAAGCAGTTATCATGGTTGCACGCTGGTCTTTAAAATTACTGAAACTGAACAGGACTGGACACTTTGTCTCTTTTTGTATATTGTACACTACTCAATGACAAATTCACCTTCCCCAGGAACATGCCTTTCGGCAGAGGCTGGCTTGTACAGGTTAATGGAGCTATATATTTAATTTTCTCCAGGGAGAGGAACAGAAGGAACATCTGTGCAAATGGCCCCGTGTGTCTTTCCAGACAAGGCAAGCCAGACCACGAGGATTTATGGAGGAGCCTCAGCTACTATGGAGTCAGGGCTTTCAGGAAGACTCCAACTTCATCCCAGAACAGGTCGCTCCCAACCTCTAATGCTAGACATTAGTGGGTTTTAGTTACTGAATTCGGGAGGTGGTACAACTAAGTTGTTTAAAAGGAGCAATTGAGTTAGAGCTGTGTTCTAAACAACAAGTTTAAACGCCAACTGGACTCTTGTGCTCCAAGCCACCCATTGAAGGAGGATGTAACCAGACCTCACTAAGAGCAAGAAGGGATGGAGACCTGTGCGAGTCACATTGTACATGTGATTTACAGGGACACTAAGGAGCTCTGTGACACGAGTCTCACTTCCCAACCCTTCCTTCCTGGGGAGCTCAGCTCAGGGGCTGTTGGTCCGTTTGGCAGGCAGTTAGTGCTTTATGAAAATGAGGGGTCTGCAGATAACTGTTAGGTCCAGAACACATAAAGGACACAAGACATTTCAGAAAGGTCTTTGGATAGCTTTTTTTTAATCGCTTTAAAAATCCTGTCACTTGGAACTTTCTGTAAAATTATTCAGATGGTTTTCTTCATTTAATTGTTAATAAACGACGATATGTGAGAAAAGATAAAGAAAGGAAAAATATGGTAATACACTGGCCAGACTGCGTAGACATTCAGTCTCTGTCTCTGTCTCTGTCTCTGTCTCTCTGTCTCTGTCTCTGTCTCAGTCTCTGTCTCTGTCTCTCTCTCTGTCTCTCTGTCTCTCTGTCTCTCTCTCTCTCTCTTTCTCTCTCTCTCTCTCTCTCACACACACACACACACACACACACAGTGAATCCCAAATCATTTTTTTAAATCAAATAACAAACTGAAACTATAGTCACCTGTTAGCTCTAGCACTAAACTGTCATTCCCCAGTAGTCCGCATTAACTGTCTCCAGGGCCACATCTAGAGACAGGATGGGGACCTTTAACTTGCTTCAGCACAAGGGGTTGGGATCTCTCCTGGGAGACCTTGTGGTCAGCTCAGGAAGTCTGACAGGTTCTTCCTCAACTCCATCTCTTCACTGTCATTCATCAAGGAAGCCACAGCCCCTACCACCCACAACAACAGAAGTCCTTCATTTACCCATTCAGACCAGGAAAGTACCAACCTGCTGACAGGCTGCCAAGCTTGCTTTTTTTTTCTCCCTCCTTAATTTTTGTCTTTTTTTCTTCTAGCCCTTCCCCTCCTCTTCTTTAACCATGTAGCAAAAAAGAAACACACACACACATACAAACAAACAAACAAACAAACTCACCTTATTTAGCATGCTGCAATGAATGGTCACTAACAAAAGACCTGCCCAAGTTTTCTGCCTAGCTTTTTAAAGCTAGTCTATTAGAAATTAAACCCATCGTACAGGTACACACCTATAACTCCAACCCTCGGGAGGGAGAGGCCAGAGAGCCAGGCTCCAGGTCATCCTCAGCTACGGAGAGACCCCGACTCAATGTACAAAAATAAAACTAAATATCTCTTTAAAATTAGAATAGATGAACTCCCTTTTTGTTTGCTTCTATGAAGTCAAGTGAGCAGATGCCAAAGAAAGAGACTTCACTAAGGATGAGGGTAAGTGTCATACAGAAACCAGAGGAGAGCATAAACCCAGCATGGTGGGGGCGGGGAGAAAGCTCTTTGATTCACTCCTTCTTCTTAGTCCAGTGCCAGGGAATAAAGCTTGTTTTGTCTAGTTCAGAAGTCCTTTGGAAAATAATACATGTTTTTTTTTCCTAAACTGTTAAACAAAAATGTCACTTAAAAATTAAAGATCAATCGTTCTGTTTAAAAAAAACAAAGAAAAGACTTTGGTCTAGGACAGGGAAGTTGGCTCAGATATTTTGGTCATCCTGATAAGCCCTTAGAAACAGTGATCATGGGAGTGTTCATAGAATTTTGTTTATTGCCTTGCTTGTTCTTTGACTATTTGTGTTTATTGTCTTGCTTGTTCCTTGACTACTTGCATCTATTGTATTACTAGTTCCTCAACCTAGAACTGACCTTAATACTTGCAGGTAATTAAAATGATATAAAAGCAAAAAGGAGGGAGGGTGGGATAGGGGGTTCTAGGGAGGGGAAATGGGGAAAAGGAATGACATCTGAAATGTAAATAAATAAAATATCCAATTAAAAAGTGAAAAAAGAAAAAATTTAAAAAGAACAAAGAAAAAATAAAACCTTGATTTAATTAGAGGGTGTCCTTTCAATGAAACTCCAAATCTGCCAGGTGGTGGTGGTACACGCCTTTAATCCCAGCACTCAGGAGGCACAGGCAAGAGGATGCCTGTGAGTCTGAGGCCAGTGGTCTACAGAGTAAACCTCTGGACAGCCAGGGCTACACAGAGAAACTCTATCTCAAAAAAACAAAACAAAACACAAACCAAATCTAAGTCTCTAGTTGTTGAGAATAGCTCTAGGTAGATCACCATGCAATCCTGGTGGCCTGAGTGGGCACAGAAGGTGTGATGGAACACCAGTGTCCCCAAGACCCACAGTTCCAACAAAAGATTTAGGTGTGAAAAATTGAGATGATCGTCCTGAAGACGGCTTCCCTCCTTGAAGACATGTCCCACAAATGGGCAGGAGCCTGAGTCAGTAAGTCATGAAGGAAGCTGGGCCTAGCTCACTGCCTGTCTTTAAACTGTTTGCAAACAGATAAACAACATCATGGGATCTAGAGCAAAGGGTACAGTCTACACTTCAAGCTTGATGTAAAACCTGCACATGACAAGAATAGACTCTGAAGTATTGCAAGATGGTAGATTAGCATGACTACTGAGTGCGCTTGCATACTAAAAAATGATACACTGTAGGAACATGTGTGTTATGCCGTACCATTGTATGTGAAACACCGTACTATTCTATGTGATAGGCTGTACCGTTGCATTGTATGTGTGTCATAAGTCATGTGTGTCATAAGTCCTAAGTACACATCGTTGTTAGGACCCCCCCCCCGCCCCTTTATGAGTGTTGAGCATTAAATCTTGGGCCTCACTACATGATATCCTGTTTACAACAGTTAAGAATCTAAACTTGCAATCTGCAGTGGCTGAGAATACTGTAATCCCAGCACTTGGGAGACTGAGGCTGGAGGATTAAGGGCAGTCTGGGCTGCATAGCAAAATTTTACCAAAAGCGGAAAAAAAACCAAAACCCTTAATTTAAGCTTCAAATAATTTATCCAAGGCTCTCACTGACCCTCAGCTCTGCCTATCTTTTGATCAGTCTTGGGTTTAAAACGCCCCCTTTCTCTTCTCCCTTTCCAGTCTTCAGCCCTTCAGTCTGCAGTGGTGGCCATGCCCCTGTGAAAGCTCTTCAGCTTTGCATCTGGGTAACACTTCTTTCCTGTGGCCCTCTGGACCTCTGTTACTTCCCCAAACTTCACACCATGGTGTGATTGTCTGTGGCCTCACTTAGCCCCTTCCTCTGCTCCTGCCGAATGTCACCTCACTAAGTGCTTTGGGTAATTTCAAGCAATCATGAAAATAAAACAACTATCTTAATTTTTTTTCATGGAAAACACATTTTCTAAGTTCCTAATATGAAACATACCATAAAAATTAGTGTAAGACATTATGGGGGAGGCACAGGCCAGGTATAGCGCTAATACTTAGAATTCTGGGATTTGAGAAGGTCCTAAGTTCACAGTTAGTCTAGCCATACAGTTCTAGGCCAGACCTTGTCTCAAAAAACAAAATTAAAAATCTACTAAGAATCCAAGCCAGTGCAGGCCAGAGGAGTGGGAGGGTAATGTGTTTGCCTCACAGGTCTAGTGGTCTGTGTGCTGTCACTGGGACCCACCTGACATGGAAGGAGAGAACTAACTGCACCAGACGTCCCAGGAAGCTCCACACTCGTGCTGTGGCATGCTCAGCCACACACACATCATACACACTCTCACACAGATGATAAATATTTTTTAATTGGCAAGGACTTAACAAAAGAAAGAATCCAAAATAAGTTACTTCTACAAAGACCTCTCAGACTTTAAAAATTATTTAGAGTTTCAGGTCCTACTGTTCCTGGAGGTGGTTTTGACATTGTCAAAGCTAATGTGTTTCCTGTCCGATTCATTTGCTTGACCGTTTCTGCAACACTGGCAGTGAGTAATGCCAAGTCCTTTGCGAATGTTTACTTATTGAGATGTTAAAGGCTGGGGGGTATAGCCCAGTGAGTGAGTGCTTGCTCAGTGAGTGAGTGCTTGCCTAGCATGAGTGAGGCCCTGGGTCCCATGTCAAGTGCTCTGTCATGTGCTATAACAACACGGTGAGGCTTTTCCATTACTATTATCCGTGTTTTACAGAGTTTTCCATTTTAAGGGTTAAGTAACTCACTGCAGGCCACAAAGCTGGTGGCAGATCAAGAAGTCAAGGCCAGCCATGGTTCTCTAGATGGCTCCAGACGACTAGGCTGCATTGCCGTGTGCATGCATGTTCATGTATGCGTGTGTGAGTGCAAATGCATGTGCATATGTGTGAGTACGTGTGCGTGTGCTTCCGTGTGTTGGTGATGGTTCTTGTGTACTGTTGTCTTACTTATGGTTTCCATTGCTGTCAAGAGACACCGTGACCAAGGCAACTCCTATAAAAGGAAATGTTTAACTGGGGCTGGCTTACAGGTTCAGAGGGTTAGTCCATTATCATCAAGGCAGGAAGCATGGAAGCATCCAGGCAGGTCTGGTGCAGGAGAAGAAGCTGAGAGCTCTACATCTTGATCTGAAGACAGCAAAAGGAGACTATGTTCTACACTGGGTGGAGCTTGAGCATAGGAAACCTCAAAGCCCACCCCCCCAGTGACACACTTCCTTCAACAAGGCCACACCCCCTAATAGTGCCACTCCCCATGTGCTAAGCATCCAAACACAGGAGTGTGTGAAGCCAAACCTATTCAGACAACCACATTCCACTCCCTGGACCCCACAGGCTTGCAGCCATAGATTAATGCAAAATGCATGTAGTCCAACTTTAAAGTCCCCATAGTCTGTCACAGTCACAACAAGTTTTGAAAGTCTAAAGTTTAAAGTCTCTTTGGAGAGTCATATAATCTTTTAATTGTAATCCCCATACAACCAAAATCAAAAAGTAGATCACACACTTCAAATATATTACATTCCTTGTTCCAAAACATAGGGAAGGGACCACAGTAAGGAAATACTGGACCAAAGCAAGACTGAAAACCAGCTGGGCAAACGCCAAACTCCACATCTCCATGTCGATGTCAAAGCATTCTCCAGATCTCCAGCTCCTCTGACCTTTGTTGGCTGCAGCACACATCTGGGGGTCTCCAAGGCCATTCAGGCTTCACCTTCACAACTTCATACACTGGCTTCCCTGGGCTTCCACGCAGGGACTCCCTGCCTCACGTCTGGCTTCAGCAACTTTCCTAGGTTGAGAGGGAGATCCCATAATCCCTTTCTTCTATATTTTATTATAAAGCCAGAACCAGGTAGCTCAAGCTGCTGAGTTCTGCAGCTTGCTGGAGCTGGAACATGGACTCCTTGTTCCAATACATCTTCACCAGCTTCCTGTTTTTGACAATTTTCTTCGTTGCATTAGAGATCTTTATAAGTATGGCTACTATGCCTCAAAATCAGGATCAAAGGCAAGTGTCAGCCCACCTAAAGATCTGAATAAAAAGCCTGTGTCTTCCAACCTCAAGATCTGGATCAAAGGCATATCGTCTTCCTGCCTCAAGCTTCAGATTACAGGTGTGTCCTCCATTTATGGATTGCAGTTCATTCTAGATATAGCCAAGTTGACAACTGAGAATAACCATCACAATCCATCCATGTCAACTTGACACACAATCCTATCTCCTTATGTCCAAATGAAAATAACCAGGTCCTGATAAAGCCTAACATGGCATAACTATTCCTCATATAACTGCAAGTGCATAAATGATAACCAGATCATAATAATGCATAAAATGATATCACTATCCCTGGTACAACTGAAAACACATGGTAAATTTAGAATTGGTGGTAATGTCCCTTTGGGAGGTATGCTGAATGGAATTTTGCTCTAGGGTTACCACTCCCTTAATTCCATTTTATATCTTTAATTTGTTTATCTCATGGAACACACGGTTTAGCTCCATTCTACTTCCTGGTGCCCCTTTAATACTTGAACCACATGTTTTGTATTTTTCCTTTCTCAGCTATATTTGATCAAAACACTTTTTTAAAAACACTTTTAGTAAGAGTGAACCACAGGACAGAGTCTAAACTAAGTTGTTTTGAGATTTCCTTTGCCAGTGCAATTAATTTAAATCTCTTCACCTTAGCCTCAGAAAGACTCTTTGAACAGGGGCAAAAACAAACAAACAAATAGCTGCATTCTTCACCAATATATCACAACAATCTCTAGACAACATACTAAAATTCTTCTCTGAAACTTCTTGAACCAGGATTCACTGTTCAAACTTCCTAAACACTTCTGTCTTCCATGTTCCTACTAGAATGGCCCATTAAGCCCCACTTAAAGCATTCCACTGCTTTCCAAATTCAAAGTCCCCAGATCCATATTCCTCCAAATAGAAGCATGGCCAGGCCTATAACCACAATACTCCAGTCCCTAGGGCTGTAAAGAGAACCATGACCATAGCAACTCTTATAAAAGAAAACATTTAATTGGGGCTGGCTTGCAGTTTTGGAGGTTCAGTCCATTGTCATCATGGTGGGAAGCAGGGCAGCATCCAGACAGACGTGGTGCTAGAGAAGAGCCAAGAGTTCTACATCTTGATCTGCAGGCAGCAAGGAGAGACTATGTTCCACACAGGGTAGATCTTGAGCATAGAAGACCTCAAAGCCCACCCCCACAATGACACACCATTTCCAACAAGCCACACTTGCTCAAACAAGACCACACTGCCTAATACTGCCACTCCCCATGGTCTAAGCATTCAAACATTAAGCATTCAAACACACGAGTCTAAGGGGCCAAACCAATTCAAAACCACCACAACTGTACAACTAAACACTCATTAACAAGTTGGAACTTTTAATTTTAATATTAAACTTTTAATATTAAATTAATTTACAAAGGTTTGAGTTTGACATGGTTTTGAAGTTAAGACTTACAGAAAATAGTATGAAGAATTCTACCAGATTTTGCAAGTGATAATATGTTAGTCTGCTGTCTTCATCTTTTTCTCTTTTACTTTCTCTCAAAATGAAGTATTTTCCTGACACACATGGAGTAAATATGAGGAAATACAGTATGACCCAGTCATATACACTGCACAAAAAGCTTCAGTCAAAAAGGAAAAGTAACAGAGTTGCAAAGGCTACAAATTAAATTCAGAAATTCTGTGGCCCAACCGTTAAAAAACTTTGAATTTATTTCCAAGAATCTTTCCATTATGCTAAATCTTTAGTCCAAGTCTACAGACAGAAGAAAAGATTTTTCCAAAATTAATGATCTGAAGGGTTTTGCTTGGAGTTGAAGAACAACTTCCAAGTTACAGTAACATTGCACATTCATTTGCACTGAGGCTGATGCATACAGATTGATGCTAGATCTCAGTGAACCTCACCGCTGCACAGCTCCCAGTTCAGCTGGGAGGGAGGCATGTGCTGCCATGCCCAGCATAATTGACTGTTTTAAAAAGGGTTTCATACAACATGCAGAAGAGATTGCCAAAGCCTGCATCGTTAGCATGAGGTGAGCTACATAAAAGAAGCTCGCAGGTGAGCATTTAAATTTGGATTTGTGTGTGTCCTTTATTTTAGATTGGATCAATGGAAAACTCTTTTTTCAAAGACGTGTGAAAGAATATCTGTAACCACATGTCTCTTGAATTATCCAGTCTTCATTGGAGAAAAAGAATTTCTTGCGTGCCACTTACTGGGCTACTTATGGACTTGAGTGCTGGCTCAGGAGTGGACATGGAGGTCAGGGGCTGATGGACATACAGAGACCACTCATGGATGTGCTGAGATCATTCAGCAGGGGAAGAACAGTCACTTCTACTAACAGCACTAGAACAGCTACAAACCCACATGTGGAAAAATGAAGGTGAATTCCTAACTTACACCAGGCACAATATTAACTCCAACTGGGCCAAGACCAAAGGAGAAAATCTCAAAAATATGAGTTACTTCAGAGAAGGCACAGAGTTCGTGTGTATGTTTGTGTGTGTGTGTGTGTGTGTGTGTGTGTGTGTGTGTGTGTGTGTGCACGCGTGTGCGCACATGTACGTGTATATTTGTATATGTGTACATGTATATGTATGTTATTTGTGTGTATGAGTGTGTACATGTGTATATGTGCATGGGTATATGTGTATGTGTGCATGTGTGTGTTTCTGTGGGGTAGGGAGAGGGAGAGAGACCTTTGTTCTGGCAATAATTTCCTAGATAATGATATGAAGAGAAGAGCCACAATAAAATCTAAACTGGATACTGGGTCAGGGAAATGGTTTCCCAGTAAAAGCACTTACCTCACAGATCTAGTGGCCTGAGTTCAGATCCCCAGAACCCATGAACACAGAGACATGAATCCTAGAAGCTCATGAACTGCAATCCTTATGCTCCATCATCCTCTAATGTCCATATAAACACTGTAGCATCCATCTGGTGTATGTATACATGGTGTTTGTGCACATGTGCATGTGCTCGCACACACACAAAATTAGAAACTTTATTGTAGTGAGAATTTTGGAATTTTTGTTTCTTTAAAAAACACAGAAATATTATAAGAAAGTTTTTGTTTTAATCTCAGGTGTGAGGATATGGTGCTGCTTCATAGCAACTGACTATGATTTGTCTCGTGCTCTAGCAGAGGCATGGTTTTGACAGGTCCATATAGTTCCTGTGATTGTGTTGTTTAGAATTCTGGGAACTATTCAGAGGGTATAAAAGGGCTAGAGCCCCAAAAAGGGGGAGGTTGGTTATTATTGGTCATTTGGGAGTGGGGGTGTGTGTTTGTTAGTAGTCATGCTCAAAGAAGAACAAAAGGAGAGAAATTAGATTCAGAATCTCTTTCTCTCTATATCCTTTCTTTCCTATTTAGAGATAGGTGTTAACCCATAACGTAGCAAATCAGCTACATGCTATGCTTCACAAGACACTGCCAAAATAATGAAAAACTAAACCTAGGAGAGGAGAAAGTGTTTGCAATTTTTTGTCTGCTAAAGGGATCAGTCCGGAATATATAAAAGTACAACAGAAGAATAAAAAGAAAATAATCAGATTTAAAAACGAGAAGAGAATATGTAGACATTCTTCCCAAGAATGTCTAGGAATAACAAGAGATATGCTTCAGACAATTAGTAATGAAAGAAATGCAAGTTAAATGATAACAAGATAGCACTTTACTACTGAGAAGATTGCATAACCACAGAGCTGGACCAGAGCTGGCAATGGAGTGAAGTGGCTGGAGTCCTCAGACACGGCTGACAAAGGTACAGACTGTTACTGAACATGGGGTTACAGTACAGTACGTCAATCCGCTCTTAAAACCAAAACTCCTAAAACCACTCCTAAGCAAAAAAAAAAAAAATAATAATAAATAAATAAATTTTAAAAAATTGAAAAAAAAATAAAACAAAACAAAACAAACAAAACAAAACAAAACAAAAAAAACCACATGGCCACATGAAAGAGCAGACAGTGAGTCTAACGGTTGTATTGCACATAATCACTTAAAAGTGGATATAAATTCAATTGTCCATCACTTAAGGACTATTCGGTGTGACACGCCCAATAAATTGATATTATTTAGCTATTAAAAGGAAATAGTGTACAGAAACATGCTAGAACTTAGACAAACCCCCAAAACTTCATGCCCACATTTTTTATGCCATGAGAAAGGAGCCAATACAGACTACATGGTATATAATCACACATACATGATCTATCCACAACAGTCAGATTGATACATACAGGAAAGAGAAGGCAGTGTGGAGTGGGGGTGGGGATGGACTGTTATTTGGTGTGTGATTCCTTTATGGATGATAACGTTCTGGCATCGGTAAGGAGCTCCTTGCAAAACTTTAAAAGTATGATGAACTTGAAAAGTATGAGCCTTGCCAAATGTGGTAGCATACACCATTAATCCCAGCACTGGGGAGGTAGAGGCAGGTGGAACTCTGTGAGTTCCAGACCAGTCTGCTCCACATAGTGAGTTCCAAGACAGTCTGAGCTACCTAGTGAGACCCTGTCCCAAAACAACAACTAAAACCAAACACACACACACACACACACACACACACACACACACGTGCTTTCGAAAGCACACACAAGGGAGTTGAAGGGGGAAGGGAGTGGGTAGTACATATAGACACAATAATAATGTTATTTAAAAAAATTTTTTTGGTGCTTATTTGGGAATCCCTGTGCTGTCAGGCTAAAGGGTGGAAGGGACAAGGCCATGTCCATCCTCGTCTTGTGTCACAGAAGTCAACATGATGCCAGGGATTTGTATTTTAGGAAAATCATCTTTTCAGTGGGCCAGAGTGCTGGCTGGAGGTTTAGTGGGAGGTAAGAAGAGCATAGTTAGTGGTGGCCATTCGGGAGAGATGCAAGGAAAGTGTCAAATGGAACTCATCAACAGCAATGCTATAGGATGAAAAATGCCCAGAGAAGCACAACTGTCCACACCACTGCCTTCCTCCCCGGCAATGAGCCAAAGCACTGTCTTCTGGGGAAGTGGCTTCTTTCTCCCTGCTGCGTTTTACCTGGGTCATAATTCTACCGTGTCATCTTTGATGTTCTTCATACATGCTCTCTCTCCCATCTCCTCTCTGAGCCCTCAGCCTGTCTTCTTTCTACCAGTGTGATCCGCCATGAGTCACAAGTAGGTCAGTAGGTCCGTGATGGATGGAAACACATCCTGAAGGCTGTAGCTGCACCCCACAAAGAGGTCAATTAAGGTGGAAGCTAAGCATCACTCACTGCATGAAAGAGTTAGTGACACTCAAGATATTAGTTAAAGATGTCACTGGGCAGCCCTGGGGAAAGCTGACTTGCAGGTGCTGAGGAGTAAACTGAGAGATGAAGCTGTGATTTCTGTGTAGCCAGCTCAGCCCTCTTTGTTCCAGAGAGGCAGCAAGAAAGGGTATATGGGAGGGTTTGGAGGAAGGAAGGGGATGAGGGGGAAAAGATGTAATTACAAATAAAGTAAGTCATTTTTAAAGTTGCAATTCATTTTGGGCTAATTATTTTTAATTAAATGTTACTCTAATTTTATCATCAAAATGTTTGAAACCTTGGGGGCATGTAGATTGAGTGCCTGTATTCTTCCACAACACGAACCCAGACTGTTCTTACACATAGGCAACGTATGCAAATGTTTGTTTGTTTGTTGAACTAGGGTTTCTCAGAATAGAGCTGGCTGACCTGGAACTCACTGTGTACACCAGGCTTGAACTCACAGAGATCCCACTTACTTCTGCCTCTGACACACCCACTTACCCAAGGAACCTGGTAAGCGTCACTTCTAAAAGTTCCCACCCACTGCAACCACACTATGACAGGGACTAAGGCATGGGCCTTAGAGAAAAATTAGGATCCAACTGTATGCAGCACTTACAATGTTTTTTTCACTGAATAAGAACATTCTTACTGTAAATCAGTTTTAAACGCATTTTCCTTCTCATTAAATCTACTCAGAAAACCAGCAAGCTTACCACAGGAAGACACCACCACAGATGAGTGTCTACTATGAATAATACACTCCTTTCAGTTCTCACAGGGTAGTCAGTAGGCGATACTGTGTGCTTGCCCAGTTCCATGTGAACTCACCACACAGGGGCGCTCTTACTAGGAAGAGGAAGTGTGTCATTTGTTTGTTTGTTATTGAATGGGCATTGATGTTAAAGGAGAGGCTGGCTCCCTGGAATTCTTTCCTATTTCTCGTCCTTCTTTCCATTTCTCCAAGAGGAATTCATTTTCTTTTGAAGTCAATATGTGTCCTTCCTGTTGGCTGCCCTATACTTTTGCTTCATATATGTATTTACTTACCCACATCTTTTACTTATGAAATCTTTATAAATTATTAATTTTTCTACATGAGTTATTTATACACTCTAAATATTAATCCCTTGTCAAGTATTTGTCTTGAAAAGACCATCTCGGTTTATCTTTAATTTTTATGCTGTCTCCTGTCATATTAAAGGTATTTTAAAAATTTAAATATGATTCATTTTGTCATTTCCCCTATGGGTTGTGCATTTTAATTCTTTGTTTAAGACATACTTCCTAGCCTTGAGTTTTAGCTCAGTGGTTGTGCATCTGCTCAGCATGCTCAGGTCACTGAGTAGGACCCCTACTGTGACAAAAGGGAGGAAAGAAGGAAGGAAGGAAGGAAGGAAGGAAGGAAGGAAGGAAGGAATCCCCTATGTCATGCTTATGGAGACATTCTGTTTATAATCAATATTCTAAAAAAATCTTATTTATATACTTGTGTCTATGTGTTAGTATCTGCACATGCGTGCAGAAGCCAGAAGAGGGCATCAGATCCCCTGGAACTGGAGTCACTGGTGGCTGTGACCACATGATGTGGGTGCTGGGAACCAAACTCGGGCCCTTTGGAATAGCAGCCAGCACTCCTAACCATCTCTCCAGCCACATAAATCAACATTTTTTAAAAAAAGTTTTATTTTTTTCAGTTGGTATTTAGTGTATCTGAAATTTAATTTGTATGTAGGGGAAGAAAAAATGTTTTAATATGGGTGTTTTTAAATGAAAGTAAATGAGGAAGACGAAATATTGCTTGCAACCTGTAAATTTAAACTATCCTATCTGCACACTGCCCTGGATACTTGTAATACTTCCTATACTCAGAAAACATGTTCTGGCCACTGTTTTCCAACAATGTGGATGCTTAGGCGATGTACAAAGTTGGCCTTTTAAAGTCATCTGAGTTGTGTTTAATTTTTACTGCTTCAAACAGGAAACAACATCTTAATAGGATTAACTTGATTTAAGTACTGAATTATTCCAATTAAATTGAAGAACAAGAAGGAATTCTCCAATGATGCTCATTTTTAGAGCGCTCATCTGGGGAAATGTCTGTGTTCCCAGGCAAATGGATTTACCATCTACCAGGAGAGATGCACAGAAAACATTTTAATCTACTTTCTATGATTCTAAAAGGCAGGTTCTTAAATCAAAAGAATGCTTGCTGCCAGCTCTTGCATCCATGATTTGAAGTTACTGCTGTAAGTTTAACAAGACTGGTTGCATTGCTAATTCTCATGCCAAGACCTGTGAACTTTCTCCTCTCTTTCATAAGTAGTCTGACAAGAAGTACTTAAAAACTGATTTTAATAGAAGGCAATGAATTTAAACCAAGGAAACTGTTAGCTTTGTTTTTAAAGGAGATACACTGTAATTTCTGCTAAGCACAGTTCCCCATGGTTTTCTTTTTAAGAGTCTCAAAAAATTGATCTTTCAAATATTTCCAGGAATTCCAAAGTCCATCACACAAAAAAGGGACACCTTCGTTTGTTCTGGGAGTTCTGGCTCTGCCAGTGAGGGGAACAGAATAGAATGTTCTTGAAAACGTGAAGCTAGAAGGTTAAACTATAGTTGGGAAAGTGAATTATTTTATTTTCAGTTTCTACATATAGACCAACTTTCCCCATTATGATTGAAAGAAGTGCCTAGGACGCCGAGGACAGCAAATGCTGCCATTGCTTCTCTTGACTGGAAAAGCTTCTATCATCTGGTTGAAAGAGAAAAAGATACAAATCGCTGCGCTGCAGCCCAGAGAACACGGCTTCTCAGGGGACTCCCCACGGACCACCATTTAGGAATAATTTGAATTCAAATGCAGCCGTCTTGAGTTGAGAGAGAGAGAGAGAGAGAGAGAGAGAGAGAGAGAGAGAGAGAGAGGCGATGAGTATAAAAAAGTGAGTAATTTAAGAGAAACTTTAATCCTTAAACACCTAACCATCTTACTGCTCGAGAGTGTTCAGCGGGAAAACAAGCACGTATTATTAACATCTCTGTCTTCTTTGCAGGTCTCTCTACAAATGCTCACTAGAAGTCTGTCCGGAAAGATGATTCCGATTCCTAGGCTATTGAAAACCAGTACAAAACTCCCAGCTGCAATAGAAGAAAAGAAGGAAGCACAAGCACGGGAGAAAACCAGAAGCCAGCTAGCTGACCAGAAACAGAAAACAAGAGAAGGAGGGAGGGAGGGAGGGAGGGAGAGACAGAGAGACAGGAACAGAGAGACAGAAACATAGACACAGAGAGAAACAGAGACAGAAAGGGAGGGAGAGACTGAGAGAGAGAGAGAGAGAGAGAGAGAGAGAGAGACAGAGACAGAGACAGAGACAGAGACAGAGACAGAGAGACAGACACACACACACAGAGAGAGAGAGAGAGAGAGAGAGAGAGAGAGAGAGAGAGAGAGACAGAGAGACAGAGAGAGACAGAGACAGAGAGGCCATTGGCGGGAGCCCTACGCAGGACAAAGTCACCTCCGCTGCTGGGCCCACAGTGGCTTCTGCGGCCACCGGCTCTCCACCCTGGCCCCTGGCAGCCTAGGCTCTCACCCGGACGCCCCTTCTAGCCCATATTAGAGAGAGAGAGGACGCCCCTTCTAGCCCATATTAGAGAGAGAGAGAGAGAGAGAGAGAGAGAGAGAGAGACAGAGACAGAGACAGAGAGAGACAGACAGACAGAGAGAGAGAGAGAGAGAGAGAGAGAGAGAGAGAGAGAGAGAGAGAGCTGACAGAACGACAGACAGAAAGACCGAAAGAAAAGAACATGGCCCGCCTGTGAGTCCAGCAAGCAGCAGGGAAGGAAGGCTCCGGCCACAGACACAAAATGGAGAAAGAGGAACCGAGAGGGACAGGAAGGAGGGAGGCGCGGGAAGGGAGGGTAGGATAAAAAACGGCCCAGGGTCCGCCGGTTAGGGGGATGCCAGAAGGAGAACGCAGGAGTCGAAAGCTAGAGCACCAGGAAGAGCAAGGAGGCCAAGGCAGCGCTCGAGACCCGGCCGTTCCGGGTGTCCAGGCTCCAGTTCCAGCAGCGCCATATTCGCGCCGCCCTTCGTCGTGGTGGATTCCAACCACCCCTCAACCCCCGGCGGCTGAGGACCTGT
The DNA here is from genome assembly GCA_030674055.1 of Rhabdomys pumilio. Classification (NCBI taxonomy): domain Eukaryota; kingdom Metazoa; phylum Chordata; class Mammalia; order Rodentia; family Muridae; genus Rhabdomys; species Rhabdomys pumilio. Next base: position 56,754,132 of record JANHMN010000006.1, read on the forward strand.
GCCAGCCGCTTTCTGCAGCTTGGGCAGAGGGTTCGGCGGCAGGGCGGGATGCATGACTCAATTGGGGACCCTCGTGCCCATCTATACCTTGCAGGGCTGAAGCGTGCAGGGTCCAGCTGGGGACCCCAGTACCTGCCTTGCTGGGCTGCAGGGGACAGAGAGCAGGGGAAGCCTCGGGCCTGTCTGCCTGGTAGGGCTGTAGGGTGAGGCTCCAGCTGGGAACCCCAGTGCCAGTTTCTGCCACTTCAGGGTTGCAGGGGACAGGACCTAGCTGGAGGCCTTCCTCACACCTGCCTTGCAGGACTGCAGGGTTAGCTGGGGGACCTCCCGGCCTGTCCCTGCCCTGCAGGGCTGAGGGGTGCGGAGCCGGGCTGCAAGTGACCCTTGGCGCGGCACCCCTCGGAGCCCATGTCCTTGACGTTGGACGGGTGAGTGGTCGGCGCTAGTGCAGGAAGGAGGCGTTACTAGATTGGTCAAAGAAAGAGAAAAAGAGGAAGGACGCCCTTAAAGAGAAGGGTGCTAGCTGAGGATAGCGGGGCGCGGCGCCCCAAGATCGAGCCTTCCTGGAAGGGACTTCGGGCCTTCAGTCCCCCTCCCCACCTCACCTGTGGCGGGCGGCCTGCCATCTCTTCCTGAGCACAGCCACCGAGCCACTACCCTAGTCCCTGTCCGCCCAGATCCCCTGCAGGGTCGACTGTCGGGCCCACTGCCCGGACCTCGAGGTCCGCGGTTTGCGCCCCAGGTCCGAGGTATCAGAGCTGGAGGCACCCCCAGATAGAAGCCACGCCCGCCTCGCGTCTCACCCTATATCTCTCTGACATAGTGTCACTCTGGACCTCACGCACGTCTTCTTCATAATTCTCCCCTCTTTTCATGACCAGCACTGTTCTTTCCTCCAAATACCATCCTGAAGAAGGCCGTGGGTGCCTGGTGTCCCCTCCCTCTTCCAAGGACGCAGGGAGCCAGTGGGCAGCGACACTCCAAGCCAGACAACCCTGAGGCCAGAGCCCTGCGCCCGCAGGGATCCACGTTGTGGACCAGGCCGGAGTCTCAGGCTTTGTCCCCCGCACGTGGGAAGGACTCATGCTGGACGGAAGGAGTGACCTCTCCCGCAGGACCGCAGCATCGCAGTCGGGGTGACGGATACCCACATGGCGCGGGACAGTTCGGTGGGCTCTCAGTCCTGACGTTTCGCCTAGAAAAGAACCTTTCAAGCTGGCTGTCCTCCTTTCCTGGCCATCACAGAGAAATGACTGTCACCCTTTCCGAAGCCACTGGTGCCCGTCACCCACCCTGAGGTGCCTGCCATCCATCCCGCGGTCATTTCAGACCGGAGCCCAAATGCACCCCAAACTTGGCCCCTCCAAGCACGGGCTGTGCACACTGGCTCCCTCAAAGCCACAGCTGGGTACCGTAGCGGTTACTTTTATCACTGCACGCTTAACCCGGTTTTGACTTTTGAAACTTTTCTGTCACATTGAACAGTTCTTTCTCAGATCTACTATTCTACTTTCTTAAGACTTTAGGTTTTCACAAAAGGACCTCTTTCCCGGGCAGAAAATACAGATTTTTCTTTTTAAAATTCTGTTTGAAAAGTTGCATTATAATGCAAGCTGCAAATTTCTAGAGGCGGGAAGAGCAGGCACCGTGGCTCGGCTCCCACGGTGCGGACCGGTTGGGGTCAGGAGATTCCTCCCCTGTGATTTTGTGAAATGCTAAAGCCAAATTTCAAAATGAAATAGCCTTGTACTGACTTGGAGATAGTCCACAGAACTCAGTTGTTGTCAGTCCACTGACAACCTCGGCGAGCTGAAAGGCCTGCTTAGTCTGGCTTCTGTTGCTGAGAAGGGTTCTTTTTTTTAAAGGCTGTAAGATTTTTGAAATTAACTAATTTATAATGGCATAGACGTTTATGGTTCGACGGCACCGTAGACTCCCGGTTTGTGCTCTTGTTTTTTGACTTCTTTGACGTTCACAAGCAGTCTTCTGTGCTTCCCTCTTTGTAGAAGCATTTCCTGACTTTACCAGGTCTATTTTAGTCAGCAGCTTTGTAAAAGTTAAATTCCTAAAACCATCTAGAAAAGAGTTCTCTGCGGAGTATAAATACAGGATTGTTGCTTAAAGTAAGTTGCTGTCTCCCCTTTAGGGATAACCTCCTTCTAAAGCAAAAATTGAAAGTTGTATTTTTGATTGATAGTCTAGTCACTCTTGAATCTAGTCACTGAATCTAACTGATTAGATTCTGAGGCCTACTTTTTTTTTTAAATCATTGAGAAACATTTATTAAATTCTTATGAGAAAGGAGAGTTTCGTGTCAGGAGGCAGGCACTGATCAACATTCATTGTAAAATAAAATCATCACATTTATGCGTGCTAGTCCTAACAGTTTGTTAAGCATTGCCAACTAATACACAAGACAGTATCTTTATTAGCTAGATTTATCATGTAAAAGAAAGCACATGATCTCTGTTCCAGAATTCAGTGAAGTAGAATTTTAAATAGAGCCCTTACATCTTTTCAAAATCCATTTAGACAACTAGGTGTTGCCATCAGAACAATTTTTGAGCAAGGTAATCTTTAGGAATGCAAAAACATAGATTCACAAATGCCCAGCATGTGATAGTTAATTTCTCATAATACACTCTTTACAAAGGGCTCTGATTTTTTGTTTTTAATATTATTTGTTGGTTTATATGTCATTCAAAAGCTTCATGTTGCAATGTCACCTACATGGAAGACATTTCTTTACAGTTAACTGCTTTGTTAATGTTGTCAGTCATAACTGCTTTGACCATTGACATATGCAATGCTAAATATATTTTAAATGGTCAGTGCTTATGTAGACTTCAAATTTAAAGTATCTTCACTCTTGATACTTGGAAGTACATTTCCTTAAATGACAGATGCTCATGTATCATCACACAGAAGAATTCAGGCATTTCATGTAACAAAGTCTTGCTAATATAACTCTGTTCTCCATCAGCCTCTCACAGTCTACTGCTTTATTAAATCTTCTGGCTAAGTCTGCTTCCCAGCACATAGCATCAAACAGTTTAAATGAACTGAGATATTCTCATCTCCCTTTCTTGTGTCCCATACTGATTCTTTTTTTATGAAAAACTGATACCATTCATGGATGCTAACAGTTTTACAACTTAAACTATGACAAACACTAATACTTACTTATCTAATATATAGAATTTTTGAGACCTAAATTCAGTAGCACTTGAACACTGGATATCTTCAAAATACTTTTTGTTATATAGGAAACTAATCATTGTTACCAGGGAATTGAGAAATAGTAATCTCTCAATGCCTGTCATACTTACTTCTTGCTTTAGAAAAGCTAAATAGAACACAACATATTCTAAGGGGAAAACCATGTGCAGCAGGGGTGGTGGAGAGGGAGGAGGAGGCACTGAAGTGACTTTATAATGTTTGTTGTCTACATGTTTGCTCGCAAGCAATTTTTGTTTGTTTTCAATAAAATTGTGGTATGTTTAATTCAATACTTCAGCAACAATGAGGCAGTTTAAAGACCTAAACATTTTTAAAAGGAAAAGATTATTAGTCAGCCAAAATGTTAGTTTTTCATATCATAAAAATAATTACCCACAAGCTATTGATCTTAAGCTATATGAATGAAAAGTTTACAGAAAATTACAGGAAAATTTCCTGGCCATGTTGCCAAATGGCAGAGTTTTCAGATGATAAATGCAGTGTTTGTAAACCCTGGGGAATTTTTACAATGGTTTCCATACATTGCCATGTGTTATTTAAATTCTCTTCATTATAGCACAAACCTTCTGAACTGACTTCTTTTTAAGCACATAGAATAGCTGATTTTGTGTATCGTGAATGAGAAGCTACTGAAGCCAAACACAATGACGGCTCAGTTTCCTGAGTCAGTTTTGTGCTGTGTTAAAATGTGTAGCAGTCAGCTCATTGGCCCAGCACAGCCGAGTTTCCTCACAGAGCAGATCACAGAGCTGTTTTCAGTTGCTGTTCTAAAATCCCAGCCTCTAGAAACAAGGAATGAACATGGTGTTTGCACATTACTCTGCACTGAACACAGACAGGGGCTCTCCAATTGTGTTCTAAGTAGATTTTGCTTACTTTCACAATTGTTTCTCTAATAAGGGATTAATGATTACCTACTTTTAAAATTGAACAACCTGGTTAAAGACACACACGGTTATAGAAGTCATAATTCTCCTTATGAATGATATGATATAAAATGAACCCTTTGAAATGGCATCTCGAAATTGTGATTGGAACTCTTATTTAGAATACTGAATGCCAAGTTTGTCTTGCCTTATACCATGCCAGTTCTCACAGAGATACAGAAATATGCAAATGAAATATATATATACTTTTTAAATTTATGGAAGGAGTTAGATAAAAAGAAAAAAAAAAGAAAATTCTAGAAACAGAATTCTCTGCCTTCTTCACAAGTGGGATCAGTAAATTCAAGAGCAGTTGCCTGCAATAATTGTGTAATTTGAAAGTGTGAACCTAGGTGAAATTCAGACATTCAGGAGAAAGCTCATACTGCTACCATTTATATCATTGAGTGTCACAGTAAGGATGGGTGGAAAGAGGGCAGAACACTTGCAGGCATGGAGTCCTTAACATGAGTGGGAAAAGAGAGGGAAGCAGTCAGTGGTGGGGGGGGGCACAGACGAGGGACTATATTATTGAGCAGGAGAGGCAATCAAATTTGCTTACTGTTTTGTATGGTCGAAATCAACTCACCAGATAATGCCTCATGAAAAATTAACACTTAAATGATCTATAATCAGCCCATTTGATGCAGTTTCTTTTTTTATGGGCAATAAAGATGTTAGCACAAAGTATAATGGAAAAAATGAATTAATTGAAGATTTCAGGCACAAACTTAAATGTATAATAGATCATTAAATAAAAAGTGAAATATTAGTTTGCTAGTGTTTTTGGCAACCAGATAACTTATCTGTCTACAGAAATCAAATTAACCATATTAATGCTGCATTTTTGTTTTATGCAAATGATATGGATAAACATCTCAGCTAGATATCACCTCTTAAATCATTTTAGAGTCTGTCTCAGTGGTTTCACCCAGGTTTTATTATTAACAGATTCCCATGTCATGTGGAAATTTCTTAGTTCAGCGTGTAATAGTTTGGTTATTCTGACAAAACCCACCAGACTCAGATGTTTTCTTCTCTAATGAGCTTGTTTCAATCTATTCAAGAAACTATCCTAAAAGCAATCGTTATCACTTTCAGGCTAATTCTAAACAAATGAAGATTAATGGAGGGTCAGTAATTACATTTATGTTCACGCATTTAAGTGAAAAATGAATTGTTGGTAAAAAAAAAAAAAGAAAAAGAAAAGAAAATGTCATAAATATGCAACTTATATGTGCCCTTTGTTCTTAGTTATGAAATAAATAATATCAACTAATTGTTCAATTTGACAACCCCAAAAGATATAGCCTCTAGTTAATTTATCATTTATAATTGATTGTTGTTCTCTGCAACCCAATAAATTATCTGTAATCAAAGATATGTTAATTCTCATACCACTGGAGCTGTTTTCCCAGTGGTAAATCAATTTACGAGACTTGTAGACATTTTGCTGATTTTGGAGGCTGGTTTGTGCTGATTTACCAAGGGATGGTTTAGCTTGTACCCTAGGCCCTGATGAAATGGAGCTTCAGGCAATTTGAGATTCTGAATGGTTCCTTCCTGGCTATCTGCTTCTTGGTTTTATTTTTTTTATTTTAATAGCCTATGAGCGTCTGCATCCTGATCTGATGTGACACTGGGTTCTTATTTTGTGGCTGCAGATTTACTTTTTTCCTTCCACGTTTCTGACTTAGTGTGCACAAACAAACAAACAGATTTGCTTCTCGCTGTCTGCCCATTTTTAGCAAATACATAGCCTATCATACAGAAGGCTAATCCAGTGCTGCGTTTCCGGGAAGACTGACCACCATCTGATTAGCTGACCTTTTGTTGAGGATAGGGCTTTTTGGCTGTTTCTCTCTCGGCTGTGTTGGACCCCAGACTGCTCATACCAGAGTAGTTACAAGCACAAACTGGCAGAGAAACATTGTTGCAATCCTTCACAGCTGTGCCCAGCTTCCATTCTCTGGGTTAATTAAATTATCCAGGAACATATCTCCAGTTTGTTGGTTGCCAAAGACTATGTTTGACCAAGTCTTCTGGGAACTTGACTAACTAGTCCACCCTTAGGTGAAAGGAAACAGAAAGACTGGGCTGTGATATCTATGTTCTGGGCCACCCCAAGATGACTGCAGTCATTCTTAGACTAGACCTCCAGGTGGTGGAATTCAAGTAATAGGATGGTCTTAAGCAAGATCCCAGCATCCTTAGCCTTGTCTTGGTATTTGAGTTTATAAACTGCAAGGAACGCTGTGGTTCTCTTTATTGGCATTGGATCTTCCACTCCAGGGCAGTTGTCTGGACCTGTGGTATCTTCTGCTGAATCATAGCATGTCTCTGAAGCATGCCAATAATCCAACAATAGGAACCTGACCCTAGGCTTTATTTATACCGACTATATACTAAACTATTTAACAAAGGGTGGAGTTTTAATTTAATGTTGTTTCTGCGGCACAGACCAAAATTTTTACTGATACATATCTACTTCTCCAAAGGATTCTGACATAAATACATTGGTGGCAGGGCCAAATCTCACTTCTCCACCTTTTACTTCCATGGAGGTTTGGTTTGACCCTCTTCCTGCCAAACGGACCCAGCCATATTCAACTTAGATAGTGAACAGTGAGGCTACACTCGCAGTTATTTTTGAAGTCCATTTTCTAAAATGTATATTACCTTATTTACTTCTCCTGTCGGGTTTACGAAGATGGTATTATCAAACTTATTTTCCTAAGTATGTGCTCTGAGATTTCAGGATGCACGTTAGCCAGCTGCTGTACTGGGCATGCAAGGTGGCCCATGCACAAACTTCTGGGAGGCTGATGTAATGATGCAATTGATATGATGTTTTACAGGGAGATTAGCCTTAAGACAGTGAACCACTGAGACTGTGATGAATGTGCGCGCATTCACAAATAAATAAATAAATAAAATAATGAACTTAAGAGTTTAATAATTAAAAAGTGGGAGGGAAAAGACCAAGAGATCTGGACTATAATGAGTAGATGAGAAACGTCAGGACATGAACTCGGGGGCAGATGCAGAGGCCAAACAGTACTCGAGTTGTAGACCACAGCAATGTGGATACATTTCAGTCTAAATGTAAAGGACACCTTTGAGAGGGTCAGGCAGTTGTGCCATAATTTATTTTCTTGCAAAACTGGCTATGCCGGTTACATGTTGGAAAGTGGGCAAAACTGATTTATGTGTTTTGATTGAAGGGCTGGCTATGCAGACAGGTTTGGGTTGCGGAATAGCATCAGACTATGTATATACACTTTTCTGTAAATAATTTTTTTCCTGTGGCAGTTTTGCAAAACCTTTACTGCAAACCAACTGAAATGTTTAAGGTAGTTGGATGTGAAGCAGATTTCGGGAGCAGGGCTGGGAGGGACCCTTTAAGCTGATGAGAGCTTGAAGTGATGTAGTAGAAGCCGAGGAGATGAGAAACAGGAAAAGAGAAGGAATGTTTTTTTGTGAAACTGTTAATGGATGGGGAATATGAATTTCAAAGAGAAGGACAAGTGTGGAAGCTTTCTATTACTGTAACAAAATACCTGAAACTGTTTAAAAGGAGAAAAGGCTAGTCTGGGTTCACAGTTTGGAAGATTTCAGTATATATTCATCTAGTCTTGATGCCTTTGTGGCTGTAGCAAGGAGCACACCCTGTCATCAGTGGTTGAGGGAAGAAGGTGCTGGCTTTACAGTGCCCAGGATGGCATGTGCCTCAAGTCCTAAGACTTCCCACCAGGCCACACCTCTTAACTACAACCATCTTCCAAAAGCATGGTTGAACTGGGCACCGAGCTGAATGGTACATACCCTTCTGGGGACACACCAAGTCACAGGAAAAATGTCTAGGTTTCCAGTTTGAGTAGCGGTGATACGACAGACTTAATGTAGGTAAAAAGATTCCAATTAGGAAACACTTGGCTTACAATTGCCCAAGGTGTTCAAGGACCAGCTTGGAGCTGACAACAGATAATGACTGCTCCGAGGGGCCTGTGATAGCAGTGTGAGCCATGGTGTTGTCCGCCTACTGGTCGTGAGAGAGTAGAGATGTTTATGGTCACTTGGGAAGAGGTTGGATGTCAAAGAAGAGATGAGGAGAAGCTTGTCTTGAGAAACATCTTGAAAGTTAAGGTAAACAGAGGCTGGAGAGGTGGCTCAGTGGTTAAGAGCAATGGCTCTTCCAGAAGACCAGGGTTCAACCAGGCATCCATATGGTGGCTCACAACTTCACTTACAAAGGATCCAACACTGGCTTCTGGCTTCCTTCAGCACCAGGCACACGTGGTGCACAGACATACATGCAGGCAAAACATCTATACATCTGAAACTAAAAACAAAACAAAACAGGAAACCAGTATGCATGTGCTTATTATAGCGCATGTGCGGGACAGAGGCTAACTCTCAGGAGTCTATTCTCCCCTTCCATCCCGTGGGTCCTGGGGATTAATGTCAGGTTGTCTGGCTTTATCCAGCTTTATCCACTGCAGAAGCCTTGACTGGGTATTTCAAGGAGACGATAGCAGGACAAGCTGCTTCCCAGGTATCACTGCTATGGGGAATGTTTCCCTCTTTCTCTGGCCATGGCCAGTGTGTCTCATACATTCCTCCACCTCTTGCCAAGAACAAGCAGGGTCCCTCAAGGCTGCTGTAAGTCAGGGATGGCTGGGCTCTCCTGAACTTGGCTAACAAAAGAGGGCGAACATGGTGTTTTGTTTTTCTTTGCTTTAGTAGCTGTGCTCACATATAATTTATGGGAGGGATTCAGATGTGTTCAATTTGCTTTAGAAGGAGATCGGAAGGATTAGGAAAGCGTCGAATGGACAGAGGGAGGAACAGAGTATGGAAAATCTGTGCAGCTGTCTTCCAGGGGAGGTGGGGGGCAAGGGAAAGCAAAGAAAACGCAGGCCCAGCTGCTTCTTTAGCCGACGCTGCTTATCTCTCCTTGCAGATCCACTGGTGGGGGAGGGGAGCTGACACCTTTTGTTTTAAATGCAAATACGAAATCGTGTGAAGAACTGCTTTATTTGATCAGGAGAGCTGGGTACCTGGCAAGCAGAGACCTGTGGGAGAGAGAAGTCGCCTTCTGCAAGTTTAGCTGTTTTCCTCAGCACCCAGGTGACAGGTTCCTGGTGTAGAGCATTCTCTATATAAGTCATTCTCTGTGCTGTATAAAGTATGTCTAATGGAAACCCTCCCCACGCTGTATAAAGCGTGCCTATCTCAACACGTGTGACTGAACCTGGATGACTTGGGACTCCATTTTAGCATTTCCTGGAGTTTGCTCACACTGTGATCAAAGAGTTATAAATGTTATAAAGTACATTTGCTCAGTACTGAAGCAGACCCACTGACTAAGGGGACTAGAGAAGGGGAGGGGAGGGAAGGGAAGGCTCCAGAGCACCGGTCAACAGCAGCAATACAGATTTTTGAGGAACAAGGTGCTTCTCTGAGATGCCATGTCTCCATGCTGAGCGTAAGTTTAGCTGCCCTCTCCTCCATAACACAGACCCAGGCCCACAAAGCAAATAATGCTCCAGACATCAAGGCCCCAGGTATCCTCCTGTCTCTGCATCTCCCCACCACCACCACCACCACCACCACTACACCACACCAGCGTTTTTTCTCCTTTCTTTTTATACTTGGGTTCTGGGGATTTATTTTAGGTCCCCATGGTTTCAAGGAAAACTCTTGACCAGCTGAGCTGTCTCCCCATACCTCCAGAGAGGATCTGTTTTAAAAAGTGTGTGTGTGGGCAGGGAGGGGAGGGGAGAGATGGAGATGAAGAGAGACTGGAGTGCCACAGTGCATTCCTGTGGGGTCAGAGGTCAACTTTGTGAAGTTGGTCCTATTCCTCCTTTATACAGTGTGGTAATCTGAATAGGCATGGCCTCCGTAGACTCATGTGATAGAATGCTTGGCCATTAGGAAATGGTACTAGTAGGTGTGGCCTTGTTGGAGGAAGTATGTCACTGTGGAAGCAGGCTTTGAGGTCTCCCATGCTCAAGCTAACCTTAGTGTGTCTTAGTTTCCTGCTGCCTTCAGATCAAAAATGTAGAACTCACAGCTCCTTCTCTAGTACCATGGTGGCCTGCATGCTGCCATGCTTCCTGCCATGAAGATAACAGACTAAATCTCTGAAACTGTAAGCCAGCCCCGATCAAATGGTTTTGTTGTTGATGATTTTTTATAGGTGTTGCCGTGGTCGTGGTGTCTCTTCACAGCAATAGAAACCCTAAAACATATAGGTTGCAGGGATTAACCCCAGGGGGCAAGTACCTTTACACACTCTACCATCTTGCAAGCTCCTGAATAGAATTTTTGAATGAAATGAATATTTTAATTGGGATGTGGATTTTGTCTTAGAGATGCCCCATGTTCCATGCTCCCTAAATGCTTGCTTTAGCTGGATATATACATAGAAGTGCTATAGCTGGTTACTTACAGTGTAAAACATAGCAGAATGTGTTACTGTGTGTTACTATATTGCTGACCTGTTTCCACTGTGGAGGCAGAGCACAGTTCCTGACCTGTGCTGTTGGAGGTGAGAGGCAGAGTCTGGGAGAGGCTAGACTGCCTCCAGCTGTGTCCTGTGAGCCTTGTCCAGAGTTATTTATGCCCTGACTGCCTCTGGTATTAGCTTTAAAGGTGCTTTCAGTCATTGCTTTCCCTTTCTGCCTCCAAAGAGTGAGAGCATTGGGGGAGGGGGGAGCCTCTCCCCATTGGGGATGGTGGCCTGAATCTCAGTGATCAAGCCAGCAACTTAACTTATAGTTTCTCTCTCAGCACCTACTGGGTCTCTCTTCCAGCATCCCTACCTCACAATTTTCAAGCTTTATCGTCTACTGTATAATTCACTTAAGAGTTTTCATTAAAGGGTAGGAGGTTTCTGAGTTACTTGTCTTCCTTCCAAGACTGCTTAGGATAGCCTATGAGAATGCTAGCCTTTCCACAAGGACTGGAACATGGGGTGAAGGGAGTCACTGTAGCATCTGTGCCTAAGGCTGCACTTTCTGGAAATGTATCAGTTTGTGGTTCTTGAGATGCAACAGTGCTTATCAGAAGAGGGATGTTTGAAAGTAATGGTGGCATTAGCCAGCTTTCAACGTTAGTACTTCTGTGACAAAAGATTGGACACAATCAGTTTAAAAGGAGGAAGACTTATTCTGGTTCATGGTTTTAAAGGTTCCAGCCGGTGGCCAACTGAATATATTACTTTGGGCCTATGGCAAAGAAGAAGCAAGGAAGACGTTTGTGCTGGGGGGTCCTAGTGTCTCCTGCAAGAGCACACCACCAGTGACTTAATTTTCTCCAGCCAGGCCCCACCACTTACAAATTGTGCCACAAGCTGACAACCAAGTCTTTGGAACATGGTCTCTGAGGGTCATTGAGGGATGCAAACCACAACATATGGTTGAATAGAAAGTCTAGAGTACCCTTCCTTTTCATTCTCTGTCTTTACATACCTACTACTATTATGTACACACGATAGATATTTTTAGAATACATCCTTTAAAAAGAAAAAAAAAAACTCCTGCTATGGAATGTTTATTTGATCCAGCTGTGTAGCGTTATTTGCTGATTGAAGAAGTTAATATATTCATACGTATATGAATACGTATATGAATATGTATATTCTAGCCCCGTAAGCAATAGAAAACAGGACAGGAGCGAGAGTCTTGAGCTTTACACACCTGCACTCTGGGGGGAGTGGGGGCTTTGGGGGGGGGCTTTCATGCGCTCCAGATGCAATGTTCAAAGTAGATGGTAGATACTTCTGATCTATCCCAGCAATATTAAATGTGAGTTTAACTTAATTTTCCCTACGGTTCAATGGGAACCAGGTGTCAAGGGAACAAAACTAAGATTTTTTTTTCTTTACTTTTTGGCTTTCATAGGCTCTTCTGCTGCTGAGAGTGAAGGTTTCCCATTGCTAACGAATGGGAAAGATTATATACTCCTATCAACTGTCCCTAACCGCAAAGCTAGCCGCCATTTCTGATTTCCCATATCCCTTCATCCTCACAGGCAGTGAACCATCATCAAGTCCTGGTGTTTCTATTTCCAAGGTGTATGTTGTGTCAGGCTACCCCTTACCCTAGACCAGACACTGTAATGGGTCCTGTATTAGGAATATACCCAGCAGCGAATGACAGAAAACCAAACAAACTTTAAACAAAGAGAAAGTTATTTCCCTGTTAAAAGAGTGGCCCGAAGGTCAGCAGCCCAGGACTCCCACAATAGCTAAGAGATACCACTGGGGACCTAGGCTCTACCATTGATTCCTATCATCCCTAAGGCGTTGGCTTTCATGCCACATTTGTTACTTCATAGCCTCCAGATGGCTGCTCAGTGGCCAGCCATTGTGTCTGTTCTCCAGAGAAGAGAAAGGGTAAGAACAAAGGAAGATTCCTGTCAAAGGTTTACCTGTTCATTCCTCAGGAAAGCACTAACTGGCGATAGATCTTGTCAGTCAGAGCTAGGCCCAGCCCTATGCTCAGACCACTCAATGTCCAAATGACTGACATTCCTGCAGTGATATGGGAGGTTGTTTATGTGGCGCCTCTCCTGACTTTTTAAGCATGTATTCCTGTCCATCTGAGAAAGAAAAGGTAACAGTATTTCTCAGACTCCCTTGCAGCTAGGGAATACAGAGGTATCAAGAGAGAGGTAGGGTTGTTCTGTGGTGATTAAACAGGAGCTTCTTCAATCACTCCCTTCCTTGTGATATGACGGCAATCATTAGGCCAAGGTTAAGTTTGCCAGTTTTGGACCTGGGGCTCCAGGTGTTTCCGTAAGGACTGCAGTGCAACAGTAAGTAACCACAATAACATGCTTTACAGAATTCTCAGCTGGGGAGTGGTGCTTTGAACAAGAGAACTCTCTGTTCTCAGCAGCTCAATCTGCAGGACATCTCCACCAGCAGGCTATTGATAGATAGTAGTGAGATTCATCTGAGTGACCTGGATGCTAGGGATTGTGGCAATGTTTTCATTCTCTGCTTGATGCCTAAGTAAGTTTGAGGCTAAGGATGGCTCACTGCCTGGAAACAGATCTTCATTAAACACGGCGAGAGCCTTACTTGGATCCTGCCCTTTCTCCTCTTCCTTCCCTCGCCCCGATTCTCCTTTTGGAAGTAAGTAGAATGACAAAGTATGTTGGCAGAGAAAAAGATGAAGTAAAGCCAATTAATCTCACATCGAAAAACTATCAATAGACTAGCTATCAAAGTAAAAATTGGGTTGAGAATATAGCTCAGTTGGTAGAATGCCTGCCTAGCATGCACAAAGCCCCGAGTTCGATCCCCAGCACTCCATAAACTAGGTGTAGTGGCACATGCCTGTGATCTCAGCACATGGAAGGCAGTAGACTAATTAGGTCATTCCTGTAGAGAGAATCACCTATCAATAAAAAAGCTTATGGCCAATGAGCAGAGACAGAAAATAGGAGGTGGGACATCTGGGAGGGAATTCTGAGAAAGAGTCAGGACATGGGAGATTCCTCCACCAACTCCTCTTCCCCCAAACGCTGAGGTGACAGAAGTAAACCAGCAGGGAACTGAACTCAGGATAGAATAAAGGAGAGACTTGCCCTAGAACTCTGAGGAGACCAGCCATGTAGCTGCACTCAGGTTAGAACAGAAGAGATAACAAGAGCGAGTCAGAGAGCCGAAGCTATTGGCTAGGCATTTATTAATGAAAAATTAGTTTCAGACTTGTTATTTCTGGGAATTAAGTAGACAATGGTAGGAAAAACTTAATGTTTTACATATTCCCAGATCAGAATCTCCACTTCAGACTTTCCACCATGGTTACCACAGATTTATCAGAGGGATGAAGGTGAGCACTGGAGCGCCATACTCCCTCTATAGTGATACAGAAGGCAAGGGCACAGGAGGCAGCTGCAGTGTTTGTCACCAACGTTCACACAAGAGCCATGCACATGAAAAGACTTTAAACACTGACAGACAGCACTGCCAGTCGAGGAGAGAGTCATACCCAGATGGCAAAGATGATTCAGAATTCAGGCAACCACACAGGCTGCAGGGAATGCTGACAGTGGCCTCTGCTTCACTCTCTGCTGCGGAGTTCTCTTTGCCTGGATGCTCCTGACGCTGCCCTTCACTTCCGTGAGGACATGGACTACCTTTAGAGCAATTGCAAGGTTCCACACATAAGTACATAAGTGTTTGTCTTATAATACACAATAAGAAGCAAGGGTTTGGCTCAGTGGTGGAGCGCTTGCCTAGCATGCAAGAAGAACCATGCGCAGAACTCAGGGGAACACTTAAGCTTTGTGGCCTTATAATCAATAAATGTCTCGCGTAATAATCGCCATGCTTATAATCAACATTATTTTCTAGATCAGTTCCTTTAAGCACTGTTGCTGATTTTGTTCCGCCCTCTGTGGGTGTCCTCTTGACCTTAACTTCCCTGTCAGCCCTGAGCTGGCCCCACAGGAGTCTGAGTCATCTTTGGAGGCATCCTTTACCATCCTGGCAGACAGGAGCATTGTCAAGTAACTGGAAGAGCAACCCCCTGTTGACTTCCTTTTTGGGTTCTTATACCTACTATCTTTCCAACCCCCACCCCTCACACTATGTAGGAAAGAAGGTGAGAGGAGAAAGGGACCATAGAGCTCTTTAGATGACTTCCTGCTGATTAGATTAGGTTAGGTTAAGTGTTAGGTTCCTAGGGGCAAGGTCAACCAGCATTCCTACAAAATAGCAGGACTGCAATCCAGCAACACCGAAAAAGACTGGGGGAGCAACAACTGCCAGATCCTCTCACGGCTCTCCCACTTTATACCCTCTCCAGAGTCCACAGGATTAAAGTATCTGCAGCTGACAAAAATCACATTCTTCCTAAAGCACAAGACAGTCATAGTTAATGGCTATGGGCAAACTGATGCATCCCCATATCCCACAACTGGTATTAAAACAAAAATATATTCACATAACATAACTGGGTGTTTTAAGAAACCAAAACTCATTACAGACCTTCTTGGTTTTCTAGTTTTCTCGAAATAGAAAATCAAAGTCATGATTCTGGGTGCTAAGACTCTTTCTTGTGCCTTGTGTCATTGCCCCCAGCCCTGAAAGGTTAAGATGCAACCTGCTGGGTGCTGTGTCACCTTATAAGCAGGTTCCTGGTTTTTTTGCCTCTAGCTGTCTATCAGGATGGAAGTGACTGTCCTTCCCTGATTGCTCCTATTGTCTGGAGATTGGTGAACCTTTAAGACCTGCCTCTCTCTTCCTCTTCATTTGGAAACCTGCTCTCACTTGCATAATTGTGTTACCCCGCCTTATCCTGCCTTCCAATGCCTTCAGATTGCAAAGTTCTGTCTCCACTGGTGAGCATTTTGGGTGAGGCCTATGTCCAGGTTCGCCACTGTGACCCTCACACAGTGCAGAGGAGGCATTAGGCACAGCTGTGCTAAATGAATAACACACAGAAGAAGGCTTAAGAAATACTGGTCCCTTTGGAACCACTTCTAAAACTAACTCATGGTAGTAGTTTTATTGTGTTTAGAAATAATTCACTTATGAACACAATTCATGTCCTGATGTCTCTTATGACCCCGAATATTAATATTCAGTTTGAAATACCCATGGTTGTTAATCCTAAGTGTTTTTTCATGGTCATGAGCAACTGTGAGATGTTTGTTCTTTGTTTTAAGGTTTATTTTATTTTTATTTTATGTATGTGTATTTGTTTGCACATGTTGGTATGTACACCAGAGTACAGGTGCCTGAGGAGACCAGAGAATCCCCTATGGGATAAAGTTACAGGTTATTTTGAGCCTCCCAACATGGGTACCGGGAATTAAACTCAGAGGCTATGCGATCATAATACGAACTCTAATTGCTGAGCCTTCTCCTCAGCCTCCAGATGTTTGCTCTTGGCTAAAATATACATGTTTCTTAATTTTTTCCCTAATTAACCAATGACTTATCACCAATTGACAAGTTTAAACCATGAATTCTAAAATAAAAAGAATTCTTTTTTCTTTTCCCTATAGGTGGAGGCTGATCTTGAACTTTCTGTCCTCCTGCCTCAGCTTCCCAAGTGCTAGGATTAGAGGCCTGCACACCACACCTGGCAATTATGAAACTTAATATCTGAGAATCTTATATGCACTTTCCCATCCCCAAATCTAACATAGCACCCAGAATGCAGTGAGGTGACCTGTGACCTCTGACCTCCAGAGGTCACAACTATTTCAAGCTGATAATATAAATTAATATTTATGTAAATTATAAATATGATGGAAGAAAAGGCAGCAACTTGTAGGCAACTGTGCCCTTGAGTAAAATGAGTTGTGAAGGTAGATTTAAACCAGCAGTCAGGAGACTGCTCTGCGGGAAATGTGTTCCCAAGAGGAAGAAGAGAGTCAGAGGTAACCATAGCAGAAGTCCATGGAGTTCTTGGTGCTAACCCTACGAGGATTGAAGGTTTACTCTGGGAGTAATGGGAGGCACATCTGGACAGAGGGAGGAATTCCGCAAAAGCCAAGGCAGAAGAATCCAGAATGTCCACAAAAGGGACCAGCAGCCAATTACAGACTCTGAGGCAGGAGTGCCATGGGGACTATCGTTCATTTCCACAAAGGTTTGTGATTTCTTTAGTGATTGTGCCCTGCCTGAAATCAGTGAGAGGAGCTGTGGAACACTCACATCCATACAAGGGGAAACTACTTAGAAACTCCTTTTATCCTCGGTGACCCAGTTATAAACAACAGAATTAATCCTTTATCCTTGCAGAATTCTGTTTACAGGCAAGAGCAGAGTCGTGTAAAATGCTTTTGTAACACTTTGTAGAGTTATGTAAATAGATGGACATACACCATGTTAAACCTGCCAGACACAGTGGCATACCCCTATGGTTCCAGCACTGGCATCGTTCCAGCAGAGGTAGGAAGATCAAGGCCAGGCCAGGCTACTTGAGAGAATGAGAGTTAAAGGCCAGGCTAGGCTACTTGAGGACCTGCCAGAGGCACCTTTCCCACTGATGAGCAAGAGGATATCTTTAAAGTGCATTTTTATTTTGTTTGAGATTAGGGTCTTCATCGTCTGACTTTGAAAGAACATGTGTGTGTGTGTGTGTGTGTGTGTGTGTGTGTGTGTGTGTGTGTTGTGTGTTCAGGAGCACATGCCCTTATGCCCTTGCACAGAAGACAAAGGAGAACATGGGGTGGATCATGCTTCATTATGTGACATTTTATTCCCTTGTGTCAAGACAGGATCTCTCACTGAGCCTGGAACACAAATTGTTTTCCAATTGGGCTGGCTAATGATCGAGCCTCCACAATCCTCCTGTCTCCACCACTAAGCACCCTGGGTCACAGGAGCACACACGGGACTCTATGTGCATGCTGGGGACCAGAACTCAGGCTTGGTTTATGCAGTCAGTGCTCTTAACTGCTGAGCCATGTGCCCAGCCTCTGAGAGTACACTTTAAAAGGAACTCTCTTAGGTGACTTAAATGAAAATATAACTGACTAAGTAGTTATGATAGGGAAAAGGTAACAATAAGGAAACACAAAACACAAAACAAAGCCAGAGCCTCTAAGTTCACATCTTTGCTTAAGTGAAAGCTCATTGTCACCTAAGAAAATAAAAATTAGGAAGTAAAATAACATTGGCAGGAAAGTAAAATCCAAATAATAATAATGATAATAATAATAATAATAATAATAATAAATGTAAATAGATGGATTGCCTTTTGTTTGTAAAATGCTTGGAATAAGACAATCAAATATAAACATAATCCAATTCATATTTTCAGAGAGTTTATAAAATAATAGATGAATATAGATGTGTTAAGAAATATTCATTAGATATTTTTATTACATTGAATTTTTTTTTTGAGACAGGGTTTCTCTGTGCAGACCTGGCTGTCCTGGAAATTGCTCTGTAGACCAGGCTGAACTCCAACTCAGAGATCTACCTGCCTCTGCCCCTCGAGTGCTGGGAATAAAGGTGTGTGCCACCACTGCCCAGCTCGTTAGGTTAAAAAAAAATGTTATTAACACAAAAGCAAGAGGTATGAAGTCTTCCTTCAGGGATGTGAATGGGGTGGGTTTCATGGAAGAGAGTTTTTCTTTCCTTTTTCACAGATCTAAAAATTGGTGCCCGGTTGGGAGAACTAGTGAGGACATCCATCCAAAATGATGTTTCTTCAATAATCTGAGTGAAATCTGGGGTTCCCATAGGGAAATAAGATGCAGAGGAGAGACTCGGGCTCAGGGGAGGTGACAGTGGCAAAGCTGACCACACGGTGCCTGGAAGCTAAGAAGGTTATCTGTAGCTGGAATATTGCAGGTAATGAAATATAAGAATTTTCCAGGGAAGATAGAGTCATAAGGCTACCATGATGGGGTGGGGCAGAAGAGATGAAAGTCGTTTAGCAGAGGGTAAACATGAAGGACTGAAAACCTGGTGTGTCTTCCCCCAGCTCCCAGCACGGGCACTTGCTCCTCCCAAGCCTCTGATCATGGGCAGCCTGTCACCCTGGTGCTGGAGAGCTCGTTGTCTCATTTCTTGTCTCCTTTGGCCTCTTTTCCCATTTTATTCTGTGGAAACCGCCCTTGGATGAGGTTGGACATACTTCTGCTACAAATCTTCTATAATGCTGCGAGTGTTGACACACTTAATCTCCCTTAATGTGGCAAGTAATGAGGTCAATTAGCTGGAAAACCTCAATGCAAAGAGAGCCGACAACTCTTATCATTCACCAACATTTCCCTTGGCGGCCATTATTCCTGCATTAAAGACCTCCTGTAACCCCAAGGACCAGCCCGCTCCTCACTGACGCTGACCAAGTACGCTTTCTCCTCAAGCATATTTACTTAACAAAACATCAATATCTAATTAATTGGGCTGAGACCTTAATTTGCATACTCACATGTAACATTTTTTTAAAAAAAAATCATTAAGAGATAAAACACTTAACATTCAAGAATGGACTACAAAGACATCCCCCCCAAAGGTCAATTAGTTCTATAACTGGTTATCTAAATATTTAATAGCACCCAAGCATGATATTGAATGGGCTCTAGCTTGTAAAAAGAATACCTTTTTGCATACCACACCAAGCATAACGTTGCCTGCAGATAGTGATCGTTCCACCTTAAAGACAGCATGAGATCTTTGCTATAGTCGGGAGCCACTGATACTTCATCATCTCAGTGCTTGCCTGGTCCCCAGATGGTGGCCCCATTTTAGGAAGTTGTAGAGGCTTAGGAGGTTGGACAGGGATAAAGGAAGCAACTTGGGATCAGGTTCTCGGGGTTATGATACGCTTAGCTACTTCCTGTCTTGTTCTCTGCTTCCTAGTCAGCCAAGAAATGAGCAACCAGCCTTGTGACACAGGTCCACTGCCGTGATGTTGTCTCCCCAAGTACCCAGAGCCACAGACTATGGGTAGCAACCTCTAAAACTGAGACACACTAAAGCGCTCTGCCCTTCTGCTCTGCATCTCGTCTCAGTAGTGGGAACATAATTCAGACATTCTCCCAAGAATAACAGTGGTGTTTCAGTGCTGCCTTCCATGTTCTTCCTGTGTTCCTTTCTGGCTGAGTTCCACTGTTAATTGCTCCAGAGTTTAGTCTTGGTGTCTGCTTCTTTTTTTATATTGTTCTCATATAATAACTTTAAGAAACAAAAGGTCTTTGTTGTTGCTGTTGTTGAGACAGGATTCTCTGTGTAACAGAGACCTGACTGTCCTGGACTGACTTTGTAGACCAGAGATCCACCTGCCTCTGCCTCCTGAATGCTGGGATTAAAGGCGTGTGCCACCATGCCTGGCCAAGAAATGTCTTTATGTCAACAAGTCCTAATTTCTTATCTTCAACTCAAATTCCTCTCTTGAACTTCGGCCTTATCTGCCCTCCTGCCTCAGACATTAGCCTATGAATGTCTAACAGACACCAAACTTAATGTAGCCCAAACAGAACTTCTGATAACTTGCTTAAATAAAAACCGAGACTCCCATAACCTTATACATCTTAACAACTAGGAACTCCATCCTTCTAAAAAGCTCTGCTTTTTTTTTTTTTTTTTTTTAATGTTATAAACCATGGCTTTCTCTTTTCCTTCCCACACCTCTAACTAAACTGTAGGAATCGTATTGGTTTTGCTTTCAAATCTTCAGCTGCCTCTATTACAGAGCAGGTGGCTTTCCAGATTCTTACATCCCGTGACTGGTTTCTCTACTTTACTCTTCTTCCCCGACCCACCCATCTCCTGTCTGTTTGAAATATAACAGCCAGGTGCTCCTTTAAAAAATCTCCTTCGTTCAGCCTCCTCTAGAATATTCTTATTTTGTAGAGAGCCAAACCTTTAGAGTTGTCTCCATCATTCTTCCTGATTCCTCTCTGCTAGATGCTTGGCTTGTTCCAACCACCATACCCTAAAACCCAGCAAAGACATCTCAAGATCTCTACCTCTCTCAGTTCTACCAAGATTACTTTTTAGACTGGAGTGGTGGAGCATTTCTTTAATCCCAGCACTGGGAAGGCAGAGAGGCATGTGGGTCTCTGAGATCAACACCAGTCTGGTTTTAAAAAGTGAGTTCCAGGACAGTCAGGATTACACAGGTAAACCCTGTCTTGGAAAACAAAACAAAACAAACAAAAAGCCCAACAACAACATATTTAACTGACTTCTAACTTAGTATTCGCTCTCATGCTGAGATCATAACCATATGACCCAAGCATGTCTTACCTTCTGATGTATATTTTATTTGTCTGTCTTCTCTCACTGGCATGTAAGGTACATGAAAGCAGGGAGTTTTATAGCCTTTATCCACCTATTCATTTATGCCCAGGGCATTCTATGTACCCACTAGATAGACGTTGAATGAGTAAGTGAACACTGGTGGTCTCTGATTAGTATGTGGAGAGTGTAGTGACTGCGCATGCTCTCAGGAAGGGGAGGCTGCTCAGCAGCTGCTATGCCGCACCCCTCCCTGCGCCCTAGCATCCCACCTTGGCATTCAGAAAATACTCACTGAATTTAATTGGCTTTCAAGAGAGAACACAGGCTGAATCATAAGTGCAAACCCTAGCTGCTCAGCTTTCTAGTTGTGTAAACTACTGGAAGGCATTTACTGCCTCTGTGCCTGGTGTCTTTCTAAGCTAGGAATGTTACATAACAGAGTTTATATAAAAGGTGGTTGATCTTTCTTTTAAAAATTGTTTACTCATTTATCTTTCTATGTGTGTGTGTGTGTGTGTGTGTGTGTGTGTGTGTGTGCATGTGTAAGTGTGTGCATAAACTCAGAGGCCAGCAACTAACCTCAGGCGTCATTCTCAGGAATGTCATCTTATTTCTTTATGATAGGGTCCTATATTAGCCTGAAGTTTGTTTGTTAGGGTGATAAGTGAGTCTTCAAAATCCTTCTGTCCCCAGTCCCCCAGTGCTGGGATTAAAAGCATATGCCTGTACTTAGATGCACACACCCACACTAACACACACACTTATACACAAACACACATACACATCGTTGAAATAAAATAAATCTTTTTCTTAAAGAAAGCAGTATTGCCTAGCATGTAAAAGGCCTTTGGTTCCAACCCCAGACTGAAAGAGAAAATGTTAACAAAGGTTACTTTCCAGGCATTATACATTTCCAGAAATGTTTACATAATGGTGGCCTTTTCTAGAGATATAAAAATGCTTCCTATTTTTTTTAAACAATACTATATAATTTACAGAGAACTTTTATGTTCTCGAGTAGTTTACAATACTGATCACATTAAGGATACCAGGACAACCACTGCCACTCCACTGAAAAGAAAAGCAAGATTCAAAGAGAATAAATGATTTATTTAAGAAAATGTTATGTGTTCTATTCTTTCTCAAAAAGGGCTAAAGTAAATTTATGTATTTATTTATCTATTTATTTGTGGGTACAAGTGTGGGAACATGTTAGCCATGGGACATGTGTGGCAATCGCAGAACAACATAAGGGAGTTTGTTCTCTCCTACCATGTGGGTTCCAGGGATCAAACATAGGTCATCATGCTTGGTGGCAAGCACTTTCACCTACTGAGCCATGTTGCCTGCCTGCCTGCCTTCCTGCCTGCCTGCCTGCCTTCCTTCCTTCCTTCCTTCCTTCCTTCCTTCCTTCCTTCCTTCCTTCCTTTCTCCCTTCCTTCCCTCTCTCTTCCCTCCCTCCCTCCCTCTCTTCCTCCCTCCCTCCCTCCCTCCCTCCCTCCCTCCCTCACTACATTCTCAGAGTTACAGTCTTAAACGAGCTGGGTAATTACTTTAGCACCTGCACTCATACAATTCAGTTTCTGTCTGAGGTCCCATAACTAACAATTGGTGAATCTAAATGATGACAGCAGTTATTGATTAAGACGTCTATTGTTAAAGACTAAATCTAATGAATGGGTTTTAATTCCTTGTGGTGTTTAATAAATACTAGGATAGGATGAGTTCTACATACATGCTTTCTCATTGCTCAAGGTAAAACGACAACTTTATTCTTTTGTTCTGACTCATCAGGGTAGTCACAGGAGTAGTGGTAACTCATATCAGTTGACAGACAATAAGCTAACATCGTGGCTGAGGGCAAGCTCAGTGGATAGATTCTTGCCTGGCCTATTCTGAGTTCCATTCTTTGTACTGTATAAACTGGGCGTGCTGGTGCATTCCTGCAATCCCAGCACTCAGGAGGCAGAGGCAGAAAGGTCAGAAATTCAAGGCCAGCCTGGGATACGTGAGACTCTGGAAGAAGTGGGAAGGGGGAGGGGGAGGGAGAAAGGAAGAAGAAATTCCACCTCTAGATCTTGTTAGCCATAGCTGTTTAAATACTTTTTAAAGATGCACAAGCTACTCTAATGGGTCCGTGGCTTCCGCTGATGCTCATGTTTACCCTTGGTCCTTCTAAAAGGAGTATGCCATATCCATCTCCCAGGAGTTCTGCAAGATTAATGAGTAGAGCTTCATAACTTATTTTCTTCTGAACCAGAAAATAATCTTCTGACTATAAGATCCTGTTCGTCCTTCTGAATTTGTGATTTTACTTCTGAAATTGAAGCTCTTCTCCGCCTACATTTGAAGCGTCAGAGAAATGTGACCTTAAACTGTCTCTTCCAGAAGTTTGAAGTCTCATGCTTGAACTGCATGTGGAACGGGTCTGTATTCCCAGACACCTGGGAGCCTGGGGTTGTAATGATAGCCTGGGTCCAGAAATGTAGGCTCAGCCTGAGACCCTGCCTCAAAACAAACCCAACAGAAACCCATTTGCTTTAGCACGCTGTTTGTCACCACAACCATTTTGTAGGTTTAATGAAATTTAGGAAGTAGAAAATCTCTATGCTCAAGGATCTTATGTTTACAACTGGGCTATAAAAGAATTCAGCAGCTTCTGTAGAACACACTTTTACCTTGTTTATTAGCTCACTCTCAGTTAGCTCTTAGTTTCTCTAAATCCCAGAAAACCTTATTTTCCCAAGACCTCTACGAAGAAGAGCCAAATTTCAGGGGCTCGCGTCACACTTAGCTCGCAGGTAAAGCCACCTGCCTAGAGTGCACTGTGCTCCAGATTTGATCCCCTGAAGCCCTCCCCACCATCGCCCCAATTTTTTTTCCTGGAAAAAGACTTCATCCCTTTAACTCTCCCTTTGCAGCCTTATGTGGTACAGTTGTCCGTTAAGGTGGGGACGTCCTCACAGTCAGGACTCCTGGCAATGCTTTTCTTCACGGCTGCTTCAGCAAAATTACTCTGCTTGAACCCGAGGTATCTCCCATCTTCTCCCCACTACTGCCTTCTTCATTTTCTTTGTAGAGAGCATCTGGTGATGGACATGCTGTGATAAAGGTGCCCAGGTTCCTTCTTCGGGCACGTGTCTAGACGCAAAGCAGAAGACACACCATCATGACTGCCCAGGTTGCTGGAGTAAACTGTTACTTTTCTGGCACCTACACACTGAGGCAGGATGTAGATGGGCAATCAGCCATGCCAGCAGATGGGCACAGGGAAGGTGGCCAAGGAAGTGTGTGTGTGTGTGTGTGTGTGTGTGTGTGTGTGTGTGTGTATCCAGCATAGGTGTTCAGAACAGGAGTCCCAGCTGAGAATATCAGAGCCTGACTCCAGTTTAGGCTAACCGCCTGTCAGCTCCTGCCTTGTTTCCTATGGATAGAATGGGGTTCCACGGAATTGACAGATTTCAACAGAATCTTAAATTTATCTTTTTGTTTAAAAAAAAAGATAATGTAAGTAGATATTTTGTATCAAATACTTTGGTGGTGTCGTTTGAGTAGACATGTTTCAATAGTTCTGTGTGGCTCTCTGGCTGTTAAACCCTGGCTTAAAGAGACAGAAAAGGGTCCTTTGGCAGCTTGGCATTGTTTCTCATTTCTTATTAAAACCCTTAGGTGTACTAAATTTTGTATTTTAATGTCATTTCATTTTTTGTTTTAAAAGACAGGGTCTCACTATAGTTCTGACTATCTTTGTTGTATAGACCAGGCTGGCCTCAAAGTCACAGAGATCCACCTGCCTCTGTCTCCCAAGTACTGGAATTTATATGCCATCACACCACACCTCAGGGTTCCTCAGTGGAACCAGCCCCTGTTGTCCTGGACTTGCTTTGTAGACCAGACTGGCCTTGAACTCATAGAGATCTTCCTGCCTCTGCCTCCCTAGTGAAGTGAAACCTCTGGTTTCTTTGGAAAGTTAGTTGTGTCAAACGATGTTTTGCTGAGGCACACAGGTGAGAGGATGTCTTGCTAAAGCAGACACATGAAAGAATGCTTTCCTGAAGCAGACACGGGTGAAGGGATGTTTTGATGTAGCAAACACATGAAAGGATGTGTATAACTTTAATTTTTTCAAATCGTACTTTTAATGATGGTTCTTAAATGCTTTAACCTCCCTTCTAGTCCACCATCCACCAGAGGTAGTGGAAAAGAAAAGATATGGGGGTTGGGATGTGGAGTGGATCTGTTTAGAAAAGTTCTTTGGAGCATCTCCCATCTGCGTTGTCGGGGAAACCAGCAGTTCAGTTCACAGGTCAGCAGCAGCTCCACCCACTCACACACACTTCACAGATACCCCAGCAGTCCAGTTTGATAGTGTCAGGATAGCAGCAGTGGTGGCACAACCTAGCAGGAACAGCCAGGCCTCAGCCAAATCAGCATGAGTCAGCAGGAGAATCCAGGACCACCAGGGAAGCCAGGAGAAGTTGGTGGCCGCACCTCTCTCAACAAAGTGAAGATTAACAAAGGAACACTGGAGACCTAGAAGATTTGCAAAGTCAGCTACGCAAGCAATCCTCCGTTACTGCCTCTTGGGTCCTATTTATAATCCCTCCAAATATCATGTGCTTTCCACAGGTCTTGCCTCAGCATGTATGTCTGTCTCAGCTGACATCACTCTGCCAATAGCCCAAGTGCACGGAAGCAGCAAGAAGCTGCCAGCACATCACCAGAAGTTTTTTGGTGCTCAATTACTTACTGTAAGGCAGACCCGTACATGCATGTTGTTAGCAAAGAATCCTTCATCACATGTCCTTTCACATGCTTCTACATCCTTTCACCTGTGTCTGCTTCAGCACAACGTTCCTTCATGTGTTTGCCCCAGCAAAACACCATCCAACACAACTGACTTTCCAGAGAATCCTTAAGTTTCCACTTCAGATTCATGATGAAGGAATACAAATATGACCCCATAGACAGTGGGGGTGAGGGCATGCACCACCACACCAGACTTCACTTCCATTCTTAAGGAACAGATGAAGTAAAGTAAATTTCCTAAGTTCAACAATCTGTTTAATCTAGAAAATGCCTCGTCTGCTTCTCATTCTCTTCAGTTCATAACAGATAACCTAGAAAGGTTCTCCACTGGGTGTCTTTATTGCTGTGAAGAGACACCATGACCATGATAACTCTTACAAAGAACAATATTTAATTGGGTCTGGCTTACAGTTTCAGAGGTTCAGTCTATTATCATCATGGTGGGAAGCATGGCAGTGTGCAGACGGACATGGTGCTGGAGAAGGGGCTGGGAGTTGGAGTTCTACATCTTGATCCACAGGCAGCAGAAGGCGACTGTGCCACACTGGGTGTAGCTTGAGTATATATATATACATATATACAACCTCAAAGGTTACACAGTCATAGAAACTCTCTGCAGCAGGCAAAATCACACCCCTGCTAAAGCATGAGATGAATCATAGGCAGTTGCCGTGGACAATCGAAGCAGCCCATGTCCTTACACATGGGATTAAAATGAAAGCACATTCATATAATATAATATAATATAATATAATATAATATAATATAATATAATATAATATATAATATTTTTTAAAGAAGCCAAAATTCCAAAATTTTGGTATGAATATAAACCTGATTAGCCACAGTGGAAGTCAGTGTTCCTCAAAATCAATCAATTAGTCAATCAATCAATCCATAATAGAACTAGCATGTGATCTAGGTAGGGCCCTCCTAGGTGTATCTGAAAGGATTAATTCAGCACAGTACAGACATGCTTGCATACTTTTCTCCTTCCCCCCTTGCAGAAGTTTCTCTTGCTTTTTGCTACTTTGTATACACAAAGATAGCTGACCCTCAGTCTGGGTGGCTCTTCTGCTTCTGCCTTACAGATGTGAGCTGCTGTATCCAGCTTCTTAAAGTCCATCCCGGGGACTGAACTCAGGTCTATGGACCTGCATAGTGTGGTGGTTTGAATAGGAATGGCCCTCATAGACTTGTGTGTTTGAATGCTTGGCCCACAGAGAGTGGCAGTATTAAGAAGTGTGGCTGTTGGAGGAAGCGTGATGATGTGGTGATGGGCTTTGAGGTCTCTTACATGCTCAGGCTATGCCCAGTGTGGCACACAGTCTTCATCTGCTACCTTCAGATCAAGATATAGAACAATCAGCTTCTTCTCCAGCACTATGTCTGACTGAATGCTGCCATGCTTCCTGCCATGATGATAATGGACTGAACCTCTGAAACTGTAAGCCAGCTCCAATTAAATGTTGTCCTGTGTATGAGTTACCTTGGTCATGGTGTCTCTTCACAGCAATAAAACCCAAACTGGGACAGCAGGGTCCTGGAGTGTATAAGGTAGAGAACATGGCCTGAGCTCGCTTGCCTGCCTTGTTTGCTCCCTGTTTGTTGACTACGAATGCAGTGTGAGGAGTTGCTTAAAGCTCCTTCTTCCTGGATTTCCCCACCAGGATGGACTGTGCCTTTAACAATGAACCAGAATAAACTCCTTTTCTCTTAAGTTGTTTTTGTCAGGGTATTTTATTACAGCAACAGGACAAGAAGCTAAGATGGCCTCTGTGGTCCCAGTCTGCCGTTGGTTTCCCGGTTTCTGTGCCTCTGTGGTCCCAAGTCTGCCGTTAGTTTCCCGGTTTCTGTGTATTGTAGTTACATGGAAAGACTCAGAGCTAAGACGCACAGACAAGTGGAGATGTGAGGCATTTGCCTTTCTGAGTCCGAGTCCCCTCAGTCCCATTCATTTATCTGGAAGCGTCATTTTACTTTACGGCTGAATAGTACTCCATTGTGTATGTACCAAGTTGTCACTATTCATTCATCACTTGAAGGACACTTAGGTCGCCTCTGTGCCCTGGCTATTGTGTATGGAGTGGCTCAGCAAGTGTCTGTGGCGTGGTCTTGAGTCCTTTCAGCACATGCCAAGAAGTGGTGGAGTTGCACTACACAGTAGATTTATCTTTTTGCTTTTTGAGGATTCTATACACAGATTTCCACAGTAGCTGCACCAGCTTGCAATGCCACAAATGACATTTCTAACTGCATTCAAAACACCTATCATTCTACCCACAGAGAAATGTAGTTCTCTCCCCTCATCAAAAAAGCCATTTTTTTTCAGCAGACAGAGACCATTTCAGGATGCCACAACTGGCCAATGCAGAGAACAACCTACTGTAAGACGCTCAGTCTCAACTGATGTGACAAGAACACAAAAAACCACACCTAAAGCTCAAGGGATGTCACAGCAGATGGAGAGGGGAAGACTGAGAAGGCCAGAGGGCAGAAATGTCTGCTGCGAGATCATCTTATATATGTGACAGGGAAGCTACATCCATGAAGTCACCAATGTGGCTGTCTACACAAGACCTGAATCATGACAGTTCACATGCCAAGATGGAGGGGAGATATCTCACAGGGTCCACTTCTATGTTAAGAGCTATGGACAATTAATGGCAGTTAAAATTAAATTAAAGAGAGGGACCATCAGTCTTTCCCAGGGATGAGGCCCCACTTGACTATCCAGTATCCAGCAGTCAGCAGTAAAAATGTACACATATAAGAAACACTAAGAGTACTCATCAAATTGTATTTATTCTTACATGTAACAATAACAATTAAAAAAGAGGAGGGGAGGAACAAGACAGGCTCATTGATCCTTCTATATAAATTTTAGGATTTTTTTTTCTAGTCACATAGAGATTAAAACTGAAATTTTGATGGTGATTTCATTGAATCTGTAGATTTTCTTTTGGTAAGATACCCATTTTTATATATTAATCCTGTCAGCCCATGGGTGTATGAGGTCTTTTCATCTTCTAGTATCTTCTTCATATGATTTCATAGAAACTTTAAAATGTCTCCCCTGATTTCTTCAATGACTAAATGGTCATTCTGGAGTGTCTTGTTCAGTCTCCAAGTATCTGTGTAGTTTCTCTTGCATTTGTTTCTAGTTTTCTTCTACTATGATCTGATAAGGCAGAATAAATTATTTTGATTTTTGTATTTTATTTGCTAAGACTTTGTAACCCAGACTACAGTCTGTTTTAGAGAAAGCTCTGAAAGACTGTGTGTTCTGTTTCTGCGCTAGCTCCGTATGGATTTCTATGGTCCCTTTTGCGCCTCTGCTGGTGTGGGTTCTTCTCCCGGTTTTATTTGGTGATCTCTTACTGAGCAGTCTGCTTTCACATGCTCTATCTTAAGTTCACTCCGTGAGAGGAAAACAAACTGTTTTATCCAATGTTTCCATTGCTGTGAGAGACACCATGACCACAGCAACTTTTATAAAAGAAAGCATTTAACTGGGGCTGGCTTACAGTTTCAGAGGTTTAGTCTATCGTCATCATGGGGGGAGCACGGTGGCACACAGGCAGACATGGTGCTGGAAAGGTAGCTGAGAATTCCACATCCGGATCTGCAGGCAGCAGGAAGAGAGAGAGACACCGGGCCTGACTTGGGCTTCTGAAACCCAAAACCCAACTTCAGTGACACACTTCCTCCAACAAGGCCACACCTACTTCAACAAGGTCATACACATCTCCTGACCCTTCTCAAATAATGCCACTCCTTGATGATCAAGAGTTGGAATCTGAGAGCCTATGGGAGTCATTCTTATTCAAACCACCACAGAAACCTTTAAAATTGCAGCAACAACATCAATTTGAACAAAGCAGAAATACACTTGACATGAGTGAAGGCTCGTGAGTATATCACGGATGACTGTAACCCAGTTAAGGGAAAACTAATGTACAATGTGCTGTGGAGCCAAAATTATTCAGGATAAACGTGGAAATAATAAATTAATCAGATAAAAAGAAACAGGTAAAGAAGAAAAGCAAGAGGAAATATATTGCAGAAATGGAGGAGTGGTGAAGACAAAGAGAAGAAAGGTATAAGGAAACAAGAAAGTTTTAATACAAATTTAAGTAAATATAGAAAGAAGGATAAAAACTGAGATTTTTTTTCAGTAACAGCAAAATACTACTAAAAGTACAGTAGAGTTTTTTAAAGGAAGGAAGGAAGGACTGGAGCAGTCTCTTCAAGGGTTCTTGTAGATGTGTCTTTCCTATGGCTTACGCTGGTTTGGAACCTACATAGGACAACTGCCTGGTGTGTGGCAAAGTTGGCTCAGCTCTAGTAGCATCCTGTCTCTGGGTACCAGGAACCTCTGCTGGCTGTGTTTAGCCTCACACTCCCCAGAGCTCTGAGCTTGGTCCTCCTGCGGTATCTGGTGTTTTACTATAGAATGTCTACCAAAATGCTTCTGGATATTAGAAGCATCCACAGCACTGCTAGCTACACAGGCAGAGGATTTGTCGCTAAGTCCTTTCAGGACCACCAGCCTATTAATGGTCCCGCTGGAGGGGTGCAGCTGAGGTTGAGAAGTGACCTGCTCCCTCTGAGAGCAGGCTCCGACTCTCCACTCTGAGGCTATCCTTGATTGACAAGGTCTGATCCCAGCCACCAAAGGCTTCAGTTCCCTTTCCTGGTGAACTTTCCTGCCTTCAGGGAATGTCTCCTCACCTGCGTTCT
The DNA here is from genome assembly GCA_030674055.1 of Rhabdomys pumilio. Classification (NCBI taxonomy): domain Eukaryota; kingdom Metazoa; phylum Chordata; class Mammalia; order Rodentia; family Muridae; genus Rhabdomys; species Rhabdomys pumilio. The sequence continues at coordinate 56,784,582 of JANHMN010000006.1, forward strand.
GAGCTTTTAAGTGTTTGACCTTCCTACTTTCCGTAACTATCTCCCAAAGCTGTCTCTTGCCTTAGGGACATGGCAGATTAAATCCAGGCTTCCTGTCTTGTGACTGTTTCCCATTCTCTGGCTCAGTTTTGAACAACAGGTTCTTTCCTGAGCTTGCAGGAGGCCTCTGTCTTGTGAGTCACACAGTGACACAGCAGATCTCCTCTTCGCCCAGTCCTGTCCTCTGGGGACATCATCCCCTTTCTAAAACCCATGACTCATTCAGAGGTTTGTCGGGGCTGTGGGCTGGTCCTAGAGGTAGAATTCCTGGTCTCTAGTCACTAGGGCTATTTAACTTACCTTACTTTCTGGAAGCTTCTTCAGTTTTCTCTCCACACAATGGGGAATACAGTAGCTGGAGCATTCTTGTGTTTAGCTTTCTTCCTTTTCAGATATCTCAGCATTGTGAATTTCTGATGGTCCCCAACCCCTCTCTGTCTCTCTCTCCTGCTCTTTGGCTCTCTCACTGTCTCTCTCTCTTTCACTATCTCTCTCTCTCCTTCCCTCCATCCTTCCCTCCCTCCTTTTCTCTCCCTCTTTGAAAAACTGTCCATGTTTTCTTATTTTGGTTCTTTACCAGGTCACATGGAAACAACTTCTTGTCTTCCAACTTTTTACACCGAAGTTTGAAATTATTTTCTTAAGTTCCGTATTGGTCTGTTCATTGTTGGTTTACAGGAAATCAGCTTTAGCACTTCGGCCAGATGCAGTAACCTGCACTTGGGATCCCAGCTACTCATGAGGCTGAGTTAGTAGATACCTTAAGCCCAGCCGCTCAGGACAAGCTTTGGGAACAAAGCAGTACCCCATCTTTAAAAAAAAAAAAAAAGGAATAAAGCCAAACCTGCTTTATTGGGTGTTGACCTCTCACTTGGCAGCTTTGAGAATTTGTGTATTTGCTTTCGAGCTTAGTTTTGCAGTCTTTGAGCAGCACCTCTGCTTCTGATGTCCCCTCGAATTACAAATACTTCTGCTTTGTCATTTGCAAATTAGATGTGCTTTGCTGTTACTTTTTGCCTAATACTCTTCCTAGAACCTGAAGCATGCCATCGAGCAATAGAGATCATAACAGATTCCCTTATCTTGTTACTAATCTTGGGGAAAGGTTTCTGTTTTTCACCACTGAGGACAAGCTTAGCTATAAGCTCTTTACAAACATGTTCCCCTTCTCCTTCTTTGCAGTGCTGGTAATTAAACCCAGGGCCTTGTACCTGGAAGGTCAGGGCTCTACCACCGAGGACCCCGTAAATGTGCCTTTTAGCACAGTGAGCAGACCCTCCTCTCTTCCTGCTTTGCTATCTTTGACTCTCTGCCTTCTGAATGCTTTCTGTTGTACAAAAGGGTTTTGTCAAAGGTCTTTTTGTTTTTTTTTTTAATCAAACCAATTGACACAACTGAGTGTGTATCTCTGTCTCTGTGCCTGTTTGTCTCTCTGTGTCTGTCTGTCTCTATGTGTGTGTCTGTCTGTCTGTCTGTGTGTGTTTCCTTCATCCTATGTTGTTGTACACTGATTGTCTTGTGTTTGAACCACCTTTGCACCCCTACTTAAACTCACATGCCAAGTATGGTGGCACATTCTTGAAATTTTAGCATTCATGAGCCTGAGGCAGGAGAACTGAGAGTCCTAGGCTTTCCTAGCCAAGGGATGAGACCCTAAGGGAAACAAAGAAAAAGCAATCCACTCCATTGGAGTGTATACTTCTCTTACTACACTGTTAGGTTTGAACCCTAATTTGTTGAGGGGTTTTGTTCGACTATCCATAGGGAGTACTGGTCTGCAGATTTCTTCACTGGTAGCCTGCCTAGCTTCGGCAGGGCACTGGTGCTGGCCACACAGAATGACTTGGTATTTCCTTCTCTTCTGTTTTCTGCAAGAGTCTAAAGAGGATTGGTGCTAATTCTTTAAATATTTGGTAAGAGTAATATGGTTTTAGTTTGAGTTTTTCATTGTTTAATGGAGTTAAGAATTTTCTTAAAGGCTCACTGGGCATTTTTACATCATCTTTGTCAACATCTGTTGGAGTCTTTTGACCATTTTCCAGTTGGTATTGTTTCTTTTCCTTGATTTATAGTAGTTTTTATGGATTCTGGATGCTTCCTTTGTCAGAGTATTGTTAGCCTTATTTTGTAATTTCTCTCTTCCAACTCCTCTCCCCCTCTCTCCAGGGGCTTGCTTTTGACTGCCAGGCTGGCCATGAATTTCTGATTCTCCTCCATCAGTGAACGCACTGGGGATACAGGTACCCCACCACACAGCTCCTTTTTATTCTCCTAAGGGCTTCTTTTGATGAACAGACTTTTTGATTTTAATATAGCCCTGGTAAACCTTCTTTTTATGGTCTTGGTGTGGTTATCTGTTTGTATGGTTGGCAAACCATCTTGGCAACGTCAAAAAGATTTTCTTCTTTGGCAAGCACTGTTGCTTTGTGTGCAGTCTAAAAGGAATTTATTTTTTGTGTAGGGTGTGGGTTGAGGTACTTTTTTTCATGTTGATATCTAACTGATCCAGTATCAATATTTTTCTCATTGCCCTGCAGTGTCACCCAAATCATAAATCAGATAAACAGACACACACACACACACACACACTTGTTGTTTTTCTAGTCTGTTCTGAACAGCAGGTTGCCTACCTACACACAAGAATTGCATTATTCCAATCACCCCAAAAGGCCTAGCTCGCAACAACGAATGTCCTCCAACTACATTTTTCTTTTCTTTTTTTTTTTTTTTTTTTTTTTGGTTTTCCGAGACAGGGTTTCTCTGTATAGCCATGGCGGTCCTGGAACTCACTCTGTAGACCAGGCTGGCCTTGAACTCAGAAATCCACCTGCCTCTGCCTCCCAAGTGCTGGGATTAAAGGCGTGCACCACCACTGCCCGGCTCCAACTACATTCTTTTTTTTGTTTGTTTTGTTTTGTTTTTGTTTTGCGAGACGACGGGGTTTCTCTGTGTAGCTCTGGCTGTCCTGGAACTCACTCGGTAGACCAGGCTGGCCTCGAACTCAGAAATCCGCCTGCCTCTGCCTCCCAAGTGCTGGGATTAAAGGCGTGCACCACCACCGCCCGGCTCCAACTACATTCTTGAAAATTATTTTAAATGTATTTATCTTACTGTATGTGTACGAATGCTTTGCCTACACTTACGTGTGTGCGTCACATGCATGCCTGGTTCCTTATGGAGGTCAGAAAAGGGCACCAGATCCTCTGGAACTGGAGTTATGGGTGGTTATGAGCTACCATGTGGGTGCTGGAAATCAAATCTGGGTTTTCTGCAAGAGTAGGAAGTGCTCTTACTTGTTCCCCAGCCCTATCATCGCCGAGGTTTTGTAAGGTATCTCTCATCCCTTGCAGGTCTGCATTACTTTTAGAGCCAGCTCGCTTTCTACAGAGAAGAAAAAAAACTTGCTGGAATTTTAACTGGAAGTGTCATATTCCAATGGGCTCTAGAAGCTGAAGAAAAAAACCAAACAAATAAAACAAAAAACAAAAGCTGGTACCTCTAAAATTTGGAGGCACAATCAGAAAAAAACTATTTATTCAGCAAACATTTCATCAGTGCCCAATATTTGCCATATGCTTTATAGGATACAGTAACTTAGAAGGAGACACAGTGATGAACAAGACTACTTGTCACTGCAGGAGCTGAGTGTGCTGTTCCCCTGGGAGGCTGAAGCAGAGGTCTGGGCATTCGAGACCAGCCTGAGACTCACAGCAAGACCTAGGAAAGAAAGAGAACAGTACTAAAAGAGGAAGATTCACTGTTCTCTGAATTCAATGCTAGAGTTGATACAGACTATGGGTTCCTATTTAATAATGACAATTTTGCAATGGGTGAGATTAGGCACCTGCTGAGGCATTTTATGGTCCTTTGTCAATATCCCCCAGATGACAGCAGGTACTTTTAAATCTTCTCTTAGTAGATTTTGCTTAGGAAATAGAAGCTAAGGGGCTCCTGGATTCTAAGCCTGTGCCGTTGAGCATTTTAAAGGTTACTATATTTAACTGACATGATAACCCTACCCAACAAGGAGAAATATGCCCATTGTTCTTATGAATTAGGAAGTTGAGGCTTAATGAGGTTAAGTAATCTGCCCCGGGATCACACAAGTCAGTACTGTTAAACACTAGAAGTCAAAAGTATAAATGACAAAAAATGACTCAAACCTGTGATTTCACATCGTTGGTTTAAGTAAGTTACTTCACTGTTCTCTGACATGAATATTATTGGCTACTAGAGGTTGCTACTAGATAAACATTCAGGAAAAATTCTCTTTGAAAAAATATTTATTATTTATGTGGATGTGTGTGAGTATGTGCATGAGTCCAGGTGCCCAAGGAAGCCCAAAGAGGGCACTGGATGTTCTGAACCCAGAGTTAAGATGGCGGCAAGATTACATATGAGGGCCAAGAATTGAACTACGGTTCCTCAGAAAGAGCAGTGCGTGTTCGGAATCACTGAGCTCTCTCCAACCCCCAAGAAAAACTTGAGAAAACATCAGCTAATCTCTCACTGCTTACTACCTTAGCCATTTTAAGAACTCCAGAAGCTCCATGGAGATAAAACCTTTAAGTGTGAAATGTTATCAAAATGGTAGATTGAGTTCTTTCTTTGCTTGTGAATCTCGATCACGTGAAGAACTATGACAGCAAACACGGTGAACCATAAGGCAGAGGAGGACAATCACTATTGCATCTACATTCACTTGGTGACCCATGACACAACCGAAGACCAATGCTTTCCTCCCCAAGACAGAAACTTCACATGACTTCCTAATCTTATCCCCAAGCCTCATTTCCACACACTTTTACATAAATCAGCCTGGTGATTAATTTTATGTCAGCCCACAGAACGCTGAATACTGGGATGAGGAGGGATGGGTCTGGAAGCATACCCGCCTCAGGGAGCCACTTGAGGTTCTCTGCCTCTTTGTGGCTCCACCATTTCCAGAACATGGCACAAATGGAATCGCTCGGTCTGTGTCTGGTTTTACCTCACATAACAATCTGGAGATTTGCCACTGTTGGCATATTAGCAGTCTGTTCCCACTCCTCACTACTGGCCCACTATATGATGATACACCACTCTGTGTCTCATCCAGTGCTGAGGAACATATGGATGGCTGGTAGTTATTGACAGTTATGAGTAAAACCTGTATAAAACTTTGCGGCCTGAGTTTCAGTGGAGTGTAACTAATTTTTCAAAACCTATTTTTAATGATGTTCTCAAATGCTTTAACCTCCCTTGTAGCCCATCACCCACCAGAGGTAGTGGGGGAAAAGGATACAGGGGGAGTAAACCTGCTTAGAAAGGTTCTTTGGAGCAACTCCCATCCTTTTTTCAGTTCATAGGTTAGCAGGTAGTGGCAGCTTGATCCAGTCAAAAAACCTTTCATGAATACACTAGCAGTCCAGTTCGGTAGAGTTGAGACAGCAAACACAAATCAGCAGTGGTGGCACTACCTAGCAGGGACAGCCAGGCCTAAGCCTTGGCATGAGTCATCAGGAGGGACATGGAGGGACACCAGGAGAAGTTCTCAGCTGGGTCTCTCCCAGGGAAGTGAAGGTCAGCGAGCATTGCACAGCTAGCTGTACCAGCAAGCCAAGCTCTGTCTCCATCACTCCAAGGAGTCCTATTTATAATCCTCCAAACATCACGTGATCTCCACGTGCCTTGCCTCAGCAGGTGCATCCAATCAGCCCAAGTCCTCGGAAGCAGCAGCAAGAACCTGCAGTATACCATGACAAGTTTTTTGGTACATTTCTCTATGGAGTCTCAACAAATACAGCTCAACTTTGCAGTGTAAGGCAGACCAATACATGCATGTCATTAGCAAAGAATCCTTCAACACGTGTCCTTTCACGTGCTTGCTTCAGCAGAACATCCGCTCTCCTGTGTCTGCTTCAGCAAAGTGTTCCTTCACGAACCTGTGTTCACTTTAACTAAACGTTCTTTCACATGTTTGTCTCAGCAAAACATCATCCAATCGACTTTGCAATGAACCCTTAAGTTTCCACTTCAGTGGAGATACATTTTTATTTTGTTGGAATAAATTCAAATATGTGGAATTGCTGATATATGAAATGCATATAAAGAAATGCCAAATTGTTATCCAAAGTAGCCACAACCACACCGCATCTCCACAGTGCATGGTAGCAAATCCAAGTCTGTTTCTTAGGAATAAGAAGCAGGTCGAATTGCATCCATTGATCCATTTGTAATGAGATAGATATCCTTTCAGTAATACATTTTTAAAATCCCTACAGACGAGCCTTCGTTCAAAGGAAGGAAGAAAAAGCCTTTCTTCAGGATGTGTGGTATATTAGCTAACTTTCTTACTGTTGTGATGAAATACTTAACAAAAGCAACTTCAGGAAGAAAGGATTTGTTTTCGCTCACAGTTTGGTACAGTCCATCATGATGGGGAAGTCATGGTGGCAGGAGAGGAAGGCAGGTTTTCCCAAAGAAGCGGGTCATAGAAAGAAATGACCAGATCAGAGGGAGACAAACACATCAGAGAATCTTGCATCTACATGTTAGGCATTTGGGAATGGTGACAGAATCAAAGGGCTTGGGTGAGTCCACCCCTCCAGCCAGGCTGTCGGCAGCACACACAGCCTCTGTCTTGGACCAACTCCAGTCAGCTTCTCTTGGTGGATGGTACTGGCATCTACTACACATATAAGTCTTTGTTACAGCTTAGGCTTTACCTTCACAGCTTCACAGGACCCTGTCACACACTGCCGGCACATTGTTCTGGCTCTCTGGACCTGAAGTGCAAGATTCCATGACTCCTTCAGTCTTGCATCTTTCATGTTTGCAAAACCAATACCATGTGGACAGTACCATGTGGCCAATGGAACCAGCTGAAGTGACACCTGTCCACCAGCTGAGATGACACCTGTCTACCAGCTGAGATGATACCTGTTCACCAGCTGAGGTGATACCTGTCTACCAGCTGAGATGATACCTGTCTACCAGCTGAGGTGACACTTGTCTACCAACTGAGATGACACCTGTGCCCTTAGATCACAAGCACAAGAAACTTGTTCTTAGGCTTACCTTTCCAGGAGCATTTCCTTCAGTCTTCCCAATCCATGTTCTCTTCTTTCAAATGAGCTCTCATTTTCATGAACCGGAACCTTTGGTGGATAGGGTCATGTCTTCTAGGTACTTGCTCATTGTCCCAGTGCAGAGCAGAAGGTTTCTCTTTAATTATTGAAATGTGATATGTTGCTCTATTTTTTCTTTTTTTTCCTCCTTTTCTCTTTTAAAGCTTTTTGTTGATTCTTTGTGAGTTTACATCATGAATCTCAACCCCACTTATCTCCCTGTCCCTTTGTATCCTTGATCCACCCTGGCAACTACCCCTGCCCAAGAAAATAAAAACCAAAACAATTAAATAATAAACAAAATGAAATATAAAAAACATCTCTTTATGGGAGCTGCAGTGTGTTGCAGTGTATTTCACAGTATACATTTTGGCCACACATCTTTGTAAATATTTATTGCAATGAGTCATTGGTCTGGATTGAGGCCTCTGGCTTCTGCTACACCATCAATACTGGATCCTTGAAGTGGAAACTTAAGGGTTCTTTGGAAAGTCAGTTGGATGGTGTTTTGCTGGGGGAAACATGTGAAGGAACATTTCGCTGAAGTAGACACAGGAGAGAAAATGTTCTACTAAAGCAAGCACATGAAAGGACATGTGATGAAGGATTCTTTGCTATCAACACACATGTATTGGGTTGCCTTACATTTCATAGTTGAGTTGCATTTGTTGGGACTCCATAGAAAGAAATACACTAAAAAACTTCTGGTGATGTGCTGGCTGCTTCTCGCAGCTTCCACAGACTCAGGCTGATTGGCAGATGCATATGCTGAGGAGGCACATGGAGCACATGTGATGTTTGGAGGGAGTATAAATAGGACACGACAGAGTGACAGAGACAGAGCTTGGCTTGCTGGTACATAGCTCTGCAATTCTTATTGGTCTCTAGTCTTTGCTGATCTTCACTGAGAGGAGCACAGCCAGAACTTCTGGCATCCCTCTGGGTCCCTCCTGCTGACTTGTGCCAAGGCCTGCCGAGGTAGTGCCACTGCTACTGATTCACGTTTGCTATACCGACTCTACCAAACTGGACTCCTTGAAGTGTTTTCAACTGGATCAAGCTGTTGCTGCCTCCTAACTTGTGAACTGGACTGCTGATTTCCAGATAACACAGATGAGAGTTGCTCCGAGGAACATTTCTAAACAGGTCCATTTCCCCGTATCCTTCCTTTCCAGCTACCTTTGGTGGGTTGTGGGCTACAAGGGAGGTTAAAGCACTTAAGGATCGTCATTAAAAACAGGCATTAAAAGATTAAAGTTACGTAGGGGTGCTTTTGGTTTTTGAGGTTGGCTGGTCTAAAACTCAGTATGTAAACAGAATGGCACTGAACTCATGGTAATTCTCCTCCTCCAGTCTCCTAAGTGCTGATATTATAAATATCTTCTAATACTATTCACCAGAGGAAGCCTCGTTTTCTTATTTTATAAAATAAAACAAAAAGTATTTAGAGCCCAACACAAATGTAGTTAGCATTCATATTTAGGGCTCTACACTTGAAAATAATTGAAGCAACACGGACAACACAATGATGTCCACTTTTGCTGTTCCCACTCAACTTTCATACTGACAGTCCTCACCCATGTGTTAAGGCATGAGCAGGAGATAAAAGACTTAGAGGTTGGAAAGAAAGAAATAAAACTACCTCTGTTTACAGAAGACAGAATTATTTACACAGAAAGATCTGAGAGTCTATAAAAACTACCAGAAGTAGCGAGTGAGTTCCAGTGAGGTTGTAAGGCCACACAAAACCAGACAGCATGGTTCACAGTTATAATCATATGACTTAGGAGACTAAGGCATGCTGTGAGTTCAAGACTGGCTTTGGTAATATACTGAGTTCCAATCTAGCCTAGGCTATAAGATTGTTTTAAAATAAACCAATAGGTAAGATAAAAAATATCAGAAAGCTTTTGCTATTGTTTATAAATCAATGATGTTACTCTATAATTAATGTGGAAAAAGGCAAGCAAAAGAAAGTTATAAGAACAACTTAAAGAAAAAAGCAGGATTAGAAAATTCACACTACCTGATAGCAAGTATTGTGTAATATTAGCAAATGGGTAGATATATAGATCAACAAAGTAGAACATCCAGAAATAAAGCCCAATATGTCAACTGATTTTTGACAAAAATGTAATAATAATTTAGTGCAAATCAGTCTTAAAAGGGACAGAATTGGGACCAGAAGAAATGGCTCAGTGGTTGTCTTAGTCAGTGTTCTATTTCTGTGAAGAGACACCATGACCATAGCAACTCTTATAAAAGATAGTATTTAATTGGGGCTTTCTTACAGTTTCAGAGGTTTAGCTCATTCTCATGGTAGGGAGCACAGCGACATGCAGGCAGGCATGGTACTAACAAAAGAAGCTGAGAATTCTACATTCAGATCCGCAGGTAGAGAGAAAGCCACTGGGCCTTGCTTTGGGCTCAAAGCCTACCCCAGGGACACACCTCCCAGTAGTGCCAGTCTCTGGTGACCAAGCATTGTTATCTATGAGCATGTAGAGGCCATTATTATTCAAACCATTACAGTGGTTATAAAAGTAGTGGCTTCTTTCGCAGAGGATACAGGGTTAGTTTCCAGCACCCAAAGAGCATCACATAAACACTGATAGTTTTAGTTTCCAGAGATCTAGAATCTTCTATTGGCCTCAAGACATGCACATATTATACATACATGCAGGCAAAATACTTACACACATAAAAAATATAAATAAATCTTTAAAAATGAGAAATAATTAAATATCCATATGGAAACAAATGATAACAAAAACCTCCAACAACTTAATTCATCTTCTGCCAGATATAAAAGTTGACTAAAGATTAATCACCAAATGTGACTGTAAAATCAAAAACTAGATAACTTCAAGAATAAAACAAAGGAGAAATCCTTTATGACTCTGTTAGAGGATAATTTTCAGCTGTGCTTTCAAAAATGTAAGTCATCACAAAAATTAGACTTACACAATTAAAATGTATTTTATTTGGAAGACACAATAAAAGTATGAAAATGCAACCCAGGAGGGGTCCACAATATTTGCAGTGCCTCTAATGAAAGGTGTGCAAGCAAAATCCATTAAAAAAAAAAACCCATAACACAATAATACAAATGACCTGATGTAAAGAACCAAGATTTGAATATACTTTCACGAATAACAAATTTTACAAATTGCAAATTTTACATTACAACTAACACAGAGAAAAGAGTTCATTATTAGGCACTGGGGAAATGTGCATTAAAATCCTAGTATTAGAACATGTCACCATATAGTTATTAAAACGAGCAACATAGCAGGATTCTGTCTAGAAAGAAGGGCAGGAGGCAAAAAGACTTAAAGTCACATATGAAAGGGTATGTGAAGAGCTGGACTCCCACTCACTACCACACAATGATGTGGAAATGGTGTGGCCTGGCCACACTATGGAAACGTTCGGCAGTTCTTTATAAAGTCGGGTGTGCACACGTCATATTCACCAGCAATTCCACACTTGAATTGATTCCAACAAAAGAAAAACATCCCTCCCAGCAAAATCAGCCCATGCATCTTTATTCATAATTGCCAAAAAACTGGAAGCAATCCATTTGCTCATCGGTGGTGAATAGAAACAGAGAGTGGAATATACTATATGTGGGATAACAGAAAGGAGAAGGAAGGACCTGTCACGACCCTGGCAGTGACAAATCCCCAAGTTGTTCCATGAGGTTTAAACCAGACACAGAAGCCTTCCCTACTCCCTGGTGGGGAGATGGTGAAGCTGCAATGAGTGGAGTTGTTCATTGCTTCGTTGGGTTCACAAGTGTGTCAGTCGTGACGCCTGCAATCCTGAGTGTGGCATACTGACCTGACTGCTCTCCTTCACCTGTGCTCGGGGAACTGTTCCACATTGGGGGGATCACAGAGCCTAAGCCTCTCCATCCCCAACACCGTGGTCTTCAGTCCACAGGGAATGAGAGTTCTCATTGTTGTCAAGCAGGGTTTCTTTTCTCAATGCCTTATGGAGCATGTGAGTCTTTGTAGAAGATATCTCAAACAGATTAAAAGGGACCACAATTTACAGATCAATCAGGAAAAAAGGGTGAGAACCACTCTTTGAAATTAGATAAGAGACCATCCTAAGGAGAATATGAATGTATCTTGATTTTTCTTCCTGAGGCTTAAAAATGATAAAAAAAACATTTACTTATATATTGTGTGTATGTGCACTCACGTGTACACCTTCAAGTCAGCTGACTTGGTCCTCCTACCATGGAGGTTTCAGGAATTGAACTCAAGCTGCCTGGCTTACATAAACCTTTACTCACCTGCTCTCCCCTTGACTTTTTAAGGGAACACTAACCAAAAGTATTGTCTCAAGAAAACGTGGAGGGGCTGGAGAAATGGTTCTGTATGTAGAGCACGTTCTCCTCTTGCAGAGGACTCAAGTTCGATTCCCAGTATCCATTATGGAAGAACTAATAACTGCCTGTAATTTAATTTCAGTTCTAGGGAGATTCAATGTCCCTAGTACACACACACACACACACACACACACACACACACACACACACACACA
>JANHMN010000006.1:56803729-56814084 GCA_030674055.1 Rhabdomys pumilio
TGTGTGTGTGTGTGTGTGTGTGTGTGTGTGTGTGTGTGTGTGTGTGTTTGCTGGATCTGACCAAAATTCCAATTTCTGAAGCCAGAGAAAATATAGTTAGAATCAGTTCTAAATCTAGAAGCAAAGAGGGACGGTACTCATGTCACCCCCTTCTATTGTTGAGAGGTGGAACACCTGGAAACTGGCTTCTCAACATGGCAAATGATGGACCCAACCGGGTCCACCTGGGATGTTACCATGGTGCCCTGTTGGAACCAGTACAGCTAAGGAAGTCTTGAACTGAACCTGTGAAAAAAAAAAGAAGCAACCTCTTTGATTTCCTCCTGGTAAAGGATAAAGCTTTTCTTCCTTGATATACCTTCATCCTTGCTTTTAAGTTCTCTCTCTTCCTTTCCCCGTCTTCTTAAAAGTATCCTAACAATGTAAGGGACAGGCTGTACATGTAAGGAATGTGATACGTTCGTCAGCAGGGAACCTGTCTCCACATGTCTGACCTTCATTTTTACCCTCTTTCAGCTGAACCGTGGGTCATTTGAACTGACACCAAATCAATGCCATTGACCACTGAAGATGGGATCTTTATAATCCAAACGGGGGGGGGGGGGAGGGGGGGAGAAGAAGAGGGAGGGGACCTATGTTTATTGTCTAAATAGTCTATTTAATCTATTTAATAGAATCTGCTAGGTGATTGACAACCATCTCCTGACCATCACAGCTGTTCACTGGTGAGGGAGATAAAAATATTGTTTCAAGGGTAAACTTTCTTTTAACAATCTTTTTTTTAAAGATAAGTTGCAGTCACCTAGGCTGCTTGATGACTTTGAAGACACATTAGTGTTTTCTATTTGTGCTGAAATTTCAAGAGCCAGAATCCAGTGCATTCTTTTCTCACTGGATAATGTTAGAATGCACTTTGATTTCTTCCTAGTTTCCTCACCTTTATATTGAAGCCTGCCTTCGTCTTTTGACAAATGACAGTTGTTCATTCCCGTTTCCTTCTCACAAAAAATTTCCTCATTCCTCTCGTAACTTTGGCACACATGGCCCAGAGATTTCCATCTCTCTTAACTACTTTACTGCAAAGCAAATGCTTGGACACTTTGTTTTGATGTTACACTGAAGCCCTAAAGGGAAGAAATTATTTACTAATATGCAGGGAATTTGTCTAAAAGATGTTGCTTATTTTCTAGACAGATTAGTTACAAAGACTTGATATTGAAAATAAGTAACTTGCAGTTGCTCCTGGTAGCCTGTGCCTTTAATCTCAGCACTAAGAAGGCAGAGGCAGGCAGATCTCTGTGAGTTTAAGACCAGCCTAATCTACAAAGTGAGTCCAGGGTAGCCAGGGCTCTGTTATGCAAAGAAACTCTGTCTTGAAAAACAAACAAACAAATGTAAGTTGATGTTTATGCATGTCCCTTTAATTTTACAGTCGTCTTGTTCTTATTTAGCAGCTAACACAACCATGGCAAGGCACCAGTGACAGTGTCATCCACATTTCACTTCAGACATGCCAAAGATTTCTTGTCACTATCTTAACTATAGAATACTCTGTTTACAAAGTTTTAATGAAATTAGTGCCTTCCTTCAGGACAGGCCTTGAGATGTTTCCTTTAAGAGAAAAAAAATATTTTTGAATCTTGGATATAAACTATTTGATTTCTCTTATTGTTCAATTTTGAAGTTTTTAATAATATATATATATATATATATATATATATATATATATCCATTTAAAAGGAGAAAAATGGTATGAAATGGTGAAAAATCTTATTTAAATGAAAATGGAGCCATTTAGTATTTAATTTCAGTATCTTAAATTAAAATTTCAAGGGAAAAACCTAAAATGCTTATATAAAACCATAATGATGACTTTTCTGAATGTTTCAGAGAATGGTTTATCATGGGTTTCCACTTCCGGGTCCTAGTTTCTTTGGGCTATCTCAGGTTTCACTTTTCCTCCCATAGTGACTCTGACTCCATTGAACTGAATTTACATTTTGTCCTCAAATCCACACATAGAGACTAAGCTAGAATATATTGAGAAAATTGTTATATACATCTAAATAATTATTGTAGCAATGAACATTTTGGAAGTTGAAGAATAAAAAGCTTTAATATCTCCTTTTAACACTCAGATCACTGGAACTCTATAGTCCTGAGTGTGCAAACCTGACCATTCAAATCCCAACTGTGCCTTACCAAGTTAGACACTTAATAAAACAAATGCATATGACTAAGACCTATAAGCTTTATTAAAATGCTTTTGACCTAAACTCTCCAAAGGTCATGTATAACTCAGTTCAATATTCCTTCCAACTGACCAGTTGTGGTAAGGATGGTTTAAAAAAAAACAATAAATTCTATTTTCATTAGTGAATTTTTCAAGAGCTTATTATAATTATCAAAGAAATCATGTTGGGAGTAATAAGCAAGATGGCGTCTTTTGTATGGGTAGTCTTTAGATATTTGTTGCTGTCTTCTCTATCCCTAGAGGATAAGCAGGTAGTCTGATGGGCAGGAATCAAACAGATTCTCTTTACCATGCTCTTCAAACTTCTAGGTATCTCACAGGCATTTATGCATATTTGTTTTGATTTCCTGTCCACAGATGTCAAATGGACTCTTTAAAGAAATACTTCTCACAGCTTGCTTTGCATGAAAGCAGAAGTGCTTGTTCACCTAAAAATGGTTTAAAACTCGTAATCCTAACATGATACAGCAATTGTATTATGCTGTAGGCCATTGGGGGAAGGCTGACCACCGGATCACATTAAAGTCCTGGCCAGTTGTCATTGTAATGGCTGTGCAGGAGTCAACATTAACGCGTTAAACAGCCTGTTCAAAGGATGCAGTGTATTCAGAAACTCTAAAACACTGTTTAAAAGGATATTTTTTAGTTCTTGAAATAACTTCTAGGTTCTTAAAAAGTAAAACATACTTATCAATACCTGATATTTCAATATTTGTAACAATAAAGGCAAGGCACATTGTTGACATGGAGATGCTTGAGTATTATTTTTTCAGCTCCTCAAGCTTTTCTCTTAAAATGTCCTTTGGGGTCATATACAGTCTATTGGCTTTGAGTCTGCAAAAGTTTGTTAAGTTGAATGAAAGCTTCAAGACTGGTTTCAGCCATGGAAGCAAAAACTGTTTAAGTTTGTACTTGCTTACTTAGAATGTTACTCAGTTTCTCTAACAATATAAAATGTGTGGATTTTATGACTGTGGTCAAGGAAGTCTACTGCATGTCTTTTAATAATCATGTTTCTATATTTTGCAAGGGCTTGTCAAAGGTGCATCTATTCAGTAAGTGAAATATTCACCAAAGGGAATAAAAGAAAATGTGCCTATTATAAAAAAAATTAATTTTTAGCATGAAAAAACATCATGGTTTAAATTTTGGAAGAGAGCTGGAAATGTAGCCATTACTTGGGCCTATTACATTAATATATTTAGACAGAAAAGGCAAGTGCTCTGTAAATACTGACACATGGGCATGTGTCATGTGAGGGCTGTGAGGGGAGTCAAGCATTGTGAAGTGTCTAGCTTTTACGCCCACAAACTCACTACCATTTGTTCACTATTCTCTTTTAAAACAGCTTTCAAAAGCCTTCGCTCACACATTTATCCTTTCATTTTTGATAGTAAACTATGATCAGAACTATTAACTCAAATTCTGTTTGAGTGGTAACACTCAGTGATCATAAAATATATAATAAAGAGAATGTTTCAGTGTTGTTAATATTAACATATACACAATTCTTCCCTGCACAAATTCCCTGTGCAAATCAAGTATCTTGAATTTTTTCAACTGTCTTGTGGGGGGAGGGTTATAAAAGTAGTAGAAAAGTAGGGAGTGAAAAAAGAGAGCATAATTAATAGGTATTTGTTCCATGAAAACCCTAGGGAGACTTGTAAGCCTTTCATGCTGCTGAGTTCTCACCTAGAGAGGCGAGCACGTGCTTTTCAAAGCTTGGCTGAGCCGCTACTCAACTTGTTAGACGCTAAAGCATTCCATTTGCGTCCTGTTACTGTGAAGCGGGGTACTGTTCAACGTGACAATGTGCAACGTGACATTCTGACATATTGACTTTATTCATTAATAACAACCTTTCCCCTACAAATAAGCACCTAAATTAGGAAAACCAAAATGTTTCAAGTTGAAACTGACATTGCTCTGGGAGAGTAAAAGACAATTCTTGCTCTATGGCCCTTTTCTACATTCTTCCAAAACTGTAATTGTTTTTAGTTCTCAAACTCTCTTAATTTAAAAAAAAAAATTGTCTAATGCATCTTACTTCGCGGTTTTCTTAACAAAGAACTATTCTTGTTCTCCTAAAACAACTTCGTAGAAAAAAAAGGAGGAAGTTAAACTTTATACAGGATTTGTCTTTGAAGTTATGAGTATATGAAAAACTAATTCATTTACACTAAAGATCTTGCCATTCCTAACCGTACTTTAGATAAGTATTTAGATATTTACGAAGACTCTATTGAGTAATTAACGCCACGAATGTAGTGAGTTTAGGAGCACAGAATTTATATGACAGAGTGCTTTCGAAAGGTATTTTTTCACAGCAGCATATAACATTTTTAATAATCCTGTCAAATATGTTCATGAATAATTTATTAATCTCCCAATTGTTAAGTTCAGGGCGCGCGCACACCCGCTCTTTATGCCTGTATCTCGTGCACATCACGCAGAAATCTATTGCCATATTCCTGAAGTGACAAAGACAAGGTAAAACTGGTATATTTAAGATGTCCTCAGCCTCACAAAAGGGCAGCGCTGCGGGTCAGGCTGGCGAGTTAACACACGCACTTAGTCTCCCGCTGTCCCGAAGCCCAGCTTCTGGCCGCACTGGCGGCGGCGGGAATTCCGCGTCACCCGGCACCAGGCCCAGTGGGGACAGATGTGGTGCGGTCCCAGGTGAGCGCCAAGTGGATCCAATGGGCGTCCGCGGTCGCCGCGGCCAGCTGCTCCGAGACTGTGGAAAAGGCCGGCGCATCCCGCCCGAGACCCGCAGGGCGGCTGAGGCGAGAGGCCCAACCGCCGCCCGAGCTTCACCCGAACCCTCCCGAACCTCCCCGAGCCGACGCCCGAACCTCTCCGAACCGTCCCGAGCCGTCTCCGAACCATCCCGAGCCGCCAAGCTGCGGGTGCGCGCACCCGATCAGCTGGGCGCGCGTCCCGAGTCACGTGGTACGCATGTCGAAGGTCACGGCGCGCTCACAATGGAACTCTCCGAGTATGTGCAGAGAGGCATCCAGACGCTGGCGGATCCCGGTTCCTTTGACTCCAACGCCTTCGCACTTCTCCTCCGGGCGGCTTTCCAGAGCCTGCTGGACGCCCCGGCGGACGAGGCCGCGCTAGGTAAGCGGCTCGCCCGCCGCCGCGGCCTGGGCGGAGGGGCGCCCGGCAGAGCCGCCAACCCGGCGCCTTGGGCACAGTTCCGGCCCGGGCAAGTCCCCGGGCTTCGCCCAGCGTTCGACCCGACTGTGGGGACCCGAGCTGGCCCTGAGCGCCGTTGTGCCCCCGCAGGGCACCTACACGCGGCCAGCTCCACGCTCCTGGCCTGGTTTCCCTGCCAGTCTCTTTGTTCCTTTGTAAAGCCGCGTTCAAGTCTTGTTTGTGGCCTAAATGTGTGGGATTTTCAGGCTCCTCGGAGGCTGCGGCTGTTTTGACACTTAGACTTCAACTGGGGAGGTCCTCTGATTCAGCCTCCCCCGGCTGGGCTGGAGGGGGTTGAAAAGGGGCTGTTTCCGAAGTAACGGCTGGGTCAAATAGCACTGACATTTTCCAAGCTAGAGAACACCTCCGGATCCTGTGATCACTCCAGCACAGGCATGTTCGGTGTGTTAAGCCCAGGTTCTTCTCCCAGAACCTTCAAGTAGGAAGCATAATGTTTTGTTCTGCAGCGGTTACCAGGAAGAGAGACTTTTAAAATGTCTGGTCGCAGAATGCAGTTGTCATAGTGGATTAAGAGCGCACTTTAAGACAAATCACTTCTAGATAATTTCCTCAAATTTATCAACACATTCCAGAACTCCTTAAGTCCCCTCCACCTCTAGTTTCATACTAGACACTTGGACAAAAAATATGAACGTGGAAGCTGTTCAAACCAAAAAATAAAAAATAGTAACCACCACCTGGGTTCATGTCGGAGCTGTGGGGGTGGGGGTGGGAGTGGTAGACTTGAAGATATGAATGGGATTTTGACATTTCTGTTATGCATGCTAATGTATACCCTCCTGTCAAGTTTCTTTGATGTATTTATGTTCACGTAGCCAATTACTCTAAAATGTCATCTTTTGAAAATTGTTCATTTTGAAATTTACACTATGTAAACTACCTTCAGTTTCTTTGCTTTCAGTCCATCCAGCAACCACTGCCCCCCTTTCTTTGAGGTATTCTTTTAAAAAAAAAATGAAGACGAAATAAAAGAAGGTAATTGAAAAGAGAGTGGCAGCAGATTATTGATATACTCTCTCTATTGTTTTGCAATTGACCGTGTTCATCTCATCCATTTACAATAGATTTTTAAAAATCTTTTCTAAGAATGAAGTTTTGCCAAAACCAAATATTCCTTTTAGGAACAGGGGTCTAAAGGATTTGTAATCATTAGCAATTAATTTATTTTAGATCACCCAGACTTGAAACATATCGACCCAGTAATCTTAAAGCATTGCCATGCAGCAGCTGCAGCTTACATACTGGAGGCGGGAAAGCACCAAGCTGACAAGTCTACTTTAAGGTACAGGCTTTATCTAAATGCCCATTTACTTTTAAATGGTATCTTTGTGATTGTGATTTCGGTTTTTAAAGGTAGAGACTAAACCTTGCTTTATTCCCCCACCCCACCCCAGCACTTATTTAGAAGACTGTAAATTTGACCGAGAGCGAATAGAACTGTTTTGCACGGAGTATCAGGTTACTTACTTTAAACTTTTTAAATTAACAATTAGTACCCCCCACCTTTTCCTGCTGTTTGCTAAAAATGTGTTTTCTTTCCTTTTCTTTCCCCTTTCCCAGAATAATAAGAATTCTCTAGAAATCCTACTGGGAAGGTAGGTACTGTAGTAGGTGTCAAGCTGGGCACTGTTCACTGGTGGGTAATGATGAATGGCGTGTGCTGAAGTGAAGGGCAAAAAATTTGGGACCCTGACCCAAAATAAAGGGCCAAAGGGCAAGTGGAAAAACTGAAGTTAAGCTAATGTTTTTTAAAGATAGAGCCTGACATAATCTTAGTTGGGGGCTTTTACTCTTGCAGATAAAGTTCAACAGTCTTTAGGTTCAGAGTGGAATGAAACGAGTGGAGGAGAGAAAGACACCACTGAATAGATTCTGAAAGTTTTTCTGTAGGTACTACAAAACTATCATTGTCTTCCAGTCTAGGCAGATCTCTCCCTCATATAACTGATGTCTCTTGGCGCTTGGAGTATCAGATAAAGGTAAAGATAGCAAGCTCTTCTGTAGAGGGATGTAGAGAAACTTTTTTTTTTTTTAGGTTAGAGTTAAAGACTGATGTTTTATGTTGTTTTAGACCAACCAGCTTCATAAGATGTACCGACCTGGATATTTGGTGACCTTAAATGTAGAGGTATGTATAGATCTTTGTCTAAAAACTATATGTGTAATAAAGTTTTTAATTTCCTTTATATAAACAAACATTTTTTCTTTCATAGAACAGTGATTCCCAGTCCTGCCCAGAGATTAATTTTAGTTGCAACATGGAACAGTTACAGGTACAGTATTAGAATCTTTACATATGTTTATGTCAATGGGGGTTTGAGAACTGTTAGGAAACTTCAAAATATAATCTTCCCATCATCAGATAATGAAGGTTGGTTTAGGTTCTAATGGCAATGGGAAAGTGGAAAGCAGAAATTTAACATAGACTTCACTTTTAAAAGTTATATAGTAACATTTCCAGTAGCCTAAATTTGCTGGTTTCCCTAATTTAAACATAACTTCTGAAAGTTTGAGTTAAGCACACTTTCCTTCATTTCATCATGCATCTGATTCAATTCAACTAAGCAAAAGTAAGAGCACGGATTTAAAAATGCCTTTCACAAATTCAACTTAAAGCTTTAAGCAGGAGTTTTAAATTGCCCTATAAAAGGAAAGTACACATAAGTTCTTAAAACTGTTAATATTGTCAGTGTAAAACTGAAAAAATTAAAAACTTCGTTGACTGATGGATATGACAACGAATTTCTTACCAATTAAATAAAATGAAGATCATCCCTGAAAATTTGGGTGAAATTGAATGTTCCAAAGACATCAGTAGTCATTTCAGAGTAATTACTAGCGACACTTTAAACAGAAAATGTGTGTGGATCATAACTTTAGAGAAGTTGAGACATGATTTAGATATTCTCTGCCTGCAAAAATTCTGTTAGAATTCCTCTTTTAATCAGAACGTGAATAGCTGATTGGAAGACAAGATCGTGTAGGAGAAGCGCGTCTTTTCAAAGCGATTTGCCAGCCGTTAAAATCCCTGACTCCTTAGGTGTTCTTCCGACCTTTTTCCTTGCAGCTGCTTCAGAGTTGGGTGCTTCCTTACTTGTATCCCCAGGTTGTAACAAGAGTTGTACATCTTTTAGGACTTGGTGGGAAAACTTAAGGATGCTTCAAAAAGCCTGGAAAGAGCAACTCAGTTGTAACTTGGGGAGGCTGATGACCCCAGGAGCCTAGAGGAAAACCAGACGCGCCTTGTCTCCTGCAGGACCATCGTTCGTGCGAGTTAAATGTCATTTTCAGTAGAAAAGAGCTCCCTTTTGAAGTTATGCCAACCATCAATTTTGACACTTTTTTTACACATGTGAAACGGTTAAGAGGGAAACTCTTAAGCATTTGAATTTTCAGTATTAATCTTACATTCCTTCTATCTTTTGAGCGTTTTCAAGCCCTGTCAAAGTATCGTACCCTGAATAAATAAGGTGGTATTCCCACAAGAAGGGCGGCATTCTGTTTGGAGTTTGTGTATGAATGACCGAGTGTGCAAAGCAGCTGGCTCGGAAGCCCGTTTTACCCGGGTTAAGCGTCGCGGGAAAGGTGTGCGGGGAGCCGTGCTTGCTGCCCGGACGGCCCGTTACCTGCGCCCTGCCCGCCCGACCCCGCGCGCGGAGCCAGCCCCGCTGCTCTCCGCGCGCGCCTCTTCTGGGCTGCCAGCGGGCGGGGCGGCTGCTGTTGTTTCCGCGGGCCGGATTCGGCGCAGGTTCGGCGGGGCCGTGCCGGGGCAGCGGCCGGGCGCCCCCGGCGGCGGGCCCCACGGACGTGTGCGCTGCGAGCGGGAGACATGGTGGGGGGCGGGGCGGCGTGCGGGGCCGAGCGGGCCGCGCCGAGACTCGGCGTGTGGCGCTGTGGAGAAATGCCTCCGTCGCGGCCGCGGCGCGCTGCGAGGGGAGGGGGCTGGGCGCGCGGCGCGCAGGGGAGGGGGCGGCCACGGGCCCGACTACACCGACACTAATTCCCAGGCCGCCCTTAAGGAATGAGGGGAGCACGTGACCCGGCGGGGGGCGGGGGGAGGGGGCGGGCGGACTCCGAGCCATTTTGGAGCCGGTGTCAGTTTCCACTCAGCCTTCAGCGGTGCATTTTTTTCCACCCTCCCCTCCCCCTCCTCATCCTTCCTCCCCTCCCCCGCCTCCCCGCCCGCAAGCACACTCGGCGCCCCCCGCCCGTCCGCCTCCCCCACGCGAGTCTGAAATAATAATCGTAGTATTAAAGGCAGAGACCGGGCGAGACAATGGGGAGGTTGGCGAGGGAGCCCCGCGCAGGCTTAGCAACACCTCCCAGCCCCGCAGAATAATACGGCTCGGCCCCTCTGCGCGCCCTCCCCCGAGCGCGGCCGGGAGGCGGCGGCTGCGCCGAGGAGGAGGAGAGGCCCTGAGGAGGCGGCGGCGGAGGCCGCGCGGAGGCGGAGGAGGCCGCGCGGGAGGAGGAGGCCGCAGCGCGCGAGCAAGAGGCCGGCGGGGGAGCGGCATGAGCGGAGCGCGGCGGCCGTGGCTGCTCTTGGCCGCGCTCGGTGCCCATTGACAGCGGCGGCGGCAGCTCGCTCCAAGATGGCCGCTTGGCTCGCATTCATTTTCTGCTGAACGACTTTTAACTTTCATTGTCTTTTCCGCCCGCTCAGATCGCCTCGCGCCGGCCGCTCTTTCCGGGTACGTAGGAGGCGAGGCGCCGACGGGCCGTGGCCGGGGACTGGTGGGGGTCGGGGCGGCGTGGAAAGGGGGGGGGCGGCGGCGCTGACAGCGTGGGCAACCGGCCCGCGCCCCGCGCCCGCGCCCGCGCGCCCGCCGCCTCCCGCGGCGCCGGACGCCCCGCAGCCCGCACCAGCGCCGCCCGGCCG
>JANHMN010000006.1:56814484-56836930 GCA_030674055.1 Rhabdomys pumilio
GACGCGCACGCGCGGGGCTCGGGGGCGGTGGGCGGCGCGGGGGGTCCGGCGCCGCGGGGGGCGGGGGGCGCCCCGCAGCCCGCACCAGCGCCGCCCGGCCGCGCTCCAGCCGCTCCAGCCGCCGCCCGCGCTCGGTCGCGCCGCGCCGCCCCACGTTTTAGTTCCCCGCTCCCCCGAGCGCCCCCCGCCACCCTCGCGCCGCACATGGTCCCCGAGAGCCGCACTTGTGTCTCCAGCCTGCGCCGCTCCCGCGGCCGCTGCGCCCTTTGTTGAGAGGTAGACTTTGCTGAAACGGGGACGGGATCCTGAGATCGGGCGCTGCCTGGGTCCAGTGGCTTCCCTCCTCTTCCGAAGAAAGGGCTCTGGAGGTCTTTGAACCTCCAGGGAACGCCCCCATTTTATAGGGATGGGTACTGTGGGGGGCAGCGATCCCGACGAGGTGGATGTTAGGCTGGGGGGAGTCCCGACAAAAATGTTATTAACTTAAGTTGGAGGGACACTTGTGTGAAATTGGATGGCTGGTAAGATGGCGGTTCCCAGTTGTTTCCAAGGTCTTGTGCATTTGTGTTGTAAAGGGTAAAGTTTTCAAGGTGGTATTTGTTGGGAGTCTTGGACAGGGGTTCCATAAGTACTTGGGGCAAGCTCTCTGGGAGGTGGGCTTTTCAAATTTAGAGCTTTGTTTTGGAGTGAAGACGGTGACTGGACGTTAGCCTTGCTGAAGCTCCCTTTCTCTCTTCACTTCTTCCCCCCCTCCTTTTTTTTTCTTCTTTTCCCTTGAAGATACTACAACTTTTCCCTTTCCTTGGGGATGAGCTGAGACCTAGGTTCATTGCGTTTTATAGATTTTGCTAAATGTCAGAATAGGTCATGTAGTAAGGAGATGCTTCGGGGAAGGAGCACTAACGGGTTGATTGCCTATGTTTACGCAGTCATTTGGACTTGACAGCGCTGGAGCATGATTTTTTTCCCCAGAGCTTTACAGTTAATAATTGGAAATAAACAAGGAGAGAGACTTTGATCATTCCCAATTGCAATAAAAGGATTTAGTGGGCTTAGTGGTCACGGTTCAATATCTGAAAGAGAATTGAGCATTAACTCCTTCTCTTAAAGTAGACAAAATTCTGGGCATATTTGCCCAAATGCAGATGTGTGATGGTGGTTCAAGCTATGTTTACAGGAGCTTGTTCCCCCCCCCCCCCCCCAAAAAAAAGCCTTTGGGAACACGTTGTAAAGACTTCATACTAGAGGATGTAAATTGTTCACCGCATGAGTGAAACCATGTACTGAGACTATGTAGTAACATTTGGGTCTTAAGTAGACTAGTGAGATTAAGAAGAATTAATCAAGAGGTTTATTTTTTGAAAATTATATAAACTATATAATCTGTAGTAAATTGATTTATTTACATGTCTTCTATGAAAGAGAAATATTTGAAATAATCTACGAGGGCAAATTATACTCTTGTAATATCTTTAAACTATGTAAAAGATTGTGTATGCACGGGTAGACACTCAAATATAATCACATACAAACTTTTTTAAGGCATATAGGCATTTGGATATATTTGATAAGTCTACTGACATTCGACCACTGAGCTCTTGAATGTAAGTTAAGTGTCCAAATAGGCAAAGTTCTCCCCACAGTCAGGTCACTCCCAACTTTACCCATACTTGCATTTGAGCTGTGAGCCCCAAGTGGGATTATGAGTTCATTTGCATTTCTTAGCTTGCAGTGATCAAGTTGATTGTTAACATCAGAGCTTGCTTCTGTTTTCCTTCTTATTGACATTACTGGTGTTAGGCCTCCAACTAAAAACTGACAGCTTCAACTGATTAAGCTGTATTTTGACTACTGAGTATTTTCAGCATTTGATGCTTGTTGCATTTGTATGATTTTATAAGCAGTTTCTGTGGTGCAAGAGGTTGTTTCTTAGGTCTCACCAAGCATTCTAAAAAGTCTTCATGAGGTTGTCAGTACTATCCAATAGGATAAAAATAAGAATTGATGTTTGTATCAATAACAAAGTGATAATTTATTAGCACTATGAATGGTTATAGGAATAGGACCAAAATATTTTCAACTGAGGGAGGACAGTTGTGTGAATTCTAATTAAAGGTGAATTTGAGAGGCTTTGGTCAAGTCCATGTAACTGAAGTGTTCACAGAGAACTAACTAGTGGTCACCTTCTATTGAGGTTTGACTGCTCTCTGGGGTAGTATTTGCATTAAGTAGTAGAATGTGGCATGGAGAGGAGGCAAGGCAGAGCCCTTTGGTGTGAACTTCATGATGTGTGGTGTGAGTATTGGATATGGTTTCTTTCAAAGGCAGAGCACCAACCTAGCTCTTTTTAGGAAAGAGCCTGTGGTTTCACAAGGAGAGTTGACTTTAATCAGGCAGGGTGGTCTTTAATCACTAAGTATGATTGAATTTGCATCTTGCTCCTTTTTAGAGGCATAATTTCATCTACACCTTCTCAACTACTTTACTTAGATTGATGCTGTTTGTTGACAGAATTCCAAACAAGTAATCCAAAGAAGCTCTCTGGTTGAAGTCATTGGTTGCCCTTGAGTTACATTCAGAGAAACTTGTTTTGGGTTTGGACCATCCTTAGTATCTATCCCTGTTAATTCCAGCCATTGGGGTATGCTGGTTGGTATTTCCCTCTTCTGTATTAAATTTTCCTTAGAATTAAAGTCACAGGTGCATTTTATTGCAAATTATGCAAGTTCCTAGATTTTCATTGCATGCAGCTTTGGGACTTTATGTCAGTCAGGTGTAGGTCAGTCTTGGTGTAGATTCTGTAATGAATAAAAGGGTAGCGATTGAGGCTACATCCCACACAGGTAACTGACTTCCTCGGTGCTTTCTAGTGTGGTGTTGCTGGTAGGTCTCAATTGTGAGTTTTCTAAAATGTATCTGTTGGGATTATCATTTCATTTTGTGATTATTGTATGGAAGTTAGGTGGGAAAAGACATCCCCCCCCCCATTACTCTGCATTTAGCTTGGGGACTGGGCTGGGCTCATGGGTCTCTGCACCTTGTCACTATTCCACCCACTAAAGTAGTTTTTCTTGCCTCCAGCATAGTTTATTCAAATGGAAGTTAAGTATTCAGCCCTTCCAAAAACTTTGCAGGGCTCATCTAATCTACTGGAGGACTTACTAGAAAAGGGAGCCTTAGAAGTTCAGTTCAAAATACGTCTCTGCAAACTCCAGTCTTGCCGGGCTGCAGCTAAGTGCACAGTTGGCAATTCTCAAAAGATCTCTAAGTAAAATTTCTGACATAGCGATTGATAGCAGGATAGTCAGAAAAAGACAAGATGAAAACGTAGCTCTTCCCTCGCAATGGTCATGGAAGAGACCGGAGTGTGTCTGGAATGGCCAGTGCACTCTCTTTGGGGTTGGGACTGTGGTGGCAGTCACCCGAAGATCGGCACCCTGCGTCCCCGCCCCGCCCCTCCCCCGCGTCCGCCACCCCGCACGCCCGCAGAGGCTGGGCTCGGCCAGCTCCGCGCAGAGTTGCAGCGGTGGCCGGATGCCAAGTGTAAGTGTAAGTTGCTATGGAAACCCCAACAGAGGCGAGTTCCGAATCCGGAACAAGACCTAGCCCGGGGCACCTCGGGTTCCGCCCCTCACATCCCGCCGGTGTCCGCGTCGCCCAGGCCTCGGCCGAGGCCCACGAGGTGCTTCTTTCCTCGGCACCCAGTCCGGAAATGCCGGGGATGCAGGAGGCTCACTGAGCGCTTTCCCTTTGTGGGGCCTGAGCCCTGCCAGGTTCTGGTTGCTTGAGCCGTCTAAACAAGAATCGCGAAGTTTTTTGACTAGAGGTCCTGCAGGAAATTCCACAGTAAAATTGGAGACTTAGATCAAGCTCTAATGACTAGTAAATATCTGCGGCGGCCTCGTGGTGGCCGCTGCAGAGCTTCGTGGTGTCTGTGGAGCTGGAGGACAGCTGAAAGAAAGAGACCAGAATCCACTCAGTTCCCAGCCTCCATCCCAGATCTTTTCATCTCGCTCCAGGAATGACCTGAGAGGCGAGAAGTAAATTTAGTTGGATCCTTTTACACCATTTAGCAGTGGAGGTTATTCTGATCTCATTAGTAAATTCCTTTTGTGGAAAACGTTTGGAGAGTCCAGCTGTACAGTGTTAAACGAGTTTTATGAACTGCTCAGCGTTTCAGGGTATACAGTTACTTGGAGTTGTGGAGATAATCTCAATTCTCTTTTTTTGAATTATAGCCAATACTTTTTTGTGTCTTGCAGGATCTTTTATCAAGCAGAAATGCATCGAACAACCAGAATCAAGATCACTGAGCTAAATCCCCACCTAATATGTGTTCTGTGTGGAGGCTACTTCATTGATGCCACTACCATAATAGAATGTCTACATTCCTGTGAGTACACAGTGTTAGCCTTCTTGGGTCCGTGTATTTCACAGCTCATCCTGACCATTAACACTAGCAGCATTCCTTGGCAATATTAGTAAACAATTGTGAGGTTTCCTTTCCTTTGTATGTAGTGATTTGTTACAATTAGGCAGTGTATAGTTTTCAGGGTATTAATGGGTTTCACTTCTTTTACTTTGAGAAATGCATTCGTCATTTCCCATCCTTGAATTTTCAGTTCTGACATTATTAATGTTTGAATCTATACTTTCTGAACTCACGAAACCTTTTTACGTTCATATTTCTAGTCTGTAAAACATGCATTGTGCGTTACTTGGAGACCAGCAAGTATTGTCCTGTTTGTGAAGTCCAAGTTCACAAAACTAGACCACTCCTGAATATAAGGTAGGAAGATGCTGCCATTCCCTGGTGGGGATTATTACTGGCATCCCTGGCTTTGCTTTGCAGGAAGTTTTTTTATAGGGGGTAGAACTTTTTAATTTCTTGTTACTTTACTGACTATTTAGACAAAGTTTGGTTTTCTTCCAGTATTTTAAAGATGTCTGTTCTTTAAACCTGAATTAGTTTCCCTTTTTGTGCATAGCTTTATTGACTTAATGACAGACAAGAATAGTTTTTTCAACACTTCCATGTTCTTTATTCTTACTAGTGAGAGTTAGAATTCTGTTACTTGAAAGGCCTAGCTCTCTTGACTCTTGGATGTGAAGAGTTAATTACTGACTCCAGGGTATCTGCTGGGTTGAGAACAGCTGTGCGCTCTCCTCACAGGCTCTCTCATCAGGGGACTCTTCACTCTATCACAAAAACAAAAGCCTTAGCACCCAGACACCCAAAACTTAGGAACTGCTCTAGTTTTGCCATATTAATTGATTCTTATTTTTTCAGGTCAGATAAAACTCTTCAAGATATTGTCTACAAATTAGTTCCAGGGCTTTTCAAAAGTGAGTACATTGATTCAATGATTTTTTTTTTTAAATCATTGATTTTACCTACTATAGTATGTTTCTGCATTTTCCTTCTCACATTTCAGATGAAATGAAGAGAAGAAGAGACTATTACGCAGCTAACCCTTCAGCTGATGGTAAACTTTTGGGGGCAAAAGACATTTTACATGGAAAAGAATCTATTTAGCAATTTAAATTATTGTGTTTAAAGTATCCCTTCTATCCTCTTATAAGTAAAATAGTTTTTAAAAATTGACTTTCAAAATGTCTTTATAGCTGCCAATGGCTCCAATGAAGACAGAGGGGAAGTTGCAGATGAAGACAAGAGGATTATAACTGACGATGAGATAATAAGCTTGTCTATTGAGTTCTTTGATCAGAGCAGGTGAGTTCTAGAAAGCTACTTTATGGTCATGTGGTTACTAGGTACTTTGTTTCACCAGTAATTTTTTTCTCTCTTAGACTGGATCGGAAAGTAAATAAGGAGAAGCCTAAGGAAGAGGTATGTTCTATGTTACAAAAGTACAGGGGAGAAACTTAGGATTTGATGTTGCCCTTTAGAATATTAAGGGGTTATATGATATTATTAAATGGCCAAGTTGTGTTAGTTTGTTGACTAAGTGTTTTTAATAGTAAATTAAAAATGTAGCTAGTTGAGATTGTTGCATTTTGGTGTGACTGTTAGTACCTTCTTATCATATTTAGACAATTCAGACTTTTTTTTTACCTGAAAGTTAGGAATTAGAAGAAAATTAACTTTTGTAAATGTGCTCCTAGGTGAATGATAAAAGGTACTTACGATGCCCAGCAGCAATGACTGTGATGCACTTGAGAAAGTTTCTCAGGAGTAAAATGGACATACCTAATACTTTCCAGGTACCTACCTCATGCATTTTATGTAGATTTTACATTTTGAACGTTTTTTATTTTTCATTCTGAACCTTAAGAAGCAATACAAAGAAATCTTAAATTTGGTGGCAAAGTTTAAGATACTTCTTAAAATGGTTTCTGAAGATGCTTTTTAAAGCATTTTGGATTAGATTTAGATGACAAAAGCATACGTGTTTCTTTGTCCTTTGTCACTGAATACCTGAATTATATTTCACTAGATTGACATCATGTATGAAGAAGAACCTTTAAAGGATTACTACACACTGATGGACATTGCCTACATTTATACCTGGAGAAGAGTAAGTAGCTCTCTACCGGACATTATGTTAGTCCAGTGAAGAGAAAGAATTGAATGGTTTTTTTTTTTTTCTTTTTCCTTTCAATGTTGTAGAATGGCCCACTACCTTTGAAATACAGAGTCCGGCCAACTTGCAAAAGAATGAAGATGAGTCACCAGAGAGATGGACTGACAAATGCTGGGGAGGTGGAAAGTGACTCTGGGAGTGACAAGGCTAACAGCCCAGCAGGAGGTGTTCCCTCCACCTCTGCCTGTTTGCCCAGCCCCAGTACTCCAGTGCAGTCTCCTCACCCCCAGTTCCCTCACATTTCCAGTACCATGAATGGAACCAGCAACAACCCTAGTGGTAACCACCAATCTTCCTTTGCCAGTAGACCTCGAAAATCATCAATAAATGCGTCAGCAGCAACTTCATCTGGTTAAGACTGTTAAGGAAAAGATTTTTCAACCCCCTGATTTAGATACCTTCATCCATTACAGCTTTATAGATGCTAATACATGTGACTGTCGTCCAGTTTGCTTCCTTTTGTAGTGACATTAAATTTGGCCGTAAAAGATGGACTAGATGTGATACGTAATATGGATGTTAAGTGAGAAGAAAGATTCTTTCTCTAAAGAATTGGATTCTGAGAAGGTGGGCACGATTTTTTTCTGTGTTAGGAAAGATGTGAAATGGTTTCTGTGACCACTGTTTGGATCTGGGAGTGTTCTACAGTGGGTAGACATTGGGCCATAGTTTGTTAATCCCAGCTAACGCCTACTTTACATTCTCTTTGATTGTTCTTGTTATTATGCTGTTTTGTGAACCTGTAGAAAACAAGTGCTTTTTATCTTGAAATTCAGCAAATGGAAAGACTAAGCATAGAATACTGCATTCTATGTAGCCATGTCACTGTGAATAACAATTTCTTGCATATTTAGCCATTTTAATTCCTGTTTGATTTTTACTTCTTTGTTGCTACGCAAAATGATCAAAGGAAACTTGTTTTACAATCTGTATGCCTAAAAAGCGGGTACTACCGTTTATTTTACTGACTTGTTTAAATGATTCGCTTTTGTAAGAATCAGATGGCATTATGCTTGTTGTACAATGCCATATTGGTATATGACATAACAGGAAACAGTATTGTATGATATATTTATAAATACTATGAAAATATTGTGTTCAACGCATTCAAAAACAGTTGTAAACTTCTCCAAATGGGTTCGACCTTTGCAGATACCACAGTGCACCCTATGCTGAGGCTTACCACCAGCACACAATTTGTTTTAATGTTGATAACTAGTTTCAGATTCTTTGCCATTTAGAAGCAAATGTCAGAGCTTCATAATTCTGGCTTTTCTCCAATAATATTTTCAAAATTAATGTTGCAGTAAAGAAAAATTTTAACTGAGGCAAATATAGTTTTAATTTTCCATTGGTTAAAATAGAATTAATGTGTTTTTAAATACTATTTATCAGTGGAATTCTAAAATAGATTTTAAAGTCAACCAGCTAATTGCTTGAAGTAAAGCTTTTTATCTTCAATTTATTTTAGTGTATGCAGCACAATTGTAATTTCAAATTTAAGAATTGTTTTTATAGTTAAAGAAATCTGCCTTCTCTGTAATATCTGGAAATATGAGCAATTTATTATGAGTTTCTACAGGTAGTTTTAAATAAGAGCAAACGTGTTGAATTTAAAATTTGAGTGACCCCTCCAAGTCTCAGTTTTGCTTTGGTCGAACTTATTAGTGTGGTTAATCAGCCATCAGTTATTTGTGAGGATGTTTATTCCATATGAATATTGTTTCATGTTTGTATGGGAACTTGTAGCTAAGCATTTCATTGTCTGCAGTCTGCAAAAGAAGCACAATTCTATTGCTTTGTCTTGCTTATAGCCATTAAATCATTACTTTTACATATATTGCTGTTACTTCTGCTTTCTTTAAAGATTTAGTAAATGATGTTTTATGAAGCCACAAGATACATATATTTTTATTTTGACCTAAATTTGTACAGTCCCATTGTGTGTGTCGTTTCTAATAGATGTAAAATTCAATTTCATTTTTAATTGGAAAAATTCAATAAAAGGATATTCATTTAGAAAATAGCTATGATCTTTAATTAAAATTTTGCTATGAAAAGCACAATGTGCAGAAGTTTTGGGAACCGTGTAGCGGATTGTAAGAGCTAAAACCTAAGGAAAATGCATTGTTGTCTTCAAATGATGTTGTTAGTAAATGCTTTGTTGTATATTGCTTGAAAGCCCAATGGAAGAAGTATCTGTTTATTTACAATCTTTGAAGCAAAAGTTACCAATGTTTGCCAATTTTGGTGAATTTAACTCATTTTTCTAGGCTTTTCTCAAGGTTTTCACGGTGTTATCTAAGACAAAAGACATCTCATCCTCTATGATGGACTTCTGAGAGTGCTTTTGTTAAAAGTCAGAAGCACTTATGGCTTACTAAGCAGTGTGTCACCATACTTGAAAACATTTCCATTTATTGTATTTGGGAAGAGGCTTTTTACCCTTACTCGATTTGAAAATTGCTTAAGCTTAAAGGATATTTCAGTCAAGATTTGTCTTTTAATAAAACAACAGAAAGATGCATCATTGTTTGCTTCTTAAATGACCAGTCGTGGCTGCTCTTACCATTCAGATTTAAAACCTTTCCCAACTTACCACTTTCAAAATCGTCACCTTAAGAAGGCCCCTATCGAATCCCCTAACTTTGTAATTTACCAAATTAGGGTATATGAAACTTTAAAGTTTGACTTTCATTCGTAAAAGTATTCTAGTATCCTAGAACACAAAGACAATAACCAAGTGGTCTACAGAAAATGCCTAAATTGATCCCAGAGATACTTAGCTTAAAGGTAGAAAGAGAAATGGGGCTGGCTGCTGTTGTGTAAATAGTGATCTATCTTGCTTTACATACGTGTAACACTTTGCAAGAACTTTCACCTCCTAAATTGCCGGCCGTTAATTGCCCTGAGTAGGAAAGGGTTGCCCTTCAGTTGACTTAACTAGTTAAGCTTCATTTCCATATGCGCATGTTCAGATGTTAGGTTCTCCGGAAGTAAAATACAACAAAAGCAAAACTTTCCTTCATCTTTTCCTGTTTCCCCAAGGGCTGGAGTTAAACTGGTGATTTCTTCATTGCGCTGTACTTGATGTGTGGGCCTATCAAAAACAAATTTTGTATGAAACCTTTAAGTGCCCACATGAAATACTCCTGCGTAGATCAGCTAAAAGGGAAGACATGATCTTTTTTATGTGGCTTATAACGTTTGGGTAAAATAGGATTCGGAAGCATGTTGCACCTGGAACCCAATCAGCATGGGAGTGTGTGTGTGGGGGAGGGGGGGTTGGGAAGTAGTTCTGCTTTTCTCTTTGTGTTCAAAAGACTTAAGGCACATTTCCTCACATTGCACCAGGAATGACAGAAGTCCTTATAGTGCTTACACGAGAGATTGAAACAAAAGGCCTGTAGTCAATTTGCATTTAAAATAACTATTTCCATCACGTTAGATCTGTGTATCTCCACACACAAAACCCTTCTCAAAAAGTGCACATCCCTTTAATACACCTAATGAAGTGTAACATGAACCCCAGCTCGAATTTAAAGCTCTAACATATACATCACTTAAGTTATCTTCCTATATAAAATGAACAGTACAACAGGTGGTTACTTCCAAAACCAGCCCCCCCCATCCCGACTTCTGCAACAACAGCATCCCTCTCCCCATCCCTTGTTCCCAAGTGGGACCCCAGGATCAGGTTCTATGTAAGGAAGAGAAACAAGTTATCACACATTCCAGCCTCCAGTAAGCCTGGTGGGAAACAGTGCAGAGGAGTCCTTGAACCAAAGAATCGCCCCGCAAATCTCAAGATCACCCAACTTTGATTATGAAAGTCTGAAAAATGTTTACACAGTCGAGTGTTTCCTGTTTCCGCAGTTAATTTTTAAAACGTTTTTTCTTTTGGTTCCTAAAACGGATTTCCTTTATTTGCATCAGTTTCTTTTTCTTAGTGTGTAATTTCTGGAGGTATTTGTCACACGAAGAACTTCACCAAAACTGCCTTCACTAAGACAGCGGTACCAGAAATCATCTATCACTGCAGGATCCTATGGGATTTCTGAAAACGTTCAAGTGGAAAGCTCATCTTGGAATCTCACTTAGCCCCTTGAATAAATAGCAAAGTACCCCATAAAAACTCCTGAATTAAATTCCCTTTTCTCTGACCCTTGCTGTAAAAATACTACTTCCAGAGATTATCAGAAGAACTTTTTTAAAAAGCTGCTGTTTCCTTGGTTACCTACACATCAATAAAAAACACCCCAGTTTGGTACTAGTTTGGGGCCATTATAAAACCCCAACTTTAAATTTTAAGGTTTATGCAGTTGGACGATCTCCAACTGGGTTCTAAATCAGGCAGAAGCCAAGTTCACAGGAGTGACTTGAGTTAGAAAGCTATAGATCTTGGTACGAGGGAAAACGTCGAAAATTGGGACGGGAAACAAGAGATTGCTGCAGTCTTCCGTCGAAAGGACCCAGAAACCGGGGGAGATATTCCAACAAAAGCAAAAACAGTTGCAGAAAATAAAGCCGGGGACCAGAGTGATTGTCCAGATTGTCACACCTGTCAAAAAGGAAAAGAAAAGTCTCCAGTTGCCCGGTGGTGAGGAGCACTGTGCCTAAGGAAACAGCTTCGCCTGGACGGCAGCGCTGCGTTCTACGTTAGGGGCAGGTTGGAGGCGGCGACCCTCGTCTATTGCTTTTCTCGGTCTTGTCCTTGAGCAGCAGCGTGAGCTCCGGGTCGGAGCCCGGCCGCGCTCTGCCTCTCCCCGCGCCAGCGAGCCAGCGCAGGCCGCGAGGCCCCGGGAGGCCATTTTGCGCGTGCGCCGCTCGCCTCGCGCCGCCCCCCCCAGCTCAGCGGACGTCGCTCCCGCCAAATTTGAATGCGAGCTCCTCAGGCCGGGCCGGGCTCCGGAGGCCGACGGACCCCGCGGGCTGGCGGAACCGGAGTTCCGGGCGATGGGCGGCCAGAGCCGGCGGGTTGCAGCCTCAGGACCCGGCCTTCTTCTTCGAAGCCGTCCACGTCTTCGGACCGCGAGGCCGTCAGGGGACCGGAGTCCTGCGTGGACCCCTTTACCCCGAGGCTGCAAGACAGTCACCCTTTTGTCCCCTCCTCCCTGCACGCTTTAGATGCCAAACCGATGCCCCTTCGCCAGGGAGGTGTCCATGGAGCTTGGAGTCCCGGTATTGTTGGATGGATTTCAAGGAAAGTTACTAACATGCTCGAAGCTGCCCTGGTCCCCGCAGGTGACCGGGACCAGGAAGATGGCGTGCTCGCTTTGAGCGTGTCCATCTCCCGGGTGGGCGCACTGATGAGAGGGCAGGGTAAAGCCGGCGAGGACGACAGAGGCGAGGCATCTCAGCTCTGTGCGAAGGATCATCCAAGGGGACACCCTTCCTCTACGTGGGTCGTGGAGCCGGGGAGGAGGCGCACGGGAACGAGGGCGCAAGCGCTTCTCTGATCCCGGAGAAGCGAAAGTGCCTTGGCGGGGGCAACGTGGGCAGGCCGATCCCCTCATCAGGGCTGCAGGCTGCAGACACCGCCGTGTGGGGACGGATTTCGGCGTGTCTGTAGCACGCTGTGTGGGACGTCACAACAGGCTTGCCCACAACTGGGACGTCACAACTGGCTCGCCCTCGTGGCTCTGGTCTTTAACACCCCCCCCCCCATTTTAGTTAATGCAAGTTCTCCCCCTGGCTTTCCTCTTCTGGGGCCTGGGAGGGACAGTCCCTCGGACCTTTGTATCTAGGTCCCGGTGTGACAGAGAATGGAGCCCAGCTGTCCTCTGCCCACGACTGAGGGCCTTATATCTCGGTTACTGAGAAGCGTGTCTCTAGGTCCCCGCCCGTGGTCCCCTCCCCGGTGTCCCGCCTCGCACCTCTGAGGTGTGAGCAGGGGAAATGGGAGCGTAAACCTGTGGGGGAGAGAAGCCACCCGGCCAGTGACGGCCCGCGGGGGACGCGGGACTTTGCGTGCAGAGGCCCATCTCCATCCCATCCCCCATGGAGGCGGCACGGGGTCGCCATTCAGACCCCCGGAGCGAGAGTCGGCCACCGGGCAGAGAACAAAGGGCGACTGCTGAGCCACCCAGGGCACCGTGGGCTGTGGGTTGGGGGGCAGCACAGGGCGCAGACACCCGGGGCGGGCGCGATCCGCTGGCGTTCCCCGTGCGGAGGGGCTGCAGTCCGGGCTGCCATGTTGCTTTCTCGGAGGGCGCCGGGAGTTTTTGACGCTTGCGAGGCCCCGCCAACGCCGAGCGCAGAGGCCTCCGGCTCTTCGCCGAGCACAGCTGCGGTAACGGGGGAGGAGGGCCTCGGGGAGCTGGCGGGGGCGACCGTCCTGTGGGCGGCCCGGACTGAGTGCCCGCTGCGCCGATGCCGCTTCCCTAGCCACCTTCCTCTGGAGGCTGCAGGCTGCGCTCCGCGGAGGCTCCGTTGCCAGTAGCAACCACGCGACGGCGATTCGCAGCCCCGGCCGTCGCCGGGCCACGGGGACCTCCTCGGATGTCTGCAGGATTGAGCATCTGAATCTGGGGGTGGCCTTCGGCGACAGCTCTCTCCCAGACCCTGGCCCTGACCCTCCAGTACCCTAGGCTGGGCTCAAAAGTCAGAGTCTGGGGCTTCGCCCTGCCCCCATGGCAGACAATAGGGGCAGCTGCCAGCACACACTGCCGCGCAGGACGGAACCCACACTTGCTTGGAGTTGCGGGCTTTTTCCTGAGCACAAGGCATAGGTTCCCTTTTCTCCGATTTAAGTCAAAATCCCCTTTAGCCAGTAAATTGGAACAAGAATGGTGTCAAATAATGCGACACCAAGATGGTCCGCGGTACCTTTCTAGCAAAGCTGACACAAAGCCGAGGTCATGGTACTTGCTCTTGGTAAGGGCTAGCTTTCCTAGAGGCATAAATACACCTACGGTTTTCCATCTTTGTGTATCACAAATATTTAATTACTTGCTCTGACTCAAACCCTGCAGGCAGGTTCTTGGTTCTTGTTATTTACTAAATGGCTAGAGCACCTCACCTCCACTCGATTTCATTTGATAAACCATAACAGCTTTAACCAGTGAAGACTCAGGGGTTGCATAAAGTTTCGCTCCTCCCGCCGCTCCCCCCCCCCCGCCTCACGTGGTGTGTGTGTGTGTATGTGATTGTGTGTGCATGTCTGTTTCTAAGACGCCAACTTTTCAAAACAAAAATCTTAGTGTTTAACACAAGTTTTTACTAAGGAAAGATCTTTAAAGTGTGCTGCTAAGTACTCTATTTAACTGCAATTGTGTAATATACATTGCTAAATTTCTTTGGGTCTTAATACTTGCCCTGGCCTTAAGTAGCTATTACATTTAGCTGAGTGATTTTGTGGATTGAAATTTCAGCTAAATCGCAAGTAATGTGACTAAGTTTAGAATCTCTGGGGGACAAGCATCTGTCTTATTTATCTTTGTATGCTCAGGAATCCAATTTATAACAACAAATATTTGTCAGATTTCCAGAGGAAATCAACTATCTTTAGTATAAAACAAAAACGTAGTATTAATCAGCACAGTCTTCAATATGTTTAATAGAATCACTGAAAAATTCAGCATCTCCCCCAGTTAAAGGCATTAACTAGATACCCTCATCTACACATATTTTAACTTAATTATATTTCAAACATCGTGGGTTGTATTTTAAAACATCTAACAGACGTTTTGGGATTCTGAGATACCCTGTACATAAGAATTTCTAACATTGCTCATTTCTCACTCAAAATGTATAAACATTTGCTTAAATGGCCATTAATAGGAATTTTTAAAAATTGGATTTCATACTTTCAAGGAGTATAGACACCAACTGTCTCTACAGTTTTATGAGAATGCTCAAAGGCTAGCCCTAGTATAGTATATCATAGCTCTTCTAGGACGTGGCACTTTGAAATGCCGATGCAATAGACTTTAAAGTATACTAAATTGCAATGTCTTATATGATGGGAAACTCAATATATTCCAAAATGACTCATAGACATAGAAAGTAGTTTACATTCAAACCTTCCAAATGCAAAATTCTTTAAGATAGTGTACTTCAAAAAAAAAAAAAAAAAAGAAAGAAAGAAAGAAAGGAAGAAAGAAAGAAAGAAAGAAAGGCAGCTCTCCTCAGTCCCTGGAGGTGACCTAAACTTGTGTTTTGCCCAACTACTCCCAACTACTCCAGTCACACCTTCAAAATAGGAAAGCAAGGCTGTAGTGCCTCTTAAGAAAGTGTGCCCCTTTTAAGAAAGGAAAGTGACAACTTGAGATATCTTCTTTTTCCTCACAACTGGGTCTTTGAAAGAACTGAGGGATGAGATCAAAGTGCATCCATATTCATGTGAAGTATCACTTTGGACTTGACTAACGACGGATTTTACCGTTGTATTTAAACTGAAACCTGTGGCACTATTGCTTTTGAGGCTACACTCTTACAGCTGTGGAACTTCTATGAGGACTCAAAACCCAAAAGTTAGGACTGATAAACCATTTCCATACTGTGTACACAAAGGACTCTCAAAAAAGTGGAGCAGTTACATTTCTATAGACTCCTGCCCTTCAGATTTTGATTCCTTTCCAGCTTTCCTAATAAAACCCCTCCACTCAGCAAGTTCACTTCCCAAAGGTTCGGGGTTTCATCTTAATAGGAAAACACAATGACACAACCTTTAACTGTGCAGGAATCAAACAAACCGGTGTTATCAGTGATTAGCTCATGGGAGTGATTTTAGCTCTGAACACGATTCATTACAGTTTGTTCCCCAGTGTAACTGAAGAGCTCAAGTCAGTGTAGGCTTGAGAAAATGTGTTTACCAGCTGTTTCTATATACGTCTCATGACAATTTTCTTAAAGTATTTTCACTTGGGTTTTCCTCAAACGCATCATTTTTCCGAAGAGGAAGAGGTTACCAGATTCAGTAGAATTCATTTATTAACATGCCTCCACCACTTTTAGCTAGTCCATTAGCCTTATACCGGATGATTGGAGGAATCTTTCATGTAGGCTTAGAAAAATGTATTTTTACGCTCTTTAACATAGCATATATAGTCTTTCTGAACTTAAAGGTGTACAGGAGAGCAGCCCAAGCTCACTCTGTTATCTTGGTTTGCAATGTTTCTGGGAACACCCTTTCCCAGAAAGAGAACTAATGCCAGTCACTTGGCACTCTTCCTAAACTTCTGTCCCATATCTGTAGCATTTTACACGAGAGCATCATTTTAAAAAGAAAAAAATGGTTGTTACAAGTTGTGTGACAAGATGCTCTCCACTCTGGACATCACATGTACTTGGTATGACCAAGATTTCATCAGCTGCTTCTATTTGGGATGTGTCTATAAAAATGCTGAGATTATTTGGAAACTTTCAAGAACTGTAGCTTTGCTTTATAAATAAAACGATAAGCAATTCCACATTGTTTCACCAGGGAAGCAAGGCTTGCAGAAGAGAAAGTATTCCTTTGCAATTGTTTTCTTTACGACTACATTTTTTCCCCTCATCGATGGGAAAGATAATCATACTTTCTTCACATGAATGAGCTTTAGTGTTGTTTGTATGAGAATATCACAAATGACGTTTATTCTTCACTGTAAAATTAAAATTGGGTAATAGTGGAATAGAAAGTAAATTTAAATAGTTCAGTTTAGAATATTTACATTACTTCTGAAACAATAATTAATGACAGTGTATGTTCTTTGTAGGGATGAGATGCGCTGTAGGGTCCTCGGATTCACTCTACATTTCAGCAGAGTTCACTGTCTGACCATTTCTGTTAGAGGAACGGACCTGCAGAACTGATAAACAAGAGACGCTATTTTTACTTCAAAGGTTTCAGAAACCTAGCAAACCTTTTCTGTACGTTTGCAGTGACTTTCAGGAGTCAGCTCACACAACCAATCGGTTTCTGAAATAATCAGTGTACAGGACGTTTTGGCTTGAGACTAGTTACAGAGAAAGAACCGCAAAAGTTAAAAAAAAAAAAAAAAATTGGAACCTTGCACATGCGCATTGAAGTGCAGCTGCTCCGTCACCCTTCTCCTCCTCCTTTCCCTTCCTAAATAAGCTACTGTGCCCCGACCCTGCCTCTGGGACCCGGTGTATGCCTGTGGTGAACTGGGCTGGCTGCTGGGGACCTCTCAGGGTTCTCGCACAGTCCTTCACTTCCCCGCCCTGTCCGCGGCTCGGGAACGTTCCTGGAGGAGACCGGCCCGGCAGGCCCAGCGTAGCCGCCGCGGGGCGTTTCTTGGTTGCACCCAGGCTGCGGCCTGGCCGCTCGGTTCCGGGACGGGTCGGCAGAGGCCTCGCTCGCGTCGTGACCGCGCTTTTCCCAGGCGCACCGCCGGGAGGGTGGAAGGGGGGCGACTCATGCCGAGACCCCTCGCGGCCTGCGGGGGAGGCCTGGCTGTAGAACCCAAGCGGAAGGAGAGGCCTCTCTTCGGTCAGCCCCGCAGGCTCCAAGGCCAGAGCGCGGCCGGAGGACAGAACCGAGACCGGAGGCCGCCGGGCCAGGCCGGGTGCGCGGCCAGCCGCTTCCGCACTCCGCCCGCGCGCTCCCTCCCTCCCCGGGGCCCCGCGCGCTCCCCTCCCTGCGGCCCGCGCGTTCCCGTGACTTCGTGGGTTGTTCTTCCCACTCTGCTCCCATGTCCCCACCTCGCTGCTCTCTTCTGGGCCTGAGGTTCCGAGGATGCTCCTGGGAGCTTGAGAAACTTTGGGCGAGTGAGAACGCAAAGGAGGCCGGGGCCTTGCCCTTAAGCTCAGTGCGGCATGTTGATGCTGGTCACGAGCCACGGGCGCGCCCCTCTCTTCGGAAACCCTAGCACACCGGTGACACTTGGTGATCTACCGGCACCCCCATCCACCTTGTGTCTAAACCTCACCGCCTGGTCTAGGGGACCTGCACCTGAGCAGTGCATGCCCTCCCTCCGTACACGCCGGGGGTAGTCTGCAAAGAAGCACCTTCCACGGTTGTCTCTTGTGTTTTGTACAACAATGATAAGGAGCGGATTTTAAACACCGGAGTGCAAATTCCCACATGATCTCTAAGAAAAGTCCTAACAATAAAATTTGGGAGATAGAGGGTTCTTGAGATGGTGGCAGATAATTTTAAATGTAGAGCATCCACAAAATTTTCTTTCTAGCCATGCTGGCTTTGGAGCAACTTTTAATTAAGAAAGCTCATGTAAGTAGGATGCTTACATGCATATACTGCGCAGCAATAATTTGTTTTGCTCTGCATGTTACAGCATGAGACATATTACACTGGTTGACTCCTACATTTAAACGTAGATTTTTTAGTAAACACCACTATGCTCCTTGGTGTTTTAGGGACGTGGGGTGGGGGCAATGAAATCATCATTCTGATCATAGTTTTCCTTGGGAGAGAACCAGACGCCTTGAAGCTATGCATCCACCCAGACACTTCCGGGAAGCCCTGTGTAGGTGGATCTAGATCAGTCGAACTAGTCCTGGTCACCTTGACTTTGTACTGGCCTGAAAAGCACTACTAGACCCTTAAGACATACGAGGTCGACTGTAAAATATTTGAGAAGCAAAGTCAAATACGAAAAAAAATACAAGTACAACATACTTAGAAAAGTCAGCCTTCCACTTCTAAGGGAAGTTCTACATCTCCTTTGCTCTGGGGGCAACGCAACTGAGTGGTCTGCTCACACCTAACTGCATACTTTAAACAAGGACTGTGCCAGAATTCAGATAGCCCTATGTTTACGTTCTTCATGATAGATCACATCTGAGCTCACCAATTTGGCTGCTGTGGAGCACACAGTACTTCTGTCAACTGGAGTGAGGAAATGATTTTATACTTGATGTTGGCAAAGGGGTTGTCGAAGTTCACAAATTGACAAATGACAGTTACCAATGGAATGCCTTTGAAAAATACTAACATGTTTGAGTTGAAAAGATTTCATATCTGTATAAAGCAGATAACGTTCTGTTAATAAGTTTTTTTCTAGTTTTCAACTGTCTCAATAGTTTGATTCCCTAACTTACCCAAACCCTCTCATCTTTGCTCCCCAAACACAATATTTGGAATGACTATAGACCTGAAATCAGTGTTAGGCATTCTCATGTTGAATTAATACAGACTGAATTACATGAAGAATGAATTATTTTCCTCCTTCATGCTCTGGAAGACAGGCACATTCTCTCAAGAGCAAAGTGTCTGAAACACAGGGATATTGTTATGTGTCCAGCTTAAAAGGAGAATGTCTGCACAGTTCAAGTACCTCAACAGGTTTCTGAAATAGCTTTGCCTTGTAAAATTCAGCTAGGAACTGGAAACAGACATGTTAAAACAACCAAAGGATCTTTTATGCGTGAGTAACATATAGTCCCACAATAGAATTTTCTGGATTCTCAGAGGAGATTTGTGAAGAGAAACGGAACAAGATTCAAAAACTGGTTTTATACTTTGGGGTTTTCAGTGTCATTTTCATAAATAAGTAGGGAATAATTTTGAAATTGTATTAGTAGCCTTTCCCAAAAGGAGGCAAAGACTGCCAAACTTTTCATTGAAACAATTTTTCAAGTTAATATTTCACTACCAGTCAAATGCATAGTTTTATTTGGCAAGTTCATGGTACACCTGTAAATTCCACTGGTGCTTTAAGAACAATCATCTTACGTATTCCCTTGAGTAGTTTTTCATTTAACCATTGGTCTAAAGGTTTATATGTGGTCTTGGAACATTCATGTAACTATGTAAAACAGAGAAGCATTTTGTCTTAAAGTTAGTATATTAAATGGGTCAGGAAATATAATGGCTTTCTTTTCAGTTACAGTAATCTCTTCACTATATTTTATATTTAAATTACCATTTATGGGTACATTGTGATCATTATCTTACATTTCTTCATTGAACTTTAAAGGGCATTTGGAGAAAATACTGATAAAAACAAAGCTATAACGTCTTTACTCCATCTAGCTTCTTCAGATGTGAAATAGGCATCCTGTAGTGTGTTTCATCAGGATAATGATTTCTACTAATGGGCATTGTTCATGACATACAGACTTTAGAGTTTTTAAATATTCTCTCTACTTGACTTTTAAAACCATGTAGCATTCCATGTGGAGGTTACTGAGTTCCTAACAATTTTAAAGTAGAAAATAAATAGAACATAGAAATAGAAAACAAAGAGCAAAGCACCTACTAAGAATGGAAGGTGTAGCAATTTAGGAGTTTGAATTGTCTGAAGACTGAAACTAGAAACTAAGCAACGGGACCTTTAAGTTCTGAGGGTTTTTTTTTTTTTTTTTTTTTTTGTCTTCAAAATGCTGCAGGGAACTGAAAATAAATTGAGTACACTCCATTAGCAATTTTAATAATTCACTCGGGGTTTCCCTCTACCTGGGAGCAGACACTTCTGCTTTAAAGGCCCTGTTGGGGAAAATGTAGAAGGCCACTGTGAAACTTCCAGAGTTAAGTAAAAGGATGTGTCCCTGGCTGCTGAACTGCAAAAGCCAAAGGCTGTCCTGGTGTGTGAAGCAGAGGACTAGACACACTCTACATACCCATGTATATAGAGTTGACTATATGCCCATGTGGGCAGTCTATGTCCCAGCCTTTTGGGACTCCAGAGAATACCAAGGATTCTTCAGAGAGCTCCTATCAGGATGAGACTTTTAAAGTGACTATAGTAGAAGATTCCTAGTGTGAAAACCAGAGATGTGTGTGCTCCCTCCTGGTGACAGCAAAGATTTCCGGTCTGCCACTATTAGGCAGCAGCTGTGGATAGTTGCCCATTTGACACTTGGTGAAATGGTAGTTTCAGAGAAAGAAATATTTAAAATTGACACCTGTCACCGAAACATTTGGTACAGAAGTTTCAGAGAGGAGCTAGAACTAATGGTGAAATGTAGTGCTTAAATCTGGGGAAAAAGAAAACGTCGTGGAGCTCACTTTATGTTAGCTGGTCTTTCCAGGCGAAGGCGCTTTTGGAAATGTCACTGGGCAACAAAATAAGGCCCGAATTTAAGGGAAATTGTTTTTTAAAAAGTCATATTGAAATACGGAGACAGCAAACTTGGTAATTAGGAAAACCTGCAAGATGGATATTTATCACATTATTTTCTGCTTTTCCACGGACTCTCTAGGTGTCTTTAATTGCTGTTAATATATCGTAATTCAGTGTGTGGACACGATTGCTGTGGCTCTCCAGGAATTCGGAAATCAGAAATGCCCGATAAGGAAGAGAGGCATTAAGAGCAACACGGAGTGACTTGATGTGTTGCCAGTGCTGCTTTGATCCGATGGCATGCCACGGTAGCAAGTCTATCGGACCCACGTCTGGTATTCGAGCACCCTCCTTCCCTCCAGCCCCTAGTCTGTGTTTGCAGCCTCATAGGATTGGTCGGCGCAGACCAAGTCCTCTCGGGAGACTCCTGCGTCCCGTGTACCGCCAGCAGGGAAGTGACAACCGACGGGGTGCCACGAGCAACACTGAGTCCTGGGTCATTAGGTCGCCCCCCACACACCCGCCACTCCGTTTACCATTGTGACGTCACGCCTGGGACCTACTGTTGCCCGGGACCGCTGCTTCCCAGTTCCGGCCGGTTGCCGGGGAGAGTGGGTACACAGAGCAGTCCTGAGGGACGTCGAGGGGTCGCGGCGAGCGGACCCGACGCGCGCCGCGGCACCATGAGCCAGCGGCAGGTGCTGCAAGGTAGGAGCCGTGGGAAGGCGCCCCGACGGGCTGGCACCGAAGGCCAGCTACTCCACTTTGCCTCTCTCTACAGTGTTCGAGCTGTACCAGAACGCCCGGACCCGGTTCGTGCAGATGGTGGCCGAGCAGGCGACCAGACCTCAGAACATCGAGACACTGCAGAATGCGGGTGAGCCTTCACAACGCACGGGGCCATGGTCTCACACCTCATTCCTCATCCATCTTCCTCCTTCATCGCCCTGGCCTCATCCTTCAACCCACACTTCATCCTCACACCATCCAGTGCTCCAGCCTCACCTGGTTCCCGGTCCTCCTCCTTGCCCCAGATGTCCGATTCGCCTCCACGCTCCCTTACTAGCTCAACTTTTGGGGAACCGAGGAAGTGGGCTAAAGTGGTGCCAAGTTCCTCCAGATCCCCTCCCGTCCGCGGGATCTTGTGGGTGAGTCAGTGTCGAAGGTCTGGTATCATCATATGAACTGCCTGGAAGTCATTTTCCTGGATGGGAATCTACCTTAACCAGACCTAGTCTATTCCGATGACCTCTCTTGTCACTCTTTGATCACATTTACTTCCTAGAAACAAAGAAATTCCAGGCTGCTTTCGTTCTCCTCTTGGCATTGATGGAAGAATAGTATGCTTGAATCTTTTCCAGGAGATTCGAAGTAGGCAATACGGACCTAGTATCTTTTTCCCACCCTTTAGTCTGAAAGTAAGGGGGGAAGCGAGAAGAGTTCACAGTCGGTGAAGTGAAATCCATCTTTGTTCCACCACCACTGGTGTGTGTGTGTTTCTGAAGAGAGAACATTTATTCATCCCTGATGGGGCACCAAACACAAAACACTGAAAGGATTCCATCCAAATCTAGCTTGGAGAACCAATGAGTTTACTTAGCATTATTAACAGGAACCAATCTACCAGTGGCTACACCACTGAAAACATGCTTTTCCTTCAGTTACCTTAACCACTCAGACATTCTGGAGAGGGTTCGGACTTCATAAGCCTCTCCTCTAGATGTTTTTATCTGTAGCCACCCCTTGACTTAAGAGGTTAAGATGAGACCGACAGAGGGAGGGAGGGGAGGAGGGAGGGAAGTAGGGAGGGAAGGAGGGAGGGAGAGAGAGAGAGAGAGAGAGAGAGAGAGAGAGAGAGAGAGAGAGAG
>JANHMN010000006.1:56836940-56860946 GCA_030674055.1 Rhabdomys pumilio
GAGAGAGAGAGAGAGAGAGAGAGAGA
Source organism: Rhabdomys pumilio (assembly GCA_030674055.1). Lineage (NCBI taxonomy): Eukaryota > Metazoa > Chordata > Mammalia > Rodentia > Muridae > Rhabdomys > Rhabdomys pumilio. Next base: position 56,836,967 of record JANHMN010000006.1, read on the forward strand.
GAGAGAGAGAGAGAGAGAGAGAGAGAGAGAGAGAGAGAGAGAGAGAGAGAGAGTGTCTGGAGAGTTCCTGCCAGTAACCACAGCTGCAAGAGTTCAAGAGGGCACCAGCATCGCCCAGAAGACAACTTTCCACAAGAGCCTCTGGCTGAACTGTAAGCTTGATACCATTTACCAGGTCTTAAGAAAACTTCAGTTTACAGGATGAGATCTTTAAAACTAGTTTAAATGAACACATCATTAAAAATAAATTAAGAACACATTGCCATGGTCACAGCATTTAGACAGCATTTACTCTGAGTTTCTTTGAGAAAACACCTTCTCTTGATCAGATTCTTTGTTTCCTCACTGAATTTTACTGTTTATTCCTTGGGTGTTATCTCTGGTTGTGTTGGGGAGCCATTTATAATAAAGTATGTTTTCAGTATTTAAGTATCTGTGAGATAATTGTAGGTTTAGCCCCCTCCAGTGCCATCTTTCAAAACTTTAGTACAGATTACAGGGAGGATGTTGAGACAGAAATTCCTTGATCCTGATTTCCAACTTTTCAGTTTTGTTTCAGTCTATAAACTTGTCTCTAAAACCTCTGCCATGCTCAAGATACTGTATGACAAAGATCTCTTGTATTTTTCTTTTAAATTTTAAATTAGTGTGTATGCACATGCCATGTTGCCTTGGTTGGCAGAAGACAGCTTAGGAGATCAGCTCTCCCTTTGCACCTCATGGGTCCTGGATACTGGACCCAGCCATCAAGCACCAGCACACTGAGCCATGGCTGCCTTGTATTGTGCTTCTAAATCATGATTACTTCCAGCTGCTGTCTCTAACCCTGCGGAAACCCCTGAACTAGTATCTATTTTTAAAATGTTGTCATTTCAGAACTCATTTTGTCCTGTAATTGTTTCATGTATATTGATTTCCTTTATTCTACGTACAAACATTTTTGTTTATTAGGGCATTTTACCTTTTAAAGACACAGTAACCTTTAAATTTATTTTTTTCTCAGTCTTACTCAATGTGCTTGATATTCACAAGGATTTACTGCTTAGATAATGCATATGTAGGCAAAGAAATATTTTTTAAATAAAAAATACTTAGAAAAAATTAATACTGTAACATTACAATAAATATACACAATACTGAAGATAAAAGAGTATCTTTGAGAATTTTAATGATGGGTTGCCTCTTTCCATCAGAGTACAAAGTAGAATACATTGTCAGTTTGTCTTTTTGTTTTGTTTTTATTTTTAAGACAAGGTTTTAGCTTTGGTGCCCAGGTTGTCCTTGAACTCTTTTACCCTTCTGCTTCAGTTCTACCAAGAAGTTGGGAATATGGACAGGAGACAATGGTCGACTGTATGGGGAATTTAACATAAACTAGCTAGCTAAGTGGTCAAAGCATAGGAGGCTTGTGGCTCAGGCCTGTATGTCTAGCTTGTGAAGAAATGAATCAAGGAGGATATCATAGTCTTTCAAAACTATCTACTTTTGACTATCATTTTAATGGCACATTAAGATTTTTTCTTTTCTTGAGAAACATATTTTTAACATTTTTGAGTTTATCTAGATCTCCTAATTCTTGTAATTTAAAATCATGAATATCACTGTGTGTATATTCCTGTAGTTCAAAACAACCTACAAGCTTTATCCTGAAACCTTTTCTTCCTTACTAGTCAATAAGATTAACCATTCTAATGTTATATTCTTAAAAAAAAAATTACCATGGGTTTAAACATGCTTTTGAATGTGTTGGAATTTATATTACAACCAAGCTTTAATTAGGTGAGTGGTTTTCTTTTGACAGTAAGGTGTAGGTGCACTTTACTCTTGACTTTGATACATGGCCTATGTATCTGGCAAGATTTTGTTTTGTTCCACATTCCCCAACATAGTCTTTAATTAAACATGCATCATAGATCTAGGATAATAAGAAAACATTTTCCACGTAGGCATAATGAGCAAAGCATAATTCCCTTGTTAAGAGTCTTTAATCACTGTATGTGAAAGGAATTTTTAAAATGAGAATTACTAAAAACTTTGACACTAACTGTTTAAAGAAGGTCTCTGTCTTTAGGTACTACTGACAGTTACCAAATAATAGTGACGGTTGTCAGCCTATGTGATCTCCTTGGGAACCACCATGGGGATTTGAATGAAGTCAGCCTTGGAAAACCTTTACAGATAAACCCCTGGAGGTGGGGGCTGATAGTAAATTTAAGCTGGCCTCATAGGGAGCTTTAGGCTTCTCTGTTCCAAAAAGACAGTCTTATCAAACCAGAAACTCTTTACAAGTGTACAGAGAAAAGTCCTGGATCTCATAGGAACTGAGAGCCAATATAGTAGTTCAAAGAATTGAACTGGTAATCTGCCTGGATCAAGGCAGGTCCACAGAGACCAGTTTCAAGCCCATGACAGTCAACTGATCAAATTTACTGCTTGAGAGTAGGAGGAACAAGAGCTGGTATTTGCTATTTGTTGGTTTGTTTGTAAATTCACAATGAGCACTTTATTCTTTGTTTTTGGCTTAGATCATACTTTGTGTAAGTTCATTTTAGCAGAGCAAAACTGGGATTTCTGCTGAACAGTTGTCTTAGTCCTAGGAGAAATGCATGGCTACATTCTGGAAAGAATGTTGGCCTTGCCTAAGAACCAAACTGATCTGTGAAGATACAAGCTATGTTAGTTTCCAAAGAGGAATGCTGGCTTTGCCATTTGCCTTATGCTTCCTGCATTCAACATTAATTTTTAAAGACTTATTTTATTTTGTGTGTATGAGTATTTTTGCCTGCATGTATGTATATGCACCATATGTAGGGCTGGTACCATGGAGAATGCCCTGAAAATGAGTTACGGGTGATTGGATGGTTATGAGCAACACAAACTCTTAACTGCTGAGCCATCTCTCCAGCCCCTTGATGTTAAATTCATGGCTTGTTTGAGTTCTTTCAGAAGTCCAGCTGACAATAAGTGATATTTGTGCATGTCTAGAGAGAGTAATTTCTGCTTAGTTTTCTAAACATTCTAACTCTGTGTCTGTCACATCAGTGTCAAAGTATGCAGTAGACTACTTTGTTTTTTCATAGAAAAAAATTTAAATATACATTTAGTATTATAGACTTAGTTTAACAGCATGCATCTTGCTAAAGTCATCCAGGCTGTTCTGCTCCCGCCTCAGCCTCATGAGTGCTGGGATTGCAGGTGTGCACACCACACAAGCCTATAACATGCATTAAAGAAAACTCTGAAGTCTAATTTTAAATGAAGTAGATGTCTGTCAATAAAGACATTGACCGGCCTCTTGCCAAAAGAATGTATTAAAGAATATACTTATTTATTCCACAGTTACTTGTTAATTATTATATGTCAAGTTAGCTATTATATATGATATTTCTGGTAGAAAATTGCTCCTTTTTATTGTCCTGTAAAATATTCTCTCTCTTCTTTTGGTGCCAGGAAACTTGTGCTCAGTCATCAACTTCAATAATAATCTTAATCTATATTTCTGATACAGTTATCAGTTCTCTCCTCTTATACATAGCTATTGAATGTTACCACTTTAAAGATATCACTTTTGTGTGTACTGTGGTTTGAATCCAGGGCCTCTAACATGCTAAGCATGTCGGATACCATTTATACACATCTTTTATGGTGAACTTTCTCTAATATGCATAGCATAGAGTAAACTGTCTAAATATTTTAGAATGATTATATGCAATAAGGAATTAACTATATGAAGATTGTGTGTGTATTTGTGTGTGTATGTCTACGAATGTGTGTTTTGCTGGACATTGAATTCAGTCTTATCTATTGAACTCTACCATTGAACCATATAAGCCTCAGACAATTTTCTAGTGAATTGCCTTACAAATATCTTTTTCTGCAGAGCTTATTCATGAAACCTGAAGCAGCAGCTAATCTTTTTGGTACAGCTCTTATTACTTAACATTGTGACTTCCCCCTAGATATATTAATTATCTGAAGTTTAATAATTATACATATTGCAAAAAATCAACATACCAGTAGAGGACATAAAAATCAAGAATTCAACTGTCCACGTGATTTTGAATTACATGGAATTGTGTCTGCATGTTGTAATTTTAAGGAAGGAAACAGTTTATATGGCCATATGAGTTCCTTAAAGTTTTATGAATTTGTAATTGCATTATTACTATACTTGACCTTGTATGCATAACATGAAAATAACTATCACAAAATATTTTTTATTTTGTTTTTAACTAAAGTTTATTTGAAATGAAATTAATTTGCACAGTTGGTTCATTTGCCATCTGTGAACATTTGTGGCACGCACATGTGCCAGATGGACATGGAACATATGTGCTGATCATGCAAACATTAAAAGGAGCAGTTCCTGCCCTTCCGTGGCTTATTTGCTAATGTATGTAGTTTACATATATAATATATATTACACACTTATAACAGGTATAATATGTAGTATATATTACACACATGTAATATATAATATGTATGTTTTATATATGTATATAACTGTTATATATCTATTTATTACTATTCATTTGAAAGACATCTAAATCAAGATTTGGGTAGGAGAGGTGCTATACAAGGGATGCATCTTGGTGTAGGTATTACCTCTGTTGAATATCTAGAAGGTAGCCAGATGTAACTATTTTATGCAGAGAAAACATTATGTGTAAAGACAAGAACTTGGGACAGTGAAGAGGTGGTACTGAGCAGAAAAGGCCAGCCTGGAGGTCTGGCTGGAGCTTGGGAACCAGGGCAACGAGAGGAGTGAAGCTGGAGAAGAAAGCAGGCCTACTTGTGAAGTTTGGGTTTCTCCTACAAGAAATGCAAAGACATCACATGTTTGCAGCCATAGGAATGACAGGGCCAGTGTTGAATTTGGAAACATGATTTTGGGGTTAGTGTGAAAAATAGTTTGGTAGGGTTTAAACAGCACCACGAAGAGCCGGTGCCTGTCATGTGGATAAGAGCTGGCAAATGGTGTTTGCCTGAGGAATTGAATGTAGGCCTTCTGAAAAAACAACAAATGCTCTTAATTTTTAAGCTATCTCTCCAGCCTGGTCTTAATAGTTTATGAGTCAGATGTATTTGGAAAATGGAGAAAACATAAAAGAAAAAAATTTCTCTGACTATGTGAACTGGTGATATAAAAAGTAAAATTTCCCAAATCGGGAAACTTGTAGTTGGTTAATTGTAACTAATAAGTCATTACTAATAAACATTTATAATTTAATTAAATATTATAAAATAATAATTCACTTTAAGCTTTTAAATTTAATTTAATTTATTTGTTTCAAAGACGGGTTCTCACTATGTTGCCCTGGCTGGAATTGTTATAGAAAGCAAGCTGGTTATAAACTTACAGATATTCTCCTGCCTCTGCCTCCCTACTGCCAAGATTAAGAATGTGCACCACCATTCGTGGCTTTTTTTTTTTTTTTTTTTTTTACAGTCTTAACAGTTCAGAGTTCTTGTGGTTTAATTTTAAATATGAAAACCCAGTATTGAATTTACTCAATGATATATTTCAAAAGACAAGCTGCTGCCTTCACATAAATATATCAAAAAGAAAAGAAAAAAAATATCATTCATCTGAAAACAGAATAACAAAATTACACTGTGGTTCTTAAAAACTTATGTTTGTGGTTTCAAAGGTGTATTCCCTGTGATACTTTACTATGTATGTTTTGACTGCTTTTAATAAAATGTCATATTTATTATAAATATGCCAACTGATACTTATACAAGTCAACCTAAAGGAAGAGATGGGCTAAACCCTCAGATACATTTCTCCAGTAAAGATGTAGACCAGTAGGCACGTGAGAAGATGCTCAACATTCTTAGCTGTGGAAATGCAGATCAGCCACAGTGCTGCTGCTGCACTATGCACACCATTAGGATGGTACCACTTGGGTGTCGAGATACTGGGCCCTGTGTGGTGTAGCTGCTGTTGAAGATAGGTAGTTCTTCATGAAGGGAGGGACTCATGGCTCCACCTGTGTAGGTAGTTGAGGATGGCCTTGTCAGGCATCAGTGGAAGAGGAGGGCCTTGGTCCCTGAAAGTTTGGATTCCCTAGTGGTGGGGAATTTGAGAGCAGGGAAGAGGGAGTATGTGGATGGTGGGAGCACATCCTCATAGAAGTAGGAGGAGGGGAATGGGATAAGGGGTTTGGAGAGGAGAGAAGGTAACATTGAAAGGTAGATAAAAAATATCCAATTAAAATAAACAGATAATGGGTCTGGCAGTTGTAGTCGAGCAGTCGAGACTTTTTGTTAATGATTTATTATGGGAATTTCGTATAATCCTTAAGGACAAGGTATTATGGGAGAGGCCCATGTAACTTTAAAAAGATTGGTGAGACATACTGTTGCTGAGACAAAAAATGATGCCGACCTGTGAGCTTGCTGAGTGCCCTGACAAGGGTGACTGGGGAGCTGTATTGGACATATGTTCCTGACCCAACTTTGCTTAACTATATCCCAGATGGGACGAGCTGCCTTGCCTCAAGTTTTTAGACCTTCTGAGAAAGAGAATCGAAAAGAGAAATTATAATATCTCTTGTAATCTTCTTAAAGGTGACCAGCTATTAGAACTCAATCATGTACTGGTCTAGAAATCAATCCAATATTGGAAATAACAGTCTGCTTTTGGAAGACTGGATCTGGGCTTTGTCAGAGACATATTCGGAAGCTAGCTGTAGCTCCCTATGATGTTAAGATAGCAAGAGATAATGTTGAAACAGGATCTGGATTTCAAACAAGGGTTAGTGCATGTTTTAAGGCTCTTTTAATTGTCAAGCTAAAATTGATTTTGTCTCTTCTACAGTATTTATTGTAAGTTGCATTGACTGCATAATTTCCAATTGTGTTAGTGTGTTGAAACCTGGCATGTCTGTTATGGGGGTCTATCAACCAGCTTTTGTTTTACTGCCCTGAGTATTAGAAAACCTTGATTCTCTGAAAAATGCTTGAAAGTGCTGGAAGAAGTGAGTTAGGCTTTAAGCAGAAGCAAGAGGGTATCGGGCTTGATTATTGCTGACATAACAGCTTTAATTTCATTAATTGTTAGAACCACTGCTTCTGCAATAGCATTGACACAAGGAGTTAAGACAACTATTTTTGTTAACCATCTAGCAAAAAAATGTTACTAATGTACTTAGTATACAAAAGAATTTATATAGGTATCTGGAACAATGGATGGTGCTCTATAACCCATTCAAATTATCTGAAGGAGGTTCAGGGTTCAAGAGTTAGGAGCCATTCCAAGTGTCATGACAAATATCATTGGAGTAGTGTTACTTTTGAAATTCACAATGATTGTCATTATAATTAGGAAAAAGTTTAAAGACACCTGTAGGATATTTGGAATAATCCTAACACCTCTCTGGGTGTGTTAACTTTGCATAGTGAGATTATGAATTTAAAGAATGCTGCTCTGTTGACCTTTGATGCTGCAGATAATGTGGATAAAATTATCCATGACCTGAGGTCAGTATTTCTATTTTGGTCAAACCTTAGGAATGACATATATATCATTCAGGCTAGCCCTTTTTGTCCTGGGAATACTTTTATTCCTGCCCATCATGTTAAAGTTTGTCTTTAACAACATCAACATGTTGGCAGTCAAAGTACATGGCTTGAAACTGAAAATGGACCCCCAGACAGAGTTATTAAATTAACAGGCTGGCAAATCAAGAACAAGTAAGATTCTCCACAGAGCCTTACCAACCTAAGACATAAGTGTATTGCTTTTGATAATGCATATTCCATGGCGGGTCAGGAAGGCATTCTTGTCAGAATGACCTAAGACAGGCTCAGTCTTGTTAACAAAATAAAAAAATGGAGAGAGGTAGAGACTTTGGGACTGCTTGGCAAGAAGCTGACATGGGCCAAGGACAAGGAAATGGGCTGTTTGGCAGAAATATGACATTGGCCAAGGACAAGGAAGTAGGCTTCAAGCAGGAATCTGACATTAGGCTAGAACAAAGAAATAATTTCAGGTAGAAATCTAAATATTAGGCTAGAACAAAGAAATAATTTCAGACAGGAATCTAAATTTTAGACTAGAACAAGGAAGTAGGCTTCAGATATGAAAATGACCTTGGGTTAGGATGGGGAAGTTGGCTCAGATACTTTGGTCATCCTGATAAGCCTTTAGAAACAGTAATCATGGCATTGTTCACGTAATTGTGTTTAATGCCTTGCTTTTTCTTTGACTATTTGTGTTTATTGTATTGATTGTTCCTTGACTATTTGCATCTATTATATTGCTAGACCCTCAACCTAGAACTGACCTTAATACATGCATGTAATCAAAATGGTATAAAAGCATAAAGGAAGAGGGGGTATAGGATAGGGGGTTCTAGAGAGGGGCAATGGGGAAAGGGGATGACATCTGTACTGTAAATAAATAAAATATCCAATTAACAAAAAAGATAGGTAGTTCTTAGCTGGGGATGGTTAAACACCACTGTAAACAGACAACACTTATGTACAGTTACAAAGGATGGAAAGGTAAGTTTGTTATTTGTATTTTATCACAGCATAAGGACAAAAGTAAGGAAGTGTTAAAATGAAATAACTATTTTTTTAATACCCAGAAACTTTCTAGAAATAACCTGTGTCCACATTTGGTAATTGTGGTAATTCTTTATTTGGTACTATAAACATTTTGTTCTGAGATGTCTGAAATTATCTCTCTTAGAAAGTCTAGTGAAAAGTATAAACAGCATTCATGAACATCAGGGTTTGGTTAACACAGGCCCTGAACCACACGTGAGCAGGCAGCATCTCCCATCCAGGCAATTGTCTTATGGAACATGGTCCAATCTGGCCAATTTAAATACAGAAATAATAACCAAATGAAACCTGAAGACTCACAGGCTGTATAATTAAATACATCTTGACACACAGTTGTTTCTAGCTTATGCTATTTCTGATCTTACCTTGCATTATTATGAATGCGATTTTTTCTCTTTCAAATGTTTCTAAATATAGAGTGATGTAAGGATATTTGGTAATATTTGATTTTTGTCTATCACCAGAATATATATGTCTTTCTAACTTTTAAAATTATATCCTTATTTACTTTTTTGGTGTCACATGTGCATGTGTGTGGGTGTGCATGTGCCACCATGTAGAAGTCATTGTATGTAGAAGTCAGAGGATAACTTGTAGTAGTTACTTCTCACCATGTAGGTCCTAGGGATGGAACTTAGGTAGGTAGTTGGTGGCAAGTCCTTTTACCTGCTGACTCATTGGTTTCTACCAGGAGATATTTTTAAGGAATGGTTGTAAGGATATTTAATAGGTATGTACCTTAAATAACACTTGGAAAGCCAAGAAGCACTTTGTTCCACTTTGAATGCTGCCAATGTTTCTTGTAATGTTAGACTTAAGTGGTTACTCGGAAGCAGAAGCAGCACATGGAAGATAAGGCTAGTACAAGGGATTGAATATCCTGTGAGATAACCGTAATGCATTTATTATGGGGTTCCCTTCCCTGGCTTCAGTTCTCAACTCACATTTGTTCACTAATTATCAACAGAGATGTTGATAGTCTGAATTCTAATCTCATTCCATCAGTTCTTAATTGTGAACAATTTATGTAGTATTATGTAGTCCTTCTCATCTTCAATTCCTTTATTTGTGAAAGAGCCATAAAGAGAGGGCCTAGTTCTTAGGTTTGTCTTGAGAGTTAAGTGAGTTACTATGGAACAAGGCCCCTAGAGCAATGCTTTTGCATGAAACTCCCAGTCCATATAAATGACTTGCTGTGATGGTGATGATGGCCATATGGCCACTGTGTATGCAACCCTGGCACAAATATTACCAGAGAGCCAATGATTCATTGTTTCCTCAGAACAAGGATTTGTTTAAAGATCCATCTAGCTGGCTATTGCTACATTGTGGGTTTTTCTTTCTCCTGCTTTTCCCTACCTCCTTTCTTCCACCAGTTCAACATCCTAACACTCGGTAGGAGAGAAAAATGGATAAAGGACAAAGGGGGAGATATTGTCATTTGACTAATTCCTGCTGATTAGGGACATCAAATTTCTTGGAGCAAGTTTGATCTTTGCAAAGAGGGTATCTAATTATTTCTCCTCCTCTTCCTCCTGTTCATCCTCCTTCTCTTCTTCCTCCTTTGTCCCCAATTACTTAACAAACTGCAACCAAAAGTACCCAACCAACCACCACCAACTCACCCACCCCCTAGCATTTATGTAACCTCTGAAAAAACTTCAGAATTCAAAATGTCACATAATCATAGAACCTATCTGCAGCTGTCAAAATCATGCCTCTGCTACAGCACGAGAAAAATCATAATCAGTTGCTGTAGACAAACTGAAGCAGCCTCGTATCCCTCACCCAGAATTAAAACAAAAACATATTCTCATCATATTTCCATTTTTTTAAAAATAAATCAAAATTCTCACTACAGATCTACTTGTTCCTCTTACGAGTGTGAGCACTGGCCGGCACACGGTGGCTCTCTATCAAGTTTGAGATAGAGCCTGAAAGTTTTTCTGTAAGAAAATGTAGAAAAGACCAGATAAAACAAAGGATCTGGACCTGTCCTTGAGAGACAGGACTGGCAAAGGTGGTGGGGCTGGGGGCTAGGCTTTGCCCTAGATAAACTAACCTTGCTCTGCATCCCTCCTGATGATGTCATAGGTGTTTACCTGCTGAGCAAGATGTTAATTCTCATCCAGATCCAGAGCTGAATTTCCCCTCTGCATGCGTTATTAATTTTGGCAGCTTACATGATTTTGTGTTTCTTGATCATCAGATGTCTTTAAAAAGTATCCAATTAGTTTTCAGTGGATGCTCTGTGTGTGTGTGTGTGTGTGTGTGTGTGTGTGTGTGAGAGAGAGAGAGAGAGAGAGAGAGAGAGAGAGAGAGAGGAGGGGAGAGAGTGCACAAGAGATTTGAACCCATGATTCCTCTGCCTCAGCACTATAAAAGCACGGCATTACAGGTGTGTACCATTATGCCTAACTCTCAGTTGTTTTATTTATTTGTTTTACTAATTTTTTCAGTTTATTTTTTAAGCCTCCATTTTCTGCCTGCATGTGTGCTGAATCACATGTTTTGCCTTTAGTAAAATTTGTCTGAGTTCTGTTTCTCATCCTTTAAATCAGGTATAATGTCTTTGCTGAGGCCTCTTCTTCTGGACGTGGTCCCAACCATTCAACAGACTGCTGCCTTGGCTCTGGGGAGGCTGGCCAACTATAATGATGACTTAGCAGAAGCAGTTGTGAAGGGTGACATTCTTCCACAGCTTGTGTATTCACTGGCAGAGCAGAATGTAAGACTTTTTCACCCCCCCCCCTTTTTTTGTCTTAGATTTTACAAATTGGTAGCTTTGGCACAGTTGTAAACTGGAAGGCATTAGAATCCCAGAATGCAAGTACAACCTTAGATCCCTATATGTACATGAGAATATCTTTAGGGAATTTTGCTTTGGGACTTAAAGACATTTTTCTGTTACTGTTAATTTAAGAGGACTATGCAAAAAGTTCAGGGGACACACACACACACACACACACACACACACACACACACACACACAGTGTTTCTTTATACTTCAAAGTTCTAGATCTACCTCAGGGAAGAGGACAACACCCTCATGAGAACATAGCTGCTTTCAGAAGCCCTAGCATGCAGATGACAGAATAAGAGACAGCCTGTGTTAAATTGATTAAGTTTGATTAAGCATGTTTCTAAGCAGATAAGCATTCTATCTCTTGCTAAGGAACTCTTGGTGTGAGGGGGGTTAAAGAAATAGTCCTTAAAGTGCTTACCCCATAAACACTAGTACCTGTGTTCAGTTCCCAAAATCCATGTAAAAATGGCAGGCATAGTGGTACACACTTTTAATCTCAGCACTGGAATGCAAGGCAGAAACATAAGGGCCTCTGGAGTTCACTGGCCAGCTAGTCTAGCATAATTGATGATCCAGGCCAAGGAAAGACAATGTCTCAAGGGAGCAGAATGCTTTCTTGAAGATGACCCCCAAAGTTGACCTCTGGTCTACACACACACACACACACACACACACACACAGTACTTTGGTGTTATTCTGTGTTCCTAATGAGCTATATTTGGTGTCTGTTAAGTAGGGTTTTAGACTACTTCTTAGTTATTGTAATGCAGGTATGCACATTCTTTTTACTTCCTTAAGACTAGTTTTCTACTTATATAATACAAAGATAAATAAAAACTGAAGAACGGGCAAAGAACTTGAATAAATACTTCCCTAAAAGAACATCTCCGAATGGTCAAAAAACAAGAGAAGTTTGGCAGCATCAGTAAGAGGTGCAAGTCAAAGGCATGGAGTGCGGTCATGGCACACTTACCAGGCGACCATAATAAACATCCTTAAGGGAAACAAGGTGATGATGTGAAGAAGCAGGAACTCTCAGTGACTGCCAGAGGAATGGAGAATGGCATGACGACCATGAGTACTTTTTCAGCAGGTATGAGGCAAGCTCCCGTGTTCGTGATACCAATAAGCAAATCTAGCATCTGAAGAACTGAACGAGACACTCACGAAAGTCATGTACAAATGTTCAGAGCAGTGTGACTCACAGCATGGGATGAGAGAGCAAACCAAGTCTGTCAACAGATCAACCAGTAAGAAAACATCATCCATCCCACACAATGGACTGTTACTCTGTCATAGAAAGGACCTGAGCACTGATAAATGCCACACGGATGATTCTGAAATCATTATATGTAATGAGCAGTGCCAGACATGAAAGACTGTACAGTATAATGCATATGAATATAGAGAATATGCAAATCTCTGTTCACAGAAGCAGGCTCGTGGGTGCCGAAGGCTGGTGGAAGAAGGAAGGGAAGGCTGCTTATTTTAAGGGATTCTTGGGTGGTGAAAATGCTCTAGAGCCAGACAGCAGTGCTGCTCGCACAACACAGGGAATGCATCACCATTAACGTGGGGAATTGATGGTGCATTTATTTTACCAGACTCAAAATATCTTAACTGTGCAGAAATCCGTTTCATTTGATAGGTTTATGTTTTAATGCCTTTTCAAGGAATTACAGAAATTTCATTTTTCTGTGGGTGTTCCTGCTTCATCTGTGCTACCAGGTTTTCTCCCTCTGGACCATTTGGTCTTTCCTTGGAGAGCAGGCTCTATGCTTTTGCATCCCATGTGGAAAGTCCCAATCATTTTCTAAGTATGACTGACTATGTATTAGTTATAAGCACTAGACACAGAAGTGAGGCAGGGGCTTGAGTATAAGCAACGCAAGGAAGTGAGGCATTACCTGTGAGGCATTACCTGTGAGGCATTACCTGTGAGGCTCTGCTGCCTTCGCTGAAGCTGTAACTCATGTCCTCTTTGTAAGTTAATAAGTCCTATGACCTTACATTTTGTGTTCAGTTCTTTTGACTATAGGACTAAGAACACAAAACATGAAACATTAGAACTGTGTAGGAGAATGTGATCAGAAAGTATGAATTATAGGCTCCCTATAGCTAACAGGGAGCTATTAATAGCTTTACGTTATAAATCTGGTGATTCTACAGAATAAAAAGTCAAATTAGTTTAAAGGTCATGACAAGAAATGTGCCATTATTTCTTTAGAAAGTTATTTTAAAATTCTACTGAAGTGAAAACTTCTAGTTTCTTTGGAAAGTTAGTTGTGTCAAATGATATTTCTCTGGGACACACAGGTTAAAAGATGTCTTGCTAAAGTAGACAGATGAAAGAACATTTTCCCGAAGCAGACACGTGTGAAAGGATGTTTTGCTGGCACAGATATGTAAAAGAATGTTTTCCTGAAGCAGACACAGGTGAAAGGATGTTTTGATATAGCAAACACACAAAAGGACCTGTGATGAAGGAGGTAAATATGACCCCACAGGCAGTGAGAGATGAGCACTGAGCATTGGTTTGGTTCGCGCCACCATCCAATTCTTTGATAATGACAGGCATGTATTGGTTCATCTTACATACCGTTGTTGAGCTCAACTTGTGGTGATGGCGCCATTAAGAGAAACTTGCCCAAGAACTTCTTGTGAGGTTTCTGTGGCAGCTTGGGGCTTCCATGACCTCACTTCAGGCTGGTTGGTGAGCCTGGCAGTTTCTTCAGGATTGAACTACAGCTGCCTGGTGTTTGCTTGCTAAAAGGACTGGACTGTAATTGCTGGTTATCTGCCTGCCTAGAGGACTGGTCTGCAGCTGCTGACAGTCTTATTTAGTGTTGGCTACAAGGCTGAACTACTGCCACAGAAGATTGAGCTTCCTGAACAGGTCCACTTCCCCCATATCCTAATAACTTTTCTTTTTCACTACCTTTACTGGGTGGTGGGCTAGAGGAGAGGTTGAGTCTTTATTAAAAGTAGGTTTTGAAAAATTTATGCCTACACTCTACCTTAATTTTGATAATAAATTAGAGATTGGGTTCTTGACATAATTTAAGAAAGTAAAGGAAATATGTCACATTAAAGCACCAGACCAGTACTAGCCTAGGATATTCTTTTCATTGACATGTGTCAGTTTTTTAGATATAGCATATTAAAATACACTAGTGTGTTTTCTGTCTCTTATAATTTTTATTTTTATTTTTGTTTATTTATTTTTGTCTAAGTGAGTAGAAATCTTTCAGAGAAGGTGCTGTAGTTGACTGGTCTTTTCTAGTATAGTGGTTTGAATGACAGTGGCCACAATAGGTTCATATATGTGAACACTTGATCCCAGTTGGTGAAACTGTTTGAGAAGGATTAGGAGATCTGGCCTTGTTGGAGGAGGTGTCACTGGAGGTAAGGTTTGAGGTATCAAAAGCCCACGTGTGATGGTTTGTATGCTCAGCCCGGGGAATAGCACAATTAGAAGGTGTGGTCCTGTTAAAGTAGGTGTGTCACTGGGGGGTGGGCTTTAAGACCCTCATGCTAGCTGCCTTGAAGCCAGTATTCTGCTAGCAGCCTTCAGATGAAGATGGAGAACTCTCAGCTCCTCCTGCACCATGCCTGCCTGGATGCTGCCATGTTTCTGACTTGATGATGATAGACTGAATCTCTGAACGTATAAGCCAGCCCCAATTAAATGTCGTCCCTATAAAAGTTGCCTTGGTCATGGTGTCTGTTCACATCAGTAAAACCCTAACTCAGACACCATGCTAGCCATGTCCAGTTACTTTTCTGTCTGCCTCCTGGTGGTGGATCAGATATGAGCTTTCAGTTGCTGCTCCTGAACCATGCTTTCCACCTGCTGCCTTGGTTATGATGTCTCCTTACAGTAATAGAAAAGTAACTTAGATGGTGGTTAATAACTGATAATGTCAAGTAGGAGATTAATTGAGTTTTATTAATAAGGAGTGTGAGATCAGCTGAATGTGGTGGTATATGCCTTTAATGTCGGCACTCAGTATATAAAGGCAGGCAGATCTCTGCGAGTTCAAGGGCAGCATGGGCTATGTGATACTGTCAAGGTCAGCCCAGTACACACAGTGAGACCTTATCTTAAACAAACAAGCAATGAAACCAGAAGAGAATTATGAGATCTTCTCTATATTATAATAGTCATATAACAACTGTGTTGTAGCTAAACATTTCCTATATATTTGTTTAGTAACACGAAGAGAGAAACGTGTTAGTCTTGTGTTTCACTTCCATTTTTTATTCTTTAACCAAATGAATTTCTATATTGGGCATGCTATACATATGGAACAGCATTCACAAGTCACACAATGGCTGACTTGCCGTCTTCTTCTTTTAAAAAACCCTTTGTAGAATAGAAAAATAACATCTTTTTGCTTATTTATTTTTTTAACCAGGAGAAGTTTTAGAAATGTTGTTAATGTTTTACCTTAATGTGATTTCTAGGCATATCTCAGAGCATAGCTGCTACTCAGTGTGGTAAACTAATGTCAGGAAAGCCTGCCATACTGAAAGGCTGAGAGAAAATAAAGGAAAAGGTGTGGTCACTCGACAGACAGTTAATATACTAGCATTCCAGAGTTCCCCATGAGTTAGACAGTACCTTTTAGTATCAAGCAAATATAGAGAATCCAATTGTTTTATGAATTTACAGAAATTTCCATGTTTATATTTGATTTTATACAATTTCCAAATGCATGCATCAAAGTGAAACATTTTTAGCACAATTTAAAATTTACCTTGTTTCCAGGTTAGTTAGGAACAGAAGCAATGGGGGGAGATAAAGAATCAGCATGTTTCCAGACTGTTCCCATTGTCTGCATTCAGAGTCTGCTGTGCTTTACATTAATGCCATTTTTGTGTTGCTTTCAGGCTATTTTAAATTCTGGCTTTGTTCTCTTTTCCCTGTAGTGCGTCTACAAGAAAGCGGCTGCGTTTGTGCTGCGAGCAGTTGGTAAACACTCTCCTCAGCTGGCGCAGGCCACAGTTGACTGTGGTGCCCTGGACTCACTGGTGATATGTTTGGAAGATTTTGACCCTGGAGTCAAGGAAGCTGCAGCCTGGGCACTTGCATATATTGCAAGGCATAATGCAGGTACTGGGGTGTGCTTGAAGACACACTCAAGTTTAGCTGTATTGGATAAAACCAGTTTTGTTTGGTAAATCATTGGTGGAGGTTTAAAGGTGTGGCTGGACATTAGGAGAGACCTATCTTGAAGGCTAGCCGCACAGTTTTGGATCACATATTTACGAAACACTTCTACATTTGAGTCCTAACAGAAATGAATCTGAAGGAGAGAAGTGATATGGCAGAGTGGGACTAGAAGCCAGTAATAATGGTACATGCCTGTGATCCCAGTATTCAAGACGCAGAGGCAGAAAGCTTAAAAGTGAGTTCAACCAGCCTGGGCCACACAGCCAGACACTGTCACAAAACCAAACCAAACCAAGCTAGATAAAACAAACAAAGTTCAGCCAACCAACCAGATAAACATATTTTTGGTCACTCGTCAGAAGATTGTTACTGGTTTGCCATGCTTTGAGCTCATTGTCATTCAAGACAGGACATTTCAAGCCAATCAAAGAGCCAAATCACATGGACGAATGATGTAGTAAGATGATATAAAGTTGTAAAAAATGTTTTATTCCCCTGTGTTAGTAGGAAGGAGGAGGAAGAAAATAAGGGCAACACTCTATAAAAACTAAAACCCTGGTGTGGTCACCAAGCCAAGACGGGGCTCTCCTGGGAGAAAGCTGTGCAGACGCATGATTGAGAAATGATATGTGGGGGCTGTATCCACTCCATCTCTCTGCAGAAGCTGCTAAAGAATAAATGACAAATGGCAGATGAAAATGACCAGCTTTGCTAGGGATCTGCACCCTGCATACTGAGCAGGGCAGGACCGCCACATTGTTAGGATCTGAATTCCGGGACAGGCACTGTGCTCAGCTGTGTGACCTCAGTCTCAATTTTAGAACTGCTGAACATGGACATCCTCATCTGAACAGACAGTAGCTGACAGTCAGTCCCGAGGTTTGTAATAAGGATGGTGAAACTACAAGCACAGAGCTCTTACCGGTGCTTGGCATGAACCTGGTGAATACAAGATGTCCTTAGTATTTACTATTGGAAAGGACACCATAACACTAATGACTTTTAGCCAGGTGTGGTGACATGTACCCATAGGCCCAGCTACTGAGGCCAGTCAGCACTGCACAGTGAGGCTTGAATCTTTAAAAAGTAAAAAAAAAAAGAAAAGAAAAGAAATGACATTTATTACATTGTGGGGAGGATGTCCAAATTGCATAAACTAATGGAAAGCAGTTTATCAAAATTAGTGGCAGTCCCGGGAGAGGCTTACTCCAAACACCTGCTCTGGAAATTGGTCCTGAGGAAAGAATATTAAAGAAGGAAAAAGCTGCATCTGTGGAAATGTTATGATAACATTATTTATAGTATCAAAAATGCCTCAAATATTTGATAAAATTTGAGTGGTTAAATTATAGTAATCCGCTTAATAAAATCTCATCCCACAAAGTAAAAAGTAGTTAGGGTCCCTACAAGCTAATGCGGAAAAGTAAGTATAATATTAAAATGGGGGGCAGTGAGTGGGATGTAAAGTGAATAAGTAAAAAAAAAAATAAATTTTAAAAAGATAAAAAAAATACTGAAACGGAGAAAGTTGTATATTGTAGTTACAGCACTGTAAAATGAGCCTTCCTATAGATGAAATGCATGTCGCATTACTAAGCTGGTGGAATTAAAGATGTCTCTTCGCTTCTAGATTTTCCAGTGTGTACAGAGAACAGCAGCTTCTGTGTGGGGAGTCACTGTTGAGGCTAGCTCTGTACCTTGCAGTTCTGATACATTGTCTCCTTTTGACTATAGCTTCCCTTTGCTGCCTCTTTCTCTACTTGAGAGAAGCTTGACTTAGCGAATAGGCCTATGGTGATGTGAAGGGAGGTATGAGGATCCGTGTCTAAATCTGTATACATATATATACATGGATTATTTATATAAGTCCATGTTAGCTGCTGCACCACACAGCTGGCCTGACCACTTCCTGACAGTGCTAGAGGAAACCCACAGAAGCAGGCAGAGGCTCTCTTTCGGGTTATGCTTGGTTCTTAATGGGGACAGGATAGAAATAGAGTAGCAGAAAACCCTTATGTTTAAAAAGGTTTGTATTAATTTCCATCCCATTGTATCTGGAGTTTGTAAGTTGTTAGCCTGTCATACAGTGTGTTGAGAGAACTCAGTGTTTCCAATCAGAAGCAAAAACTTCACAATTGGATTCTGGTGAGTCAGGCGACATGTTCCATCCACACTGTGCTAAGTCTCTCTGAGTAGTTCACAGAGCTCTGTGGAACAGCCACACAGACACATTAGTGGGAAGGATGTCTTGTCCTTGATTGCCCAGGCAGGGAGATGTTACTGTAGTTCATAAGAAGGACCTGACTGAGGGATCACACTCCACTTTCTTTCAGTGATTTGGGTTCCATGTTGAATTCCCACTGTAATCTAATATTTCACAGGCCTAGGGTCCAGAAGCTCCCCAAAGAGATCACTGCTGATTTCTCAGAAGGAAAAGGAACTGCTGCTCAGTACCACAGAAGTCACTGGTCAAAATCAAATAAAAGACAATGGGATATTTACACCCCTCCCCCCCAAATAACTGGTCTGTCTCTCAATGTTTTCCTAAAAGTGGAATTTATTGAGATCCCTTGGAAACATCCATTCAGTTCTCTTCTTGATATTCATGAGAAGTCACGTGATAGTTACTTAAGGGCAAGGGGAAGATAAGGTTGGAGGTCTGGGGTCAGCTTTTTTCTTTTCTTTTTCTTTTGTCCAGAATGGTCCCTCCTTCTTTCCTTCTTGCTAGTCCTTCCCACCTTGCTAACAGGTCACTTACAAACAGGTTAGCTAACAAGTCTGTTATGATTTTCAGGGCCTTATCTTGCTTTCGGAGACAGAAGTTCCTGACCAGAGGCATGAAGGATTAGGAAGAAAGGGCAGTAGGATTGTAACCCCTGGGAAATGGGGCAAGCAGATACAGAGAGATGCCTCAGGAGCCCTGGCCCCAGCATCCCAGGTTTTAGCCTCAGGACCACAGGTGGCCTAATTAAAAGTGCAGACTGAGGCAGAGGCCAGAAATGGCTTAATCTTTTGAGGGAAACTTCTCCACAGCTAGGCTCAAAAATAAGTTTTAAGTGTTAAAAGCTTTAGTTAAAAATCAGGCTATCTTTATTTGGTTGAACTTAGTCTAATAAAGAGCAGGGGGCCAGAGCCCAGCAAGGAATCCACCCTAGAGGCCACTTCTGCTGTCCCAGGTACTGGGGAGGTAAAGTGGGAGCATCCTGGGAGTTAGAGAGTAGCCCAGGCAGCAGAGTGAATCTTCCTATCTCAGCAACACTGTAGACATTTCTGACTTTATCTTAATATATGCCATATTATTCATTTTATTATTCATTGTATATATATTTAGTTTTGGAGTGCTTGTAGTACACAGAGAGGCAAATGAGTCTTACAGGATCATAATATTTTATACGTATTTGATCCTGACACTTATTTCTGAAATTCCTTTCCAATGACCGTGGTGCTAGGGAAAAGCAAACGAGAAAAACAAAAGTCTCCTGTATGTTTTCAGGGAGTAGAGGACAAACGTGTTAAGATGTTATTCTACTTTAGAAACATGTTTTACAGGGAAATTATTTTGCCCATCATCAGTATGCATGTAGGTAAGTTGTTTACTGTGATTTTTCTGTAGTTTTTAAATCCTTGTGATTTTGCTGTTGTCGTCGTTACTAAGAATTCAGTAAATAAAATCTGAGTTTTTAATTACAAAAAGAATTTGGAATGTGAAACAACAGAGTGTAATTATTAAAACTTGGTGTCCCCAGTCACCTGGCCTATGGTGTCCCTAGTCACTCAGCCTATAACAGTGGCTATATGGCTGGTAATCAGCTTGCTCAGTGACATCCTCATAATGGAACTCATGAAAAAACCAGAGGGACTGCAGTGTGTATTTCCATATCTTTAAAAATATTTTAATCATAAACATTATCTACAAACATTATTTTTCAAATAAAGAAAAGCATCATGTATCAGAATTAAGCAGACTTAAGTCTATACAACTTTTGGACTTTTGTACAGTTGGAACAGGCATTTGGAATGGAAGCTGTGGAATTTCACATTAAAATTTACACTCTGAGTACTGAATACCTCTGCTGCACGTATCTACTACTCCAAAACCAACAAATCTGTGATGAAACCAGAATTAGACAGTGATTAGCTTTACGTCCTCTTTCGTAACTCCTGTTCAGTGCACACATAAGCCCTTCCTCATCTCATGGTTAGCCTTTCTTTCCCCCTTTCTACATGTTATATGGCACCACATGTACATTTATCTACATACATACCTAGGTTCCATATATGAGAGTAGGATGTTTTTTTTAATTTCTGAGATTATCTGACCTCACTTAATATTATAAAAGTCGTTTTTTTAAAATTCATTTTCCATTATATATTCCAATCCCTTGCTATAGAGAATGAAGTGGCTATAAATACAGGGTGTGAATATCCTTATGGTAAGGCACATGTCCAGCAATTAGATAGCTGGGCCACATTTTCTCTTTCTGATTTTTTGAGAAATTTCCAAACTGACTTCTTCAGTGACTGTATTAATTTGCACCACAGGCAATAGTAAATAAGTTTCTTGCCACATTATCTTCAATATTGGTTATTAGATTTCCTGACAATAGCCTTTCTGACTGAAATATCAAAGTACTTTTAATTTGTATTCCGCTGACGATGAGGGATACTTTTAATAATAGTTATTGACCATGTTGTTTCTTAAAAAACATTAGTTCATTTATCCATTTGTTGATTGGCAGTTCTATTTGCTTGGTAGTTGATTTCTGTAATCCTTTGTAAGTTCTGGAGATCAGCCCCTTGTGTAAAGCATGACTGGTGTCTGTTTACTGATTGTTTCCTTTGCTTTACAAAACCTTTGTATTCTCATATCACCGTATTTTTCTTAATGGACAGAGTAAAATAAGTTGACTAAGATCTCAGCCCTGAGGGAGAAATAATTGCTACAAGTAGGCATAAAAGCCATGCAGACAATGGGGCTCACATCAGACAGGAATGTATGGAACTACACTACTGTATTAAAAAACATGTATGAGGGCCGCTGGCTCAGTTGGCACAAGGCTGGCTATGTGTGTAGCCAGTGGGTTCTTCTTTCTTCCACCCTTCCAACCTCCACCACTAGATAAGAGAAAAGGAAGGATAGAGAGTAAAGCAAGGATATCACTGAATAAAGTCGGGGTCCGAAAGGGGGTGACATTATCACTAGACTACTTTCTGCTGATCAGGGGCATGAAGTTCCTTGGGCCAAGTTGGATCTTTGCTCTCAGAATATCTACTTTCTTCTTCTTGCTCCTTCTTTGCACATGACTACTTAACAAACCTCAGCCAACAACTAACAACCACCACCACCCAACTATCCACAACAACTAACAACAACTAACAACAACTAACAACTAACAACCAAACACCCACCTCTCGGGGCCCTAGCATTTATATGCCCTTTAAAAGTCCCCAGAATTCCAAATGTCACATAGTTGCAGAATCTCTAGCTACCAAAATTACACCCCTGCTAGAGCATGAGGCAAATCCTAGTCAGCTACTGTGAAGAGTCTGAAAGCAGCGCCGTACCCTACACCTGGGATTAAGACAAAAGCACATTCCTATTTCCGTGTTTTTTAAAGAAACCCAAATCCTCACTACATATGTGTGGTTCTCATTACCATATAACATGGGTGTGGTAATGTCACATGCATGTAACTCCAGTACTGAGAAGGTGAAGATGGGGAAAATCAGAAGCCCTAGGTCATGTCTAGTCATATATGGTGTCGAAGGCCAACCTGGGATACATGAGATTCTGTCTCAAAACAAAACAAGCATATATAATGCATTACATTATATATACTAGGATAGTGACATATAATTAATGGAATACAATAGCAAAAGCAAAGGTCACTAGAACCCCGGTCTAGGCCCATCTCATTTTCCTCTTAAGGACTACTCAGGTGAGCACTGACCAGACTTTGGGAATTGAAAAAGAGAAGGCAATGACATGAGACACGGGAAAAGAGTCTTCTGACCCTTCTCCTTGATAGCATCCAAAATTCTTGTAGTCTAGGATTCAACTTTTGGTTTTCTGTTAGTACTTGTGGGAGAAACATCTCTCTGTGCGGCTGGATGAAGAGAAGGGTCTGGAGTGCTGGAACACAATGCTGTGACACCCCAGAGTCTGGGCCACCCTGCTTCTTGAACCTCACCGATTTTCCAGTTCACATAGCACCTTTTAAATACGGAGGGGGAAACATTTTAATTTGCAGCGGAATTTCTCGGACTACATTAGACATAATGCATTTGAAATCTGAAAGTACTCTGGTTGGGCATTTCACAGCCCTTAGGAGAGAAGTTAGCTATTGAACGTTTGGGACTGTCAGAGTAGGAATTGTGCTCTGCAGTGAGATATGCATGACACCTAGCCTCACCATACAGCTTAAAGCCACGCTCTTCAGGAAACGGCAAGTGTACTGTGCTAGCTGACGAGGCTTTTTGTTTTCATATGTACTTTTAGATGAATGGCCCAGCTTGCTTTCAAAGTGTAGAATAAGTTAATTACATCAAAGCTATTTACTCAAACAGTGTTTCTAAAGTTGTTAGGGTGAGAGCCTGGGCCCTGGCAGCCCTAACAAGCTAGGCTCGACCACCCATCCTCAGGAGACTAATTAAGTAAATAAGTAGTAGTGAAAGCAGAGAAAGGAGATTTATTCAGTGTAGTCACAGCAGGAGGGAGAACAAGAGGTCCTGTGACCCCTCTCCAGTACCATCTTAGAAACCCTAGCAGGAGGTTTATGTTTAAATAGGAGGCACAGGTACACACAGCTAGGCAGGCAATCCCCAGAGCAATTGGCCAGCCAAGCTAGCCAAAATGGTCAGGTTGAGCAGGGTCCCCTGCCTCAATAAAGTACAAACACTTGATGTCCATCTCTGATCTCCACACACACATACATACACATACATACACATACATACACATACATACACATACATACATAAATGTGCATCTACACATAAAGCATATAAACATGACTAGAATACAATCAGTGTACTGTATGTTAAAATAACAACCAAGCTAAGCAAAAACACTTGTCTACCGTAGGACCTGACTGAGGAAATGATGGCAATATGGACCCAGGGTGATTTCAGATGAATATTAAAAATGTCTGGTGAAGATTTGGAGGCTTGGTGGTTACGAGCAGCTACTTCCAGAGAACCTGAATTTAGCTCTCAACACCAGTGTCTGGGGTGGGGGCTTACACCTGCTGCTACTCCAGCTTCTCTGACCTTCATGGGCACTTATGTGCACATACCCACACAGATGCCTGTTACACAGACACACAGACACACAGACACACAGACACACAGACACACACACACACACACACACACTACATATACATATACATATACATATACATATACATATACATATACAT
>JANHMN010000006.1:56860956-57009445 GCA_030674055.1 Rhabdomys pumilio
ACATATACATATACATATACATATACATATACATATACATATACATAATCTTCATTGTTGGGTTAGCTCCACTTCAAGACACTCAGGGAGGCTCAGTAGAAACTCAGAAACAGTCGTCTTTTCTAAAAGCCTGTGTTACTTTTGTTTGTCTGTTATGAAGCAGGATCTTTTTATGTGGTTCTGGTTGTCCTGGACCCACATTATGTAGACCAGGCAGACATTGAACTCACAAAGATCCACCAACCTCTGTCTTCTTCATGCTGGAATTAAAGGTATGCACCACCATGTCTGGCATCTGGTGTGACCTTTTTATTCTCTAGTGTCTTACAGTTGTTTGCCTTCCTCCTTGCCCTGGTTCCATAGAGAATTCTGTCAGAACCTTGTAAGCTTTGCAGTCTTCTCCATCCCCCTGGGTTTCTACAAGGCAGGGACTTTACCTAGCACTGAGCAGAAGCAAAAATAAATACCAATAAAGTCTGAATGAAGACCATTGGCATTTCCTATAATAAAGATTTTGTTTTTAACATTGTAGGCTAAGTGAAATCCCAACCATAGGAGCAAATCTCTATCAAGCAAGCAGATAACGTGAAAAAAACTTGTAGATATAAAAAACACATTTTATAAAGATAGAATTTCACTTAATTTACTGTGCTGGCTCCTTTTCACTCAGGCACTCTGGACCTGCGCAGGAGCTTAGCTTTGCACAGTCTCAGCTGCGGAGAGTCAGAGGCTAACATAGTAGTGGCGGTAGGGCATAGAATGCTTTAAATCCCCTACTTACTGTCCTTCAGGCTATAGCCAGGATTCTTCTTTTTCTGCTTTCTCTTCTTTAGTCTCCATTTCTTGACTTTCCTACACCATGTTGTCAGGCTACTTTTTATAGAAGCCCATGTAAGTGTTGCCTGCTCTGTCCAAACCAGTTGACCATACTTTCTACCTAAAGCCCCATTATCTGCAGATCAGTTGCCTGCCTGACTCATAAGAAGCCCGAATCATTTTGCCTTGGAAGCAAACGTATGTGTCTGTGTTGCCCTTTAAGCTATCATTCGATTCGTATGTTAGGGCTGAAGGATGGCTATGAAGACCTACCAGAGGACTGTGAGATGGGAGTTATGGAAAGACAGTAACATCTGTAAGTGGGAGGAGGAAGAAAATTACACCAAGCTTTTTCATAACGCACAGAAAGTTTCTCTCTGTGCCTTTCCTATTTCTATCTGCAAACTGAACTATCAACCAATCTGCTCAAAGTTATAGCCAAACTGAGGGAGTGCTGGCTCTGGATATGGCATCTCTCAGCTGTGTTGGTGAAGACCAGGTTGCCATGGGCGCCACCCCAGTGGTGTCTGCTTCCTACTGTGCACATCCTGTGTGGTCTGCCCCAACAGACATGATATTTTGTAACTTCCAAGCTCCTTTATGACAGAGTGCAGGGTTGGTATTGGATCCTGTGTTCTGGGTCATCATTTTAGATAGACCTTCCTTCCACAGTCTATTGGGAAGCCCACATACTGGAAAGGGCAAGTTCCTCCCAAGACTCATAAGTGTACTTGGAAGTAAATTTCAGATGACTGAAGCAGCCATCCAGCGAGGGTGACCCCTCAACTGTAGCCTAGTGAAAGGTTTGAGTCCCGTGGCTTAACCATTTCCATATTTCTGACCATCAGAGACCACTAGGGAGTAAATGCTTTAGGTTTCTAAGTTTGGTGTAATCTATTACATAGTAGTAGATGAGCAAACAAACAAACAAACAAACAAAAAACAAAATCAAAAGGTAAACAGCCGGGTTACATCAAGACTAAATTAATTTTGCTTGGAAGAGCTGTTGTTAAAGTCATACTGAAGCTTTGGGAATAATGCTTGTTTTATTTTTAAATTATAATTTCACCTAATTATGAAAAATCGGTTGAATGGGCTGTCAGATTATTATTAATGTAAGGGTATGTTCTCAATGTATTTTTTTCTATTGCTTTCTTTAAAGTTTTAATTGGACTGGGGATACAGTCAGTTAGTAGAGGGCTTTCCTAGCATCTGCTTAGCATGGTGAAATGGTATGCTAGCACTCTGAGGCTCGAGAATGAGAAGGAGAATGAGAAGTTTAAGGTCATCGGCATCATGAGTTTGAGGCCACCAGCTTGGGATACACACGACTCTGTCTCTAAACAACCAAAAACAAACAGACAAATAAATAAATGAAAGTTTGGAAGTGGTATAGCTATGTATTTTATTTTTATGGTTAGAGCAAAAACGTCCCAGCCCATTTTAAAATTATATAGGGTCACCTAAGTGCCAAGCATTGGATTGTAATTTCTGGTACTTTTATGAGAAAACAGGCTAAAATACCTCTTTACAGGGCTTGGCAATAAAATAAGTAAAGTTAAAGAAATTAGGTTTCCAGAGGAGTTGCTGAATTTGTAGATAGTCCCTTGTAGATAGTGACTTTCCCTTCTCCATTGCTCCCAAGTGCCCTGCTTTCTCTTATTTCTTTGGGCTTTATTTTTTTAGTTTTTATTGATTGATTGATTGATTGATTGATTGCCTGGGCCCTGTAGGCATTGCTTTAACCACCTTTGATCCAAACAGACAACTTCTTAATGCATAGTTAAAAAGTGTGATTCGGGCTGAGGGTGTATCCCAGTGTTTCACAGATGGGTAAGTAAGATCTCTGATGCTCTTTCTCTCCCAGCAGTGTACAGAGCATCTTCTGGCTCATAAAAGCTGGCAGGAAAGAACAGATTGTTTGTAAATTAAATACACAAAATTCAAGATTTGAAGCTAGGGTTCTGTGCTGGCTGCTTTTATGTCAACTCGACACAAGCTAGAGCTATATGAAACGGGGAAAGCTCAGCTGAGAAAATGCCTCCATAATACCCAGATGCAGGACATTTTCTTAACTAGTTATTAATGGGGGTCTAAGCCATTGTGGGTGGTGCCATCCTTGGGTTGGTGGTCCTGGGTTCTATAAGAGTAGGCTGAGCAAGCCATGATGAACAAATCTCTAAGCATAACTCCTCCATGGCCTCAACTCCTGCCTCCAGGTTCCTGCCTTGAGTTCCCATCCTGACTTCCTTTGATGATGAATAATGATATAGAAGTGTAAGCAAAATAAATCCTTTCCTCCCTAAGACAGTCCATAGATGAGGGAGAACATAAGGTGTTTGTTGATTTTTTTTTTTTTTGAGACATGGTCTCTCTATGTACCCCTGGCTGTCCTGGAACTCATATGAAGACCAGGCTGGCTTCAAAGTCACAGAGGTCCATTTGTCTCTGCCTCCCAAGGGCTGGGATTAAAGAAAGGTATGTGCCACTAGGCTTGGCAGGAGGTGTTTCTTTTTATCTGGTTACCTTACTGAGTATATTTTTCCAATTTCATACAACAACCTGCAAATTCAATAAAATTATATTTTGTATATGTGTCATATTTTCATTATCCATTCAGTTGATGGACTTCTAGGCTGCTTGTTTCCTAGCTGTTATGAATAAAATGGCAATAAACACAGGATTTCATGTAGCTTAGGCTAGCCTCAAACTTGCTACAGAGCTGAGGGTGACCTTGGACTAATAATTATACCTACCCTCCCAAATCCACATCACAGAAACATACCACCATTCCAATAAAATATATATAATAATGTATTATATGTTATTATACTATTATTATATATTTTATAATATATAATATATTATTATATTGTAATTATTACATAATACAATGTTATTATTTAATAACTATATGTTAATATACAATATATTCATATATAATAAAATATGTTTATAAATTAACTTTGAAAATTAATTTAACATTTAAGCTGAGGTTGATATTTTCAGGTACTAAAGATAAATTTCTTGACTGCTCTTAAAAAATTGATTTTTTTTTTTGAGAAAAAGTTTTACTATGTAGCCCTGACTCACCTAGAACTCACTATGTAGATGAGGCTAGTCTGGAATTCACAGGGCTTTGCCTGCCTCTCGTCTTTTGAGTACTGGGGTTAAAGGCATTCCCTAGCACACTCGGCCTTCTTGTGTATTTTTGAGACAATTTTCAGTGAGCATCTGTGTACATACCAATCATTGCTTTCATAAGCATGCCAATTGAATAGCCAAAACTGGCTTCTAAAATAGTTTTAAAATGAGCTCCCTGAGGAGAGATGGCTCAGTAGTCACTGACTCTTCCAGAGGACCCAGGTTTGAGTCCTTGCAACCACGCAGTGGCTCAGGACCATCCAGTAACTCCAGTCCCAAGCGATTTGACACCCGTTCCTGGTCTCCTTTTTGAATATGGTACACTGACATGTGTGGTGTATACTGGTAATACCAGGTAATATATATAATATTATATATATAATATAATAATAATATATACCTGGTAATACCAGGTGTGAACACGGTACACTGACATGTGTGCAGGCAAAACACCCCCATATAGAAACTAAACAAATCTAGCTCCCTGAAATTTCTTGTAGGCGAAATTTTAGACGTACATAGTTTCTGAATGTCTGGTTCTCACTGCTTTTTTTGTAGAGTAGACAAGCAAAGGAAGAGGAGGGGTGGGGGTAGGAGGGAGGAAGTGGGTAGCACTTTCTGGGATGAAGCCCCTGTACACATTCTCTTGAAGCACCACAGACTCGGGCCTGGTCCTGCTCTGTGCTTATAGAGGTCTCTTCCTGCATTCGTTTGGAGTGAGTTCTAGTCTAGAACAAGGATTTAATTCTGTTCTACTTCCTCCAAGTCCAGCCAGGGTTCCAGCCGGTGGTAAGTACTGTCTGAACACCTGACATGTATAGACGTATATAGCAAGCATAGGAGAGGCAAGAATTGTATATCTGGATGTTTTTAGCTGTTGGTTGGTGAGCATTGACCACAGTGACTCAAGCAATAAGAACTTTTAAAAGAAATGTATGCCAGATGACATAAAGTTCAGAGTCAGGGCAGTTCCACCTGGACAGTGTCATGGAGGACCCAGATGTCTTTCCTTTCTGTACTCAACCATCAAACTATCGGTGATGTCATCCACAAGACAGGCCTGGTGCTCCAGATGTCTTTTGCAGACATGGCCATACCCAGCAAGGAAACGGTGCTGTTTCCTATTGTGAATCTTAGCGTACTGCAGAAAACCCTTCACAAAGCTTCCAGTAGACTTCAACTGAGGTCCTCTGGGCAATATGACTCCCTCACTGACAGATACTGCTGGGTATGCATGCTGGCCACTGGTTTGATACGTGAAAGTGGTGATTGAGAAAAGGAGAAAGAGGCATCACTGAATATAGAGAGAGGCTGAAGGCAGGATGTATGCACATGATACAGTGGAATATCCAGGTAATGTGCCCTTGCCCGTGGAAGAGCAGCTAATAGAAACTGCATGAGTGAAGGTCATAGGTCAATATTACGTCTAAGAAACACCATGTGGCATTCAAGTGCAGACCCCAGCACCATGGGACCATATACACTTGCTGATGCAAAGGATCTAAGTACAGAATCTAAGTAGAAAGTTTGCTGGGCCTAGTGAAGGTTCTTGGAAACTTCATCTTGCAGATCTTTCTCCAGGGACCTCCCAGTCTCCCCACACTTAACAGCACTACTTTCAGAGATTGCAGAACAGCATAGGGGGACCTAGGTAGCTTTGCCAGGACAGTCTGCTTTATTATTAATGGTTCACCATTCGGGTGACGGAGCATGTGTCACTCCAAAAAGTCAATGAGAAAATATGTACAAATCTAATGTAGATGCTTTGTAGAAAGAACCTTGAGCTTTTGTTGTTCATGGCTTATTTACTTAGCTGGGAATTGCCTAATACTTCCATTAAAGAGTTGAATTATACTGTATGCTCATTACTCCTATAACCGTGTAAGAGTGAAATCTCGAAGTGAATTATTCTTTCCACTTTCTGTAGATAAGCATCTGGCTCTTTGCCTTAGTTTCTTTTCTGTTGCTGTGAAAAATGATTTGAGGAAAAAAGGGTTTATCCAGCTCCCAGTTCCTGGTTTCATGCATCCTGGCAGGGCAAAGCGACAGGAACTTGAGAGAACTGTTCATGTTACATCCACAGTCAAGGGCAGAGAGGAATGAAAGAAGTCATTGGGGGTGGTGCTTAGTTTGCAGACTCAGTCTTATGGAGCCCAGAATCATCCTGCTCAGGGAATGGTACTGTCTACCATCAAACCAGGTCTTCCCACATCAATTAACTTAATCAAGACAATCCTTTGCAGACATTCTCAGACACTAGCCTTAATCTAAAAAATCTTTCACCAGCGCACCTGGAGGTCTGCCTCCTGGGTGTCAAGTTGACAGTATTTACCATCACGCCCATTATATTCCAGTAGGCAAATATCAATTGATATTACCAGATATCTACCTGTATAATTTGGGTTAGGTTGAATTCCTCAGGAACATGTGAATTACCAGGAAATTTGAGTGTTATATTTAGAAGTGGCACACACTGTATATTGTCATCATTTCTCTTGGGTGGGTGGGTATGGGAGAGAAACAAGGATTGTCTTCTGTACCTGCTGTCCTGCCCATCTTCTGGTAGATACAGCAGCAGACCAGAGATACTTCTGAGGAAACTACTACATTGCCATGTGATAGCCAAATCTTTCTGATATTATATTTGTAAAAAAAAATTCCTTTTACTTTCTCAAGTTTTTTGAGATTGTATATAAGCTTCCTATTTATGTCATATTACATGCCATGTTTTAAAAAAAAATTAAAACATTTGCTAAGGAATTAGTATTAATTTGTAGAAATGTGTCACAGATTCCAGTGTTAACTGAGCCTAGCACATAATAACTTTTCATTAATACCTGTTTAATGAAAGAATAAATAAAATGTTTATGCAGTATTGAGTCTTCAAAGGTAATTATAGTAATTTAAGGAAAACAAATTATAGACACTAACCTGTATTTGCTAACATTAGGGTTTTTTTTGTTTTTTTTTTTTTGTTTTTTTTTTTAAATGTAGTATTACCAATCTTTTGAAAAATTAACTTTTTCCCAAGTTAAAGATTTAAGTGATATGGTAAATTGCTATTTTAGCTTGATAATTTACATATATGCACTAGAAATATGGGAAAATAAAAGTGTAAGTTGTAAGGAAGAGATTAGAAAAATGATGTATGTAATTCAATGAGATCACACATGCATCAGGAGTCAAATGTGTTACTGGACAGAGGATTCCTCTTCTCAGGTGGCACTTACTGCATGCACATTATAAGGCTCTGCTCTGATAATGCTCATTCTCTGAAGTGTAACATTATTATTTTATAGTTGTTATTCTTGGACATATAAGTAAATCAGCACTGTATTTGTTTGTTATCTTTATAGCATGGTTAAGATAAATATAGCCCTTTATCTAAATATTTATATTAATATGAAAATATGTTGATAAGTTATAAACTTCATTTTTGAAAGTATTTTAGAATACAATGAAAAGACAGCCTTTTATTTTGCATAAAAAATTTTGAAAATATTTTCAAAGTTTACAAGATGAAAGGAATTTAACAATCGACATTATTGGTTCACGAGTCATGCTAATGGTTACTCACCTAAATAGCACAAAATACTGCCTCATTAGGGCGGTTGGTAAATTTTTGGTACTTTAATTTTCTCTGTTATTGTAAACCATGCATAAAATGCTTGCCTATTGAGAAGTGCAGAATTGCCAGAGCTTAAACAGCTGACATCTGCTTACTCTCTTAAAAAAAAAAAAAAGAATAACAAGCCATTTCAGCCTAATCTACCTCAAATGTGTTCATGTAAATGGAGGTCCATCTATTGACCTGTGTTCTTTTCAGCTCAGGATTGGTCCACATGGTTTATGAAACCAGAAAGGCTGATTTGAAATGCAGATGTCGAGAGAGTGAAGTACACCCTCCCCTTTTTTCTTTGCTGTATCTGTCAGGGTGAAAGATGGCTTGCACAAGGGTCAGTCACCCATACTCACTTAATTACTTTTCTTGGACCCACAGAACTGTCACAAGCTGTGGTGGATGCGGGAGCTATTCCTCTTTTAGTACTCTGTATCCAGGAGCCAGAGATTGCTTTGAAAAGGATTGCTGCCTCGGCCCTCAGTGATATCGCAAAGCACTCTCCAGAGTTGGCGCAGACGGTGGTGGATGTTGGAGCCATTGCTCACTTAGCCCAGATGATCCTCAACCCTGATGAAAAACTGAAGGTATCTACAACTGAAGTCAAGAGACAACAGACAAGCCAGGGCTCTAACAATCCAAGACAATGGAGATATGTACAGACTAATGTTATAAGGAAAAACAATTAGCAAATACCATGGGAAGCAGACACGAATATATCCTGTCTTGGGTCTTTTAACATGAAAATAATGGTTTGGGTGTCACATTTAAGATGCTATTTAGAAATCTGTGTGCAATGCTGAAGATTCCAGGTAGCATTAGTATTAACATTAATAATCAAAACAAGGCATTGGCCTGCTCCAAATCACTCAGTTGGGATAGTCTTAGACTGAAAACAGGGCCTAAATATTTTCTAGCCCACCACTAGAATATTTGAATTTCTTATGACAATTGCCATGCTTATCAGTCTCTGGTAGCTCTCTAAATTTACCCGTTATACAACTACATACGTATAGTTTTAAAATATTAACATTAGCTAAGCATATGGGAAATTATTTCAGATGGTACCAACAGCATGCCATAAAGACATTCTTTCTGCTGTTATTGCACTACATACCACACATACCATAAATTAGCAACCTATGTATGTGTAATCAAGAAGGGATATTTACCTAAAGGTCTTATATTTTAATTACGTGTAAAAGGTTTTAAAGTACTCAGTAGAGAACTAATGGAAAAAATCTAATAATAATAATAATAATAATAATAATAATAATAATAATAACAATAATAAAATTGAGTTTATGAGCCAGGTGCTTTCGAAAGTCCCAAGGCTCAGAAATCTTAGATTATGCTAATATCTATGTGGCTCTTTGTTTTCTGATAAAGAAATTAAACTAGCATGATTCTAAGTTACATCTGAGCTCTGAGGTGGACCAGCGGATCTATAACGCTTTGCTTCACTTTATTTTTTTGCTTATCAGCAACAGGTCCTCTCAGCTCTGAGTCACATCGCAAAGCACTCCGTAGACCTGGCAGAGATGGTTGTTGAGGCAGAGATTTTCCCAGTTGTTCTCACCTGTCTGAAGGACAAAGATGACTTCGTGAAAAAGAATGCTTGTACTCTGATTAGAGAGATCGCAAAGCATACGCCAGAGGTAAAAGCAAAGCAAACCCAAACAAAACACAGGCCTCAAGACGAAGTTAAACTCCAGTTTTGTTTTTTCAAATTAAACACCAGTTTGTCTATGGGGTCTGAGCTTGCTCCATGCAGTCTAACGAGGCCATTGCTCTTCATCCTCAGCACTGCAGACATTTTGGATAATGTGACTGACTGTACGTGGTGGTAGTGTGGATACTCACCAGCGTCCCTGGGCTCCTGCCCACTTGATGGCATTGCCGCCCCTCCCCCACAAGTAGTAACCAGGAAACTTGACTCCAAATGTTGTGGGACATTCTCTAGAGAACAAAATGACCTCCATTTGAGATCCACTGAGTTGTATTCATGACATTTGAGTTTGAAATACAGTTTCTAATTATTGCTAGCCTTCCATTTCTAGATTGTGGGGAGACTCCGAACCTCTATCATCCTTATCATTTTATGACAGCTGGGGGCACGGGAATGATATTGCTGGGGTAGGCTGGGAGCAACCACAGAGGCTCCCTGGCCTGCTGTGGCACTCAGATAGCTAGCTGGGCTAATGTGATTTTCTGCTCTGAGTTTTTAGATGTGAAGAGAGACAAACCAAGCCTGTGTTGATTTTGAAGTTGTCTCCTTTTCCTGTGCATATTTTGACTAATCTGTTTTTCATTTCATTACATGTTAAAAGTAAATTTCATCCAACATCTCTATGTAGTCGAGATTTTCCAGAACCAAAGGGCACACAGCTTGTAATCACGGTTGGTGTGTGGGTAATTATGTCAGATGTCAAGTCTGATGTCTTTGGACATTGATTCATCAGACGTTGTGATTGGCACTTTTGTGGTTATCTAGGTATGAACTAGTCCTCAGCTTAGTGTCTAAGTGAGGAATTTTGAAATTCATTACAGTAAGGATAAAAGTTGTATCTTTTCTTTTTAAACACAGAATAAACTTTTCCACTCTGACTATTTGGGCGTTTGAGATGGAGGCTTATTATACGTGAGCATTTCTTTAATACTGCAGAGTGGTAGTCATCTTTACCAGGTAGTTTTAAGTACTAAACAGAGTGTGGCTGAGTCTAAAGAGCATCTTGTGCTGTCTGGGGTCTTACTCTTTTCTTCCAGCTCTCCCAGCTGATTGTTAATGCAGGAGGCGTGGCCGCCGTGATCGACTGCATCGGATCCTGCAAAGGGAACATACGTCTGCCGGGCATCATGATGCTGGGCTATGTGGCTGCTCATTCTGAGAATCTGGCCATGGCTGTGATCATCTCCAAGGTTGGTGCATGCTTCCGTTTCTCCTCGGTTTCATGGTGGACCCAACCATAGACTAACCCCAGGATAGGAAACATAACTGGACATAGTAAAAGAATTGCTTAAATGTGTTCAGCTGTTTCATTGCTTATATACTTCAGCGCTTACTAATACGTGTTCTTTGACAAGAGATGAGAGTTATAATATGTAAAACTTTCTATACCTAACATCAGCCTTTTATTGAGCATTATTGTAATCTGTCTTTAGATATTATGTACGTGTATATCTTGAAGAATTAATTGTGCATACTCAAAAATACTCTAGCTAAAAACGTCATTTAAAATGACTTGCTCATTTAGCACTTTCAGGCACCCAGAGGTCTGTATATTCCTCCGTTGCTGTCATCTGGGTTGGGAGATGGTGCTGGCTAGCTCTCTTTTCAGATGCAATCAGGCATTCAGAGGGCACAGCAAACAGCAGTACTTCTGTTTTTCTTTGCTCTGAAAATTTAGCCTTTTCTCAATTTACAGTTTCATATGAACCCACTCTGTGGCCCGTAGTAGGTGCTCACAAAATATGTTGGAATGTAGATACGGATTTCCTGAAGATCACTTCAAAGACTGTGCATTCACACTGTGTGCTCACACTGTGTGTGGCAGCCCTCAGTATAGAAAACCTGCTGTTGTTTGTTAAACAGAAATGGGGATTTTTTTCCCCTTGCTAACCCTCCCAACACGAAGGAGCCCCAGATCGTGATTTCCTACCTATTCCACATGCTGCTCCCTGTACTGAGGTCTCTCTGTCCTGGGTTTCTTTTGTTCCTCTGTTTCTGCAGAATGACTAGGGCAGTACTGGTGCTTGTGGAGGGGTCAATAGGGATGTGCCTGGGGTTTCCATCCTTAGCTCCTTTGTCAGGAAGATGTCTCATTAGAATGAGGAGAGGGGCTGCAGTTGCTTGTGCATCCTACATTTCCTTCTGAATCTGGCCAGGACATTCTCCCCTTCTTTGGTGGAGGGCTGCTGCCTGTTTCCCACTGGCTTGGCTTTCAGTTCTTTGAGCGCTAAGGTAGAAGCAGAGGTCTGAAGCAAATCATACAGCAATGAGAGGTATTTCTTCCTTGTTTTCTGAGGGGCTGCAAAGACCAGATAATAATGTCTACTATTTATGGCTCTCTGTTGCCTCTGAGGCACATTTACCTTCCTGGTCTCATCTGTCCATTCACAGTTGGGGCCAGTGATGTGCAGCTTGGGGTGAACTGCAAGGACTGACTGCTGGTCCTCTCCTCGGTCCCTCCTCCCAAGTCACTCCATCCTCACAGGATATAGAAACATGATGAGTTTTAGGAAACTGAGCCAAAAGTCAGACAGACAAGCAGACAGACAGACAGACAGACAGACAGACAGGGAAAAAAAGGAAAGAAAAGAAAAGAAAAGAAAAGACAGATTAAAAGGCTATGGGGAAGGCACACATGATGGTCTTGACCTTTGCCACGGCAGTATTAACACGTGATACCAGTTCTCATAGTACTACATTTGAAATGATTACTACTGTCTCAAATTATTTATAAAATTATGCTTTATATGAAATATGGAATTAAAAAATGATGTTTATTTTATTTTTAAAATTTATTTATTTTTATTTTATGTGCATTGGTGTTTTGCCTACATGTATGTCTGTGTGAGGGTGTCAGATATTAGAATTACAGACAGCTGTGAGATACCAGCTGTGAGTGCTGTGAATCGAACACAGACCCTCTTGGAAGAGCAGGCAGTGATCTTAACCATGGAGCCATCTCTCCAGCCCCCTAATATGTTTGATTTTTCCCCTTAGATCTATAAACTTATTTGAGGACTTTTGATAATGTTTTTATTATTTAAACAAAATTAGAGTCTAAAACACAAAATGCAAATACACACCACCCATGTAACAAAAGCAGCCAGGTTACAGCTGGCCTGTGACAATGAGCAGAACCAAGCCGACTGAAAATGTAGGTGGTGCTTCAGGGAAGATGTTAGTGGAAAATGGTCCATGTAAAAGGCTCTTAGAGTGGAATCTTGTTCATATTTATCTGATTTTTAGTTTGTAGTAGTTATTTGACTTTCAGATTCACTGTACTTGGGTGGGGTATGTGTGTCGCTGAGAGCTGTCCTCAGTCTTAACTCTTTAAACAAAGGAGATTAAAGTTTTCTGTTTGTCCCAGTGGAATCTGCTTTTGCCTGGTCTGAGGCATCCCTCTTGTTTGCTTAAATGCCCCTTTATTTGGGGGATAGGAGCTGGTAGAGACATTCTTATTTAAGTTGTATTGTTACAGGTAATTAAGGTAATTTAGCTCTCATCATTCTAGTGACTTAAGAAATGGCTGCCCGTGTGATGGAAGCATTTATTGAAACATTGGGGGGGGGGGGGAAGAGAGAGAGATCAGGGCTGAAATGATTTCTTGTAATGCCTGAGAGACAGGGGGGACTTTAATCCCACTCTAGATTTATAACACTTGCTCTTTTGATTCCCACTGCAGGGTGTACCCCAGTTGTCAGACTGCCTGTCGGAAGAACCGGAAGATCACATTAAAGCTGCGGCCGCCTGGGCCCTTGGGCAGGTTGGGAGACACACTCCGGAACACGCACGGGCTGTCGCCATCACAAACACGTTGCCAGTGCTGCTGACTTTGTACATGGCCCCAGAGAGCTCTGAGGACCTGCAGGTGAAAGTACGTGCTTGCTTTTAACAGGATTCATGAGACTGGGTAGACACTCTCTCATTCTTTAAAATATGTGGTTCAAATATCATGATTTTCCTGATGGACTGTGTTACTTTCCTCAGTCAAGAAATACAAATCTGTCAGGAGAATGGGGTACCTTATCTCTGAAAACTGGTTACCCTTGTCTTCACGGTCAGAGATGCCTTTTCAAGGACATTTTATACAGATAAATACTTAGATGTAAAGTGAACATCTGGTTTTTGCATTCTATTTTGCTGTGAACATTTTCCATGAAATAGGAATGAAAGAAAAGAAATTTTTGAATTTGGGTTTGCTGGAGAGCATTCTGTCCATTTTACAGTAAAAAAAAAAAAAAGAGTACAAAAGAATTTAAATTGCTTTTCAAAGATATAACTAGTTAGAGAATATTCCTGAAGCAATAATTTATGTCTCCTAATTTCAAGGATGTCTGATCTTTTAATTCTGTGTCTTCTTTCTTTTTAAAATGTTTAAGATTAACAAGATTAAAAGTTTTTTTTGAATCATGCATTTTTAAAAAGGCAGATTATAAAACTATTACTGGCTGTGAAGGTGATTCATGAAATAGGCATATAAAGTAGAGTGGACTGTTTAGTAATTGTATATTTTCAAGGAAAGAAAAATATTTTCTAGCATACATATTAGGAAAATATGGAGGTCTTTCAACTGACTTGGGAGAAGTTTACAGCAAAGACAGTAATTCAAACTATGATAAGCATTGGCAACCCAGTGGCTTGGTGGGTAAAGGTGATTTCTACCCGAGCTGAAGACTTGAGTTTCATTCCCAGGACTCACATGGAGGAAGCAGAAAAATCGGACTCAGGCCAAGTTGTCCATTGAGCCCCATACACTGCTGCAAGCATGAGCCTGCAGCCTCCCATACACAGAAAATAAAGATAAATGTAATTAAAGCCCAAAGCAAAATTAATAATAGAGTGCATTAAAATTTAATTAAATGGGTAAATGAATGAACAGTGAAACACATGTGCTGAAATGCAGCTTTGGATGACAAGGTAGAAAGTTCCCTTTTGTGAGTTCTATCAAAGTGACTTTCTTTCTTTGGTTATGTTTACATGCTACTTTTCTGCACATTGATTGTTCAAGTTGTAAGACTTTCCAGATCAAAGCAATGCTTACATAGATTCAGGGCGCCCCTCACATGACCGTCGCAGTCAGGTAACGTGGATAGCAATACCTACCTGGCAGACCGAAGGAGATAGGCTTTGGTGCCTCCCAGGTCCTCTCCAGGTACACAGTGTCTGCTTCTTCAACTTTCTGCTGAGAAATCCAAGACCCATTTACAGTTCTGATTTGTCCAGGTATGACTGATTAATAATGTAATCAACAGGAATTGTAGTTTAAGAAACCCTGGCAATGTGGCCCATTGGATAGTTTTTACAATGCTACCAATAATTACCATGTACAGATTACAATGTATAGTTTTTTACTTCTAAGTGGTGCAAGGACTAACCTGAGAATTTGGACATGCTGGGTATGAAAGCCCTCAGTCACTAAGCCAGCTCCCCGGCTCATCTAATGTTTTTAATGAACCACTGTGACATTATATTGTACAAATATCCATGAAGAAAAATTAATTGAAAAACATTACTTTTAAAAGTAAGATAACCTTTATTCTGTTTTAATTCATCATAGGAGGTTAAGTTAGGCTAACTGATAGAAATGAAGTTTCTTTTGATACAGTAATTTACTTTTAGGAAACACACCGGGCATTAAATGTAAAAAGTGAACCTTTAGTAATTTCTCTGACAACAAACCTTCCCAAAGCTTGGAATTCATCTGAATTACTTCTTACTGTAGAGATGTCATTCGTTTGTTCTTCTCCAGGATCTCTTGGAGTATCCACTAAATCTGCAAAGCCTGTTTGACTTAACACTAGCTCAATGAGAAAATGTGTATCCAAAGGCATTAACAATTGTCTAGTGGCATTTCCCACTTGTTACTCTGTGGCAGCTTTCAAAGAATAAAGCTAGCTCAAGGTTCAATTTGTCTCAAAGGCATGTCAGCTTCCTGTAAGCACTGGCTAATTGGTTCTAATCAGGGAGAGCCAATGAGCAGCCTTTTGGGATTTCTCCTGTGTGGTCACTGTTTGCTACCCCCGTGATATTCTAGTGCCTTAATAAAGAGTGAAAAATCTGTTATCTGACTACATCATCCAATATATTTTCTTTAGAGCATCATGCTGAAGTACTTTAGCTTATGTTGGCATATGGATCCTTATGAAATTGTTCAGGGTGTTAACCCCACATAGGTCTCATGTTCTCATGGTCATTCTTTCCATTGCATTTTAGTAACTTTATTGAGATATAACTTATGTAACTTACCTACTTACAGTATAAGATTCAATGGTTTTTAGTCTACTTATAGATTGTGAAATTATCATCACAAACTGATTTTAAGTTTTCCCTCCATCAGTTGTCCTTCCACATTCCTTCTACCTCTAGGCAACCATTAATTTTCTTCTGTATCTATGCGCAGATACAATATCTGTGACCTTTTGTGTCTGGATTGAAAGAGTTCTGTTAGCTTGTTATTTAATGTGTATGGCTGTCTTGCCTGCATGTGGTCTGTGTACCATGTGTGCCTGGTGCCCATGGATGCCAGAGAGGGCATCAGATACCCTAGAACTGGAATTACAACCATTGTGAGCCACCATGTGGATGCTGGGAATAAAACCTGGGCCGGCTGGAAGAACAGCCACTAAGCTGTCTTTCCAGCCCCTAACCTGACTTTTAAGACTCTTCCATAGTGCATATCAGCCATTTGTTCCTCTCTGTTGCTGAATAAT
Organism: Rhabdomys pumilio; assembly: GCA_030674055.1. NCBI lineage: Eukaryota > Metazoa > Chordata > Mammalia > Rodentia > Muridae > Rhabdomys > Rhabdomys pumilio. Next base: position 56,876,975 of record JANHMN010000006.1, read on the forward strand.
ATTCCACTGTTTATCATTCACCTGTTGAAGATAGATACTGAGCTCTTTACATTCTTTATCTGTTTTCACATTTTCATGTGGATTATTTTTTTTAATTTTTAAAAAATTTATCAGTAGTGTGTGTGCACATGTATGTGCACATGTATGTATGTGCACATGTATGTATGTGCACATGTATGTATGTGCACATGTATGTATGTGCATGATGTGTGTGCATAGACATGTGTGCCATGGTTGTATGTGGAGTCTTTGGACTTGATTCTCTCCTTCCATCTGAAGATCAACCTCAGGCTGCTGGGTGGATTTGAGCAGCAGACACGTTTACTGTGTCTCTAAGCTCGAGGCATGCCTGCATTTCTTTTGGGTATATTTCTGGAAGTACAATTGGTGGGCCATTGCTAATGCTTTAAGACTTAAGATTTTAAAAACTACTGCACTGTTTTCTTATACAACCAACTTTTGCTCATACTTGCTAATGAATTTTATTTATTCATTCTATTCGTTTACTGTAGCTATCCTAATGAGTACTTTTAATTTTCATTTTCCTAATGGCTAGTAGTGTTGGAACATTTTCATATACTTCCTGTCTGTCTGTGAATATTCTTTGATCTTCTGCCCATTTTATTATTTAAATTTGAATTTAAATTGAAAATTGGTATCAATCTTAGGGCCTTCTACATGGTTGGCAAGACCCTGCCACTGAGCTTTATTTCCAGCCCTGCCTATTTTTAAACTGGTCATTTGTGTTAGTTTTCACAGGTCAGAGGTAAGCAGGTAAGCAAAACCTTAATTAACTAATAATTCTTTCATATGGGTCAGTACAGTTGACTATTATCATAATACACATTCCTGTCTAAGAGAATAGTTATGAAATAAGTGTATGTCTTTCAGACTAAGGAAAGGAAACTCCACAAACTTCTGAGGTCATTAGATTTCTTTTTAGAGCTCTTGACTAATGACTTGATCAGTCACTGTCCACTTGGAATGGTCTGAGCTGGAGCAGGGCTGTCTGTGAGCTGTGATTGATATAATCTGTGTCATTACAGCTATTTGCCCTTGTTAGCAATAGTAGTTAAGTTAAATTTCTTCATCTGCTAAGGTCACCATGGTCTTAAGATGGTTTACAAAGGGGCGGTATAATCAGGTGTGTTGGAAACTGGGATGTCTCTTCAATTCACACTGCTTGTGGGCTACCTTTCTCCATTCTTTAGTTAACCTATGCAGCAATGATGGCTGTGTAAGACTCATTAGTCTGGCTCTCTAAAGAAAACCTAAAATCCAAGAGATCCTTTAATGATAGCACAAATAGGGCAAAAGTTTTACTGACTGCAATTGACATTTATAAAGTCCACAATGTAAAATCGAAATGGCCCTTCATTTCAAGATCAGTGTCAGACACACAGTAACAAAAGCAGAAGGGCAAAGTGTGCTGTGTCTTCAGAGGAAGAAAAGAGCAAAGTCCCTAAGGTAGCCTGGATGCTCACCACACCCAAGATGTGGTGTCCTAGAGAGAACTACCTATGGGCAAACAAATAGTTGTACTCACCATACAAAGAAACAGTATCAGAGCTAGCCACAGCTGCAGCAGTGTTCTCATCACAGCAGGGCCCTTCAGCCCCGCTCACAGCAGGGGACAGCAATATTGTATCAGTTTGAAAGCAGGGAGAGTGCTGACAGGAGAGGAGGTGGTAACGGGTACATGTGGTACCTATGTTTGGAGAGTGATTCTCAGTTGACAGTTGATTGGACAGTTGAGTAGATTCTGTTTTTCTTCTACTTGAATATGGATCAATTTCTAGCCATGAGCTATAGCAGTGTCTACAACTGCACACTGAAGAATTCACACACTAGACATCTATCAATGCATTTATGTGAAATGAACTCTTTTAGATAGTATAGAGTACCTATACCATATAGATATTACATATAGATGTTTATATATGTATAGATTTATAGAGAGAAATAATTATATAATTATATATTATGTATTATTGTATATGTTATATACTTTATAATAGCTATCATCTTATATTGTTGATTAAAACATGCAATTCTTTAGTTATCTGTTTAATAGCTATAAATGTATACTTATATATTTATTTATTCTAATGCAGGTTAGTTTACAGTAAATAAGTATATTTATACTTTTTAACTTTGTAGATTTTTAAATATTTATTTTTATGTGTGTGAGTGATTTGCCTTCACGCACACCAGAAGAGTGCATTGGATCACATTACAGATGGCTGTGAGCCATCACGTGGTTGCTGGGACTTGAACTCAGGACCTCTGGGGAAGTAACTGGAATTCTCATCCTCTAAGCCATCTCTCCAGCCCCATTTTATCATTTTAATGTTCTGAAGTGTATTTAAGAACTCCCCTAATCACTGCATAGTTTAAAGTTTAACAGGATTCAGTTGGTAAAACTGGTAATACCAGTCAAAATAGTCCTTCGGCGCTGAGAAATAGAGACCTGTACCCTGCGTATCTGACTTTAAGACCTTAAAAAGGGGGCTCCAGGGACTAGAGCAATGGTTCAGCTGTTAAGTTATGCAGAAAATTGTTAAACTGTGAGGAACTTACTTTATTGTCAAAGTCCAGAAATGTGAGACATGAATTGCCAAGATTCTTATTTATTTTGCTTTGTATTTCAACAGAGTAAGAAAGCCATAAAGAATATCATCCAGAAATGCACCTACCTCCCAGCTCTGGAGCCGTTTCTCTATGATGCGCCTCCCAATATCCTGAAGTATGTGGCTGGACAGTTCAGTAAGGTGAGAGACACGCTCGCGGCCTGGGAGAAGAGGAGAAGGTGAACAGTATCTGTGTGCTTGCTTTTCTGTTTCCTTCTGTTAAATTGGCCCTGGGCTTTACTGTTTAAGACTCAGTTCTCACCAGTCTCAGTTTACACAAATCACACTGGTTAATAAGACTCACAAAGGAGTCACTTCATCCTTTGCCATACAGTCCTCAGGCTCTGTACTATCTCCTTAAACAGCATAGAGACCGGTAATAAGCCAACACCTAAGGAAACCTCACTCTACAGATGGTTTCTGCTGGGACCTATCTTTTAGTAGTTTCCAGTGTCCTTTAGTCTCGCTTTTAGCCTAGGAACATAGCCTAGGAACATCTTGAGAAAAGGAAAAAGGTCTTTGACCCCCGAAACACTTTAGAAACTGTACCGGAGATGCTCCCAGTCATCGGTTCACAGTGACTTCTAATGAACAGTTTTCACAAGTGTAACAGTCACGCTTTATAGATCATTGCAGATGGAGGTGGGCTGTCAGAGAGCAGAGCCATCAAGGCAGCTCTGACAGTGAGGGATGGAGACAGCGATGGATGGAGAGAGCAACTGTGTTCCAGTACCGACTCTCAGGGTGGTCAGACTATACCCTGCATCTCTGACTTACAGCAGGGTCAACAGGGGCTGCGAATATGGCTCACCTGTCAAAAATACTGCCTGTTCTTCCGGCCCGGGTTCAATTCCCAGCACCCACACAGTAGCTCACAACTGCCTATAACTCCATTCCCAGGGAATCCATGGTCTCTTCTGGTCTCCATGGTCACATGTACGTGGTACACAGAATTAAATACAAAACACCATATACGTTTTGAAAAATAAATAAATTATTACCATGTAGTCTGAGGCAGAGGCAGGTGGATTTCTGTATATTTGAGGTCAGCCTGATCTACACAGAGAATTCCAGGCCAGAGAGAGCTGCAAAGTGAGACCCTCTCAAAAATAAGCAAGCAAGCAAGCAAGCAAGCAAACAAACAACAGACCCAAAAAACAAATCAAGGAAATCGGGGCCTGCACACGTCATGTGCCAGAATGCATGTGCTTAGAATACAGCTAGAACTATATTCCAAGTTATCCCTCTAATTCTTCAGGAAAGTCTTGACCCTCTGAACCTTAGTTTGATTACACATAAGACAGGATGAAGGGTGCTTACTCCACAGATGAGTGTAGAGATTAAATGAGTAGCACATGGTAAGAGTTTAGCTCAATCTGAGGTACATAAAAATAGCCCAAAAATAAAAGCAAAAACAAGCAAAAATTGTTTTTTAAAAGACAAGACACTTGGGCCTAGTGACATGGCTCAGCAGGTGAAGGTGCTTCCATCTCACCTGCCAATCTGCGTGTGATCAGGACCCCACCTGGTGAATGGGGAGCAATTCCTGCAAAACAAACTCAGAAGTTGTCTTCTGGCTTCTATCCATGTGCTATGGCGTGTGCAGCCCTCTAATACAGATGTAATGTTAAAACGACAGCCTATGTTGTGGATGATGAGCTGTCTCAGCAAGCGCTCATACCTGCCACCCAGGCCTGACCCAAGTTTGGTCCCCAGAGCCTGCATGAAGATGGAAGGAGAGAACCAACTTTACAGAGTTGTTTTCTGATTCTATGAGTATGTTGTGGTGCTTGTGTCCACCCCCAATAATAAGAAAACAAGCAAACAAAACTTCATGTGTTCAAAGCCAACCAGTTTCTTTAGTTAATGAGAGAAAACAAACTCAGTCAAATAGTTTTAATACTATTTATTATAAACAAGGTCATATTTTCTGCCTCTTCCACTCCTCCATCTCTCCTTCTCCTCCTTCATCCTTCCATCTCTATCTCTAGTGGTTGGGATCAAACTCAGGAACTTGGACACGCTTGTCAAATATTATCATTGAATTGCCTTAGTCTTTTGAAGATAGGATGTCATTGTATGGCCTAGATTGACCTTTAGTTCATAATCCGATTAGCTCATGAACCTCTGGCCTTTGTCTGCTGAGCTACAGGTGTATGCCACCATATCTAGCTTGCATTTTCTTAAGGGAGGTAATATTTGAGCTGAGTATTAAACAGCTGGCAAGAGTTATTCTGGCAAGGAGGTGTTTCCCCAGTGGGAAATACAAACGATCACATAGCTTGCGTGCTCCAATGTTCTGGAGACAAAACTTGGGATAAAGACTCGTGAATCTGGAACTTGGAAATGTATTTAGGAGATGATGGGAGAGGCCCTCCTCTTCCTTGCTACAGAGATTGCCTTCACTTCCGTAGATAGTGGGGAGACCTCAGATCACACAGCTTTACGTATGAGTAGGTCTCCACCAGCTCTACTCACCACACACCTTTAGTTCATCTCTACTACACAAGGGTTAATGTATTTTTCTTCAAGTCATCAGCTCTTTAAGTTATAGATAGTATACCGAACATTAGTTCTCTTCTGCATTATTTCTGATACAATATAACTTTTGAAGAAATAACATGACTTGGAAAAGTAAAGATTACATTTTTATCTGTTTCTATTCTGAAGGTGCTGCCACATGACAGCAAAGCTCGAAGGCTTTTTGTAACAAGTGGTGGACTTAAAAAGATCCAAGAGATAAAAGCGGAACCTGGGTCTATCCTCCAAGAGTACATCAACAACATCAACAGCTGCTACCCAGAGGAGATAGTAAGGTGAGAGAAATTGATGTTAAGCAGTTCCATATTACAAACCAATTTTCGGTTTTCATATCTGTGTCAAAATGTAGACGTTGGGGGCTGGAGAGATGGCTCAGTGATAGAAATGCTTGGTATGTAAGCAAGAGGGCTTGAGTTCAAATCCCTACACCTGTGTAGAACTGGGCCACACATAGCCTAGGTATTGGGGGCAGAGACAGGTAGAACATGGGAGCTCACAAGCCAGCCAGCCAGTTGACGTCAGTGAGACTGATTCACTGAGATATTCTGTTCCCAAAACAAGGAGGCGAGTGATGTGCTTATGTCCACACACATGTGCATAGAACACACACACACACACACACACTGTATATAACACACACACTGCATATAGCACACACACACACACACACTGCATATAGCACACATACAAAAGAAGAAAAAGAAGAGGGTAAAGGTTAGGAAGAGAAAGAAGAGAAAGTAGAGGAGGAAGAAAAGAAGGAGGAAAAGGAGGAAGCATCTTCATCTTGTTGTTTGAGATGATTTTGCTATATAGATCAGACTTTCCCTGAATTCACTAACCCTTCCCTGTTAGCCTCTCCTCCCAAGTGCTGGGATTAAAGCCATGTGCTACTAAGCCTAGCTTGAAGTCTTTTTAGAAACTTACAATTGCATGTCTTTGTATATGTACATGAGTGCAGCTGCCCCCAGACAGATAACCCTGGAGCATCTGACATGGTGCTGGGAACAAAACTCGGGGTTCTACTTGGGTCCTCTGCAAGAGCAGTATGTGCTTTTGACTGCTGAGCCATCTCTCCAGTCCAAGTTAAACATTCTTGAGAGGTTTATGATGCTGTTACTCTTTGAGAAAAACTCAGCTCATGTGTCGAACAGACCTAGGTTCCCGTCTCAGGTCTAATTATTTCCTAAGTGACCTTGAAGACAATTATTTTATTATTTAAGCTAGAATTTCTGTGTTTGTAAATGTTATCACCTATCATATAACATTAGAATCAAATGACATCATAATCAAAGGGCTTAAATGAATAAGAATTCCATCCAGACAACATGTTTCATTGTCCCTTTTGGGGTATCTCTGTTCTCACTTTTTTTCCTCTTGAGATTAAGTAGCATTATTGGGTAAATCAAATTTAATCTCATAATCATATTAGAGACATTATACTTGGGTCCTTATTTTTTGCTATTTGTTTTGATGACAAATGCATAGTAAGCATAGTGTTTATTCCAAATTTACAAGTATAAAAGTATTGTGGTGTATTTAAAATGTCCTTTATTGCTGAGTCAGAGTTACATAGTTTTTCCTATGGAAGCTACTTTTTAATTCCAACTACACCACAGTAGTTGGAACGAGGTCTTTCTCACAGTAAATGAATAACTTGATATCTTTATTTATAGGTCTATATTTTGAGACACGTGGGGTTGTTGCAGCTATGAGGGGCTGGGCAATCCTAAGTGCCTGCTCTGTTGATGATCTGAGAATGTTTACTCACTTCTTGGCTGCTGGGAGTCCTAGAGAAGTCTCTGAGGTCTTTGGTGAAGGACATTTGGCAACGGCAGTAAGCTTGCCAATGAGTCTTGTAAAGCCTCAAGAATTACTGGCACATCCTGACTGATAAAGTGTGACTTTTAGTTTAGCAATGTCCAGTAAAAATATACTATGAGCCACGTGTATCATTTCCAATTATCTGTTAGTCACATTTAAGAAAGTAAAATGAAATGGCAAATAAGTTTTAAGACTCCAGTTACCTAAACCTTATAAGTTTAACTTACAATAAATATAAAGTTAGTTAGTTTACATTTGTATAATATTTTGTTACTTCTAGCATATTTTAATTCAGATGGTAAATCTTATTGTAAATATTTGGGTTAAATTTAGATCGTATAAAACTAACATGGGAAAAGACAGGCTCACAAATGATTCCAAACACATTTTGTGTTTTCCAAGAGTTGATTTGTCAGTTTTGAAGTTAAAATTTTAAAATTAATTTCTTAGCATAATATATATATATATATATACATATATATATATATATATGTATATATATATATATATATATATATATATATATACATTCGTTAGCCCTATCAGACATAGAATGCCAGACTAAGAAATCCATTTTGAAACTAATTTTTCTACATTTGGTGGCTTTTTGATGATTTTTTTTTTGAGACATGGCCAGTGACTTGCTGTGTGGCCCTAGTTGATCTGGAACTTGCTAGTTAGGCTAGGCTAGTGTTAACCTCACAGAGATCCACCTGTCTCTACCTCCTGAGTGCTGGGTGTAAAGTCATGTGCCACCACATTCAGCTAAAATTTTATTTTTTTATTTAATTATGTGTGTATGTATGTGTCTGTGCAAATGAGTGCAGGAAAAAGCATTCTGTGTGAGTGTGTGTGTGTTTTCTGTTTGACTTTGATTGTGAACAAGGGACACTATTAAAGAAAATATAGCTCTGTTTTGCCCTCCCAACTTGATAAAGGCATAAAGATACCTAACAAAGGATAAGTCCCAGCATTAACTTTAATGTATAGAAAACATTTTCAGAGGCTTAATCATTTTGAGTAAATATTCAGTTTTTAAATCCATTTCTACATTAGAATATGTACCAGGTTTTATTTGGCTTTGTTTTTAAGTAAATGTAAAATCTTTCCACACCATGCCACTATTCATATACACTATTCATATATTTAATATTTTATACTAAGTATTTTATAAGATGATCAATTTAGAAATCTGAAAATATAAATGTATGGTACTACATATGCCCAAGAAGCAATGAAGATAATTTTCTATTTTATATATGAGTGTTTATAAGACATATATTCAATTGTTTTCCATGTGAATTATGACTGGTTCTGATCCAACTATACATTAAGACATGGTTTATAAGGCAATTGGAATGCAGAAGTTGATTAGCAATAACAAATTATATTCTCTAATATACAAGACATTTATTAGCTATGATCTTTAAGTACCACCACTCATTTGATATGATAACAAGGATGTCTCTGAAATACTACCCCTGGATTGAAGGGATGCTTGGAAAATGTCTCTTTTGTCACGGCACTTACATTCTTGAAGTGTTTCAGTATCTAGGACAACACTGCAAGTTAGGGTTCTCTTTCTTCACATGCCCTAATCTTCACATTAGCACTATGGAACATATGTGAAGTTTCACTCAGACACTGATTTAGCTTAAAACACTTTGTTTGTTTATGTGTGCATGCATGTGCATCCCAGCATGTATGTGAAGGTCAGACTTGTTGGGTTGGGTCTAATACATGGGCTTCAGGGATGAACTCACCAACCTTACTGGTTGAGTCTATTCTTTATATAGACTCTTTGGTTTCTACTGTATGAAAATTTCCGTATATTTGATAGCAAATTTTTTTTCAGGTACTATTCTCCTGGATACTCAGACATACTTCTGCAGAGGGTCGACAGCTATCAGCCACTTGCTAACTGAACGAAGTCTATTACAATACTGAGATTCGTAGGAGAATGAGGACAACAGTTGTTAAAGACCTTTCTAAATGTCTGAACCAAGGACATCCTAGTTTTGTTTGATGCAAAAATTTTAATGTTTTCTATATTTATGTAATCCTTTAGAAATTATTACCTACAATATATGAAAAGACAAGTAGTAATCATTTACATGAATAAAGAAAAAGTTAAAGGCAATAAAGGATATTAAGGTATTTATTTTTCTATAAAACGCATAAACACAACACAACACACACATTCTTGCGACTAGATATAAATGAGACATGCTGTTTGAAAACCTTTAGTTACATTCTCACAGATCAGCTAGGTAGGGAAACCTGACTTTGCCAATTATACAGAAAGACAGGAAAGGGAGTGTTGAGAGGATGATGGGGGTGAGGGGTGCTGGGCCCTGAGAAAGGAAGGGGGGGTCCCGGGCCCTGAGAAAGGAGTTTTGCGAGGCCACTTAAGAGCACTGAATCAACACACGAGATCTGCAGATCACCTGCCTGCTTCCTGAGAATCTAAGAAAGCCCTCTTATTCCTGGTTCTAGAATTGTTTTCTTCTCACCCTGCATGAAGTGTTTCCTGCCTTCTGTGCACTCTGACAATCCAGTTCTCCATTCCAACCAAGGGGTCTTATCATGATTCCTGTTCAAAGGTTGCAGACACAGAAAATACGTCCTTAAGGATTCCCTTGTCCCAGGTTCACTTTCCTAACTTTCAGAATTTATGTATTCAGGGATTCAAGGTATAATTTGAGAAAAATAGCAGCAGGCTCAGACTTACCACATTTCACTTAGGAAGCTGTAATGGGGTCACAGTAGAGTCCAACAGAACACTAAAGACAGCGTTGCAAAAAACATTTTTTTCTAATATTCCCTACCTAGCCAATGTATCTCTCACCTTAGGAGCATTTGTCTGGATTCACACGTCTTGGTTATTAGGCCTATATCTCGGGGCATAACAGGATCTATCTCTTTTTAATTAATTTATGTGTATGAGTGTTTTGTCTCTGTGTATGTCTGTGTACCAGGTACATGCCCAGTGCCCACAGAGGCCAGAATGGGATAGTTACAGATGGTTGTAAGCCATCATGTGGGTGATGGGAATTGAACTAGGTTCCTCTGGAAGAGCAAGCAGTCAAGGCTCTTAACCACGGAGCCATCTTTTACTAGCCCCTAAAGGTTTACTTCTTGAGAAGGACTTCTTAGATGCCTGAAGAACAGAGAGGAACAGGGTAGCCCAGGAAGTCCCTACACTACTGTGGTCCCTGAAAACCTGGTTTCGAGTTTCCTTTTGGGACGTCATTTATGTTTAGTTTCCTCAGAGGGAAAGTCCCCATTTCCTGTTTACCTCTGCATATTTATTTAGTTTTAACAAGTAAACAGCTCTGTTGCATGTTTCAAGAATTCTTCACAACCAACAACCAATCTCCCATTTCCTCTCTCTCTGTCTCTCTCTCTCTGTGTGTGTCTCTGTCTCTGTCTCTCTCTCTGTCTCTCTCTCTCTTGTCAAGCTACAATACTGAGTGATTTCCTTTCTGCGGTGGTCCTGAGGATCGAACTCATGGTCATGTATATACAATGTACACCCCTGACCTCATTAATACTTTCACAGCCTATCTTGTTTCTTTATAGCAATTTCTTAGACACATTGCATAGGGAAATGTAATTTTTATTCCTAATTTTGTAGCTTCCCTTTTTCCTTCCTGCCTATCTAGTTTGTCTTACAAAGCCATTTAACGACCAGAGGAAATAAAAAGTAGCTTTCATAATTTTTAATTAATAGTATTTTTAGCTCGGTGTGATGTCTCAGCACTGGGGAGCTGACCGCAGCAGGATTTCAGGTTCCCGGTGACAGATTAAGAACCTGTGTGACACACACAAAACAAACCAACAAAACCAACCCCAGCTGCAGCAGTTCTCAGATGACTACAACAGTAACAACCAAAGTTAAGTTACCTTGGTTACAGTGTCTTTAGATATTGGATGGTGAGTTCTCTCTCATTTCTTGTTACTCCATTATACCGTGCAGCTGGCATTTTTCACTTTATATGTAATTTTTCCTTATCAAGGAGTACTAGAGTAGGAATAAATTAATGCTGTCCTGCCAGATGCTTCTGATCTGATCAGATGGAACTGGACATTTTAATTAGATGGAACCGGACATATTAATTATATTTCTTTTTTGTTTGTTTCTTTTGAGGCAGGGTCTATCATGTAGCACTGGCTGTCCTGGAACTCATTGTGTTGACCAGGCTAGCCTCCACCTCTGAGAGATCTGCTTGCCTCTGTCTTCAAAGTACTGGCTCTAAAGGACATGCTGCCACACCCAGATGTATAAAATATTTCTTTACAAAACACTTTAAGCAATGTAAAACTTTTTTTAAAAAATAGCAATTAAAAAAAGCCTTTTTGTGTTAAAGAAAAAAATCATGTCTGCCACTGCTGATATTCTCTGGCATTTTCATCACTGGTCTGAATTTGGTCAATGCTAACTCTCTGTGCAGACTAACCCTTCCCTGCTGTCCCCTGCAATTTATTTAAATTTTAACTTTTTATAGGGATTCCTCATGTGTGAGGGTTAACTCTGCTGCAAGGTTCAGAACAGGATCAAGTTACAAGTCTGTATCTATAACTGTTGTATTTTCCAATTGCTTCAGAGCCTTTTGAGTTTTAAAATTAGATTTTGGACTGGCCAGATCTTGTTTGCAGATGAAGCTCCTTTACCTGTTGTGGGGAGGGATTAAATGAGTAGTACCTTTCTGAAATGGATATTGAGGCCTGGGTTCTAGTCAGTTAGGGAGTAATGGTGAGGATATGCATTCAGCTCCTCATAGAATGCTCGGGAAACAGCCTATAAGGAAACAGGTAACAATGTTGCAACTCTTCTTTCTTCACATGCTTCCTATGAGTTGTGGGACAAAGTTATATTGTGACCAACAGTTGTGCGTTGTCTCCAGTCCTCATTCTTAGGTGAGTGGGGTTTAAGCCCAAGGATTTGTGATAGAACAAAACTACATTTTCTGCCCTCATGGAGTTTTCTGACATGCACACTTTCCCAGAGAGAGCAAATCATCTGTAAAACACTAAGCACAAAGCAGTTATATTTAACTTAGCATGTGAAAACAAATGACAGCTTCTTCACAGTCACAGACATTAGCCTGTTTTTCTGTTTCCTCTCAACAAAAACCTCTTCCCTCAACAAATCAAAGATTTGCTAGAAATTAAGTCCTTAACATAAACCATGTCATTAAATCCTAAGGCGAGGCCATCTAAGAAGTCATTTAGAAACTGACCTTGGAAATATGAAGAATTTTCTGTAACCATCCCTTTAAGATAGATGCTAGCAAATGTTGGGGTTTATTTGGCCACCAAATTTGATGTGTAGGAAACTTAATTTGTAGCTACTTTCCCAGAGATTTACAGGATCAAGTTACAAGTCTGTATCTATAACCGTTGTATTTTCCAATTGCTTCAGAGCCTTTTGAGTTTTAAAATTAGATTTTGGTAAAATATGAAGACGTCATTTTGTTTTTAATCAGTCCTGGAGGCTATAAAGTTAGACCAGGTCAGTGGTACTACTTTAAAGACTGCATGACTTTGTAAATGTAATGTAATGTAATGTAATGTAATGTAATGTAATGTAAATGATGGTGTAAAAGGCAGAGGGAAGGGGGCAAACCCATTCCAGGTCCCAGAACCCAGGAGGCTTGCCATTCAGAAGTTAGCGAAACCTCAAATGCTTCCTAGGCCTTGTACAGTTAGAAAAAGTTGGGGAAAATGTATCTATGTTATTCGTGAATTTTAAAATAAAATTCCCAGAGGCACAGCAGTTCCTTTGTTTTATGAAGCACAGTTTTCAGGTTTTTTCTCTGTCTAAATGGGTTTAGGGGAAATCCTTGGTGATTAATTTAAAGATTAGCACAAAAAAATATTTATTTCTAAATTATTTTGTTCATGATTGGCATATTTTCTATAGTAATTTTAACTGAGTGGTGGGTCAAGAATGTTAGTATACCATCATAAAATGGTCCATGTCATCCAAAGTATGCTGGATACAAAGACGTTCAGCAGCTTGCGAATGACTGCAGCCTATACTGAGTTCATCATTTCACATATTTCTGTGGCATGTATAGAGTAATTTAAACCATGTTATTGCTCTGGTCTCCTCAGCAACCAGTGTTACCAGCACTGTAGTAAGTATGCAGTAGGCAGAAGGAGTGGCTGTGTTGAGAGAGAGGTACCAGGGCCTCTGGTGCCTGACTGATTTAGGCTGAGTCAGCTTTCTCACTATGGGCAGCCAAATCTCTTCAAGTTCTGACACTTTCCTTTTCTGAAATAGTGCAGTGTAGAAGGGACCAGAGTTTTAAGGAGACCAAGATCCACATGAGAATCCCCCAACTACTGTGCTCCAATTGAGGCTGTGGGCAAATTACCAACAGCATCCCCTTCACACAACTCAGAGAGTTAAACAAGACTGAAGAAGCATAGGACTTGGCAGGGCAGGAACAGTGCCACCATCTTTGAGCTGAAAAGGCTGACCAATCAATCCTCAAGACATTTTATTTCCATTAACACACTTTGTTGTAATAATCTTATTTTGTTAAAATAAGACACTTGACTGCCATCTGCTGGAAAATTCTTTTTCTAAATATGCAAATTAGTGATGTCCATGGCTTAACCATGACACCCAGGATGTACCGGTGCCTTTGTGTTAACCATGACACCCAGGATGTACCAGTGCCTTGTGTTAACCATGACACCCAGGATGTACCAGTGCCTTTGTGTTAACCATGAGCTGCAATGCTGTACTTAGAGCTCTCGATGAAAGTCTTCTTGCTACTCTTCTGACTTCTGTGACGTGTTGTTTAGAAAAGCATTCCATGTAACACTGTGTATAAATAAATTAACTTAAAAAATTAAAAATTCAAAGTTAATCTCAATAAAAGAAATCAGCATTTTCTGTCATTTCCCACTTTGTCAAAAATAATATTCTACAGTAAGCCCATCCATACTTAAGTAAAGTTAGCCGAAATACTAACTGAGGGGCTGGGGAGATGAGTTAGCAGTTGGAGTGCTTGTTACTCATGCAGAGGACCAGAGTTAAACTAGCATGCACTTCTGGGGTTCAAAAATCATGTGTAATTCCAGATCCAGGGGATCTGACACCATCTTCTGGTGGTGGACCAGAAGATAGAAAAGCAACTCCGCTGCTCTCTGGTTACCCAGGTTACCTGGACTCCGACAGAGCAGGTCTCTGTTCTAGCAGGAAGTCCTTATTGTAGTGATGATTGCACACAAAGGGAAAACTCTGACTCATTTTCATACCTATCTAGCACTACAATCACAAAGAGTACTGGCTAGGATTACATATGGGAGAGTTCATTCACAGTGGGAGAACTCTATCAGGATGAAGGATTTATCGCTGGCAAGGACCATAGGTGCCAGGGTGGCTTATAGAAACCTGGAGGAAACAATAGCCTATTGTTCAAGACTTGGAAATGTTACAACTGTCACAGTAGAGTGACAAACAGTACTACCAGCTGCAAGGGTCATACTATGTGAGGATGGAAAACTGACCGGTCAGGTGTGCTCTGTAGCGAGTCACAGGACATACTATGGAGAGTAAGTATATCGAAAAGAGTAGCATCACCACGGATCTCAGCAGAGGCTGTCTCTGCATGTAGGGCTCACTGGAAGAGATGGGGGCTCTTTGACAAAAATAAGGATAGGATCCCAAAATGACAAAAGCCAGATTATACCAAAAGCAAAGGATATGTAATTATTTCAACAGGAGGAGGTTAATGTGCCATCCAGTGGTCCTAGCCTGACATTTATGAAGATAGTCAATAGAACTTAATGTTCTAGGGGCAAAATAGGGGTAGTCTACAAGGGTAAAGGTTTAAAACAGAAATAATTTATGTGTTAGGAGATTTAATGGTAGCTGCCTGTGCTGTTTTGGTCAAATTGACAGAAACTAGAGTCACCTGGAAAGAGGGAATCTCAACTGAGAAACTGTCTCCATCAGGTTGGCCTGTGGGCATGTCTATGGGGCATTCTCTTAATTACTGATTGATGAAGCAGTCAGCCCACTGTGGGCAGTGTCATTCCTAAGCTAGCAGGTCTGAGCTATGTAAGCAAAGTATTTTAACGACCAAGAGGAAGCATGCCCATAAGCAGCGTTTCTGAATTCTCTGCTTCAGTTTCTGATGCTGGGTGCTCCTTTCCTCCATGAATGGATTGTAACCTGTAAGCCAAATAAGCTTTTTCTTCCTCAAGTTGCTTTTGCTTAGTGTTTTATCACAGCAATAGAAATCAAACTTGGATACTGCTGCAGTCATTTGCTCAGTGTTCTGAACCGTGTCAGCTCTCAAACCTCAACCTCATTGTCCAAGGAGACGATGATCCTCTCAAAAATATACTCTGTGGTGTTTTCTCACCACAAGAATGTTGTTCTAGCCCTTTACCAGGTAAACAATCTTTGCAGCAGGAAGCCCAGACATGCCATTCAGAAAACCCAATGGTATTAGAGGGTTAGGAAAAAGAGGCCAGGAAGTTACTGGGAATCATAAAGGAAGAATCACAGCATAGACTTACAAGATCTCAGAGCAAGATTCACACCACCCATAGAAACAACATTCCAGAAATTCTTGTGGACTGTTACGACCTGATGTAGATGGATCATCTGACCACAGGCCATCATGAAGATATGTAGCCGGAGACCTGGTTATACATAGATCATAAAGTTGAGTGAGCCTAGAAGTAATCCATCATTAAACGGCAGCAGGAGGGATGGGCATGAACAGAGAGGGGAGACACCAGAGACTAGACCCAAGTGCCATCCACTACTATTGTACTGGTCTTCACAGCTGCGGCTGCATGGGTTGGCCCTCAAAGCAGGGCGATGAGTGAGATAAAACCGCAACATATTTTCTCACAGGTGGCTTAGTCTAGAGTGCAAACTAAAAATAAATGCTGCTATGATGTATAATCTTGACCTTGAAGGGGGTGATGATGGGAAATTCTTAAAATGGAGAAAAGTTTCTGATGATCAACCATTTACCCACTTTGTATGGCAAAAAGTGTGGCTCAAGGTAAGATGCATGGGGGAGTAGTTTGATCAAGGAGATGGAGAAGTCCCTGTGTGAATATGAAGGGTGAAGAATTCCCTCAAAGCAGCTGCTACCAAAATCACACTGAACAACGTTCGCCACTCAGCCCCAGAGTAATGGTAGTGCTGACACAGGGGCACTGGGATAGCTCAACAAGTGTGAGGATAACGGTTATGTGCTGTGTCAATAATGTAGACTTTCACTCATCAAGGCTGATCCAGTTACTCTATCAGATGTTCACACAACACTGCCTTGGACCAGAGTCCACTGGTTCTCTATTCCGTTTGGAGACTCCAACCTAAAGATGATACTCCATAGACTGAGATGCTATCCTAAGTCAATGAATAGCCTATGTCCAAAACAGAATACATGGAGACATCGGTCTGAGGGAAGTAGGCACGGCCCTGCTTCATGTCATTCTCAGTGGTCCACTTGGGAAACTGTGCCTCCTGTTTCTTAAACCTTACACTCTATGAGTCAGGGAACGCATAGAGTGTTTCCCAGAGGGAAATACGTCATTAGTAGACTCAGGATCTACTTATTCTTTCAAATGCAGCAGCCACTCAATACAGTACTTAAGTCTCTATGCCAAGGTAGCAGGACAGTAATCACTCCTGTAGCAAGATCGATTATAGACCCTGGTCTCACGGAGGAGGTAGGTAGGGCACTTTACAGAACAAAGGAACTGAAGAATATTTGACCATGCGATGATAGAAAATTATATCTGGGGTAGGCATGGCAACCAGGGACTACGAGTCCTTGGGTTTTCGCACTAGGCTATGTGCCTAGAGCAGCACAGGATAGGCTAGAGTGCCGTAGAAGGGAGAGGAACTGCTGACTCCAAACTGGAGAGCCTATGCACTGAATTAAATCTCACAGCCAGAATGAATCTTAGTTTGTCAGAGTTTAAAATTAAAACCTGTATTTGAATAAGAATAAGATCACTGAGGTAACAAACTAGGTCAAACGAATCCAGCCAGATCAAAATAATCTAAGTTCTTCAGATTTCCTGAGAACTTTAGGATCCACACTGTGAAGAAATTATCACTGTGTCTCTGGGGCTGGTTTTGGAGTTGTTAATGCTAGAACGCATTTTTAAAATACACACTAAACATTGTGTGCCATGTGCATGGGTGGGCTAACGTCGCGCCAGGAATGTGAAGATCAGGGAACAGCTTTGTGGAGACTACTCTTTTCTAACAACTTTACGTGAGTTCTGGGATCAAACCTGTGGGTCTCACACACAGAAGCACCTTTACCTGCTGGTCCACCATCTGCTTTTCAAAAAGCAATTCCACAATCAAATCATACCCTTTGAATTATAGCATGAAAGGATATACCAGGCCATGCGTCATCATGGAGTTTAGTTCTCATTCCACGTAGCATAATGAAGACCCTGAATAGTGTGAAATACTACTTTCTGCAGCCATGAGTATACCACACCAGGCAAAATCCTCAGGTTGCTTGTACAAGAGGAGACATTTCAGAACCTAGTGTTCATATGAAGTTACTCTGAGGAAGCCTTAGATTGTCTGTTCTAGATGCACATCTAGGTTCACTCACAGGGGCAAGCAAGGAGCCACACTTGATCATCTGTGTGTTCAGCCTGGTGCTGAGAGGTGACCACGACTTCATTATGGAGTGAATGAGCCTGCAGAGCTCCAGGAACGCCCTGGCTGACCCCTAAAGGAACTCTGCTCCAATATATTTTCTTTTTTCAGCACTGCTGATGAAATCCAAAGTTTAGAGGATGCTAGTCAAATGTCCTACCACTGAGCTACATTCCCATCCCGTGAAGAAGCTCAGAAAAGATAACTTGCCCACAGAAACAGGCTCTTTTCAAGTTTTCCTATGGCAAGATTACGGCTCTGGCTGGCTGTTTCGACCACACAGACCCAGTTGAAGGCAGCAGTGCTTGAAGCATTTCTTAGGATTTTAAAATAGAAAAAAAAAAAAAGAGTAGTTTAGAAGGAATGACCCCACACTGTAAGGACACTTTCAGACTGTATTCTGTTCCACAGATTCAATTGAATGCTCCAATCAGAGCCTCCTGGGAATTGTAGAATTTACCCATGAAACAGTGATAATTGAGTCTTTCCGAGTGGTTCGAGGCAGCCTACTGGAGCAGTCAGTGGGCACCGGCTCTGAGGCATCAGGGACTAGCTCCGCAGTGCTTGTTTTCTAGGGAAGCAGTGTGGTTGCTCCATGGGATGCTAGGGTATCCTGTTTGTAAATATGTACTGTCAGTTAGGTTCTCCCCAGCTGGCTTCTGCTGTTTGCAAACAGGAGAAAGGCAACTGGAGGAAACCAGATGGATCCTGGGTGGACTGTGGAAGAACTCTGGTGCTGCTCAAGGAGGTAGTGAGGAAGGAGAAGAACTGAGTACAGGGTCCTGACACAATGAATGACTCAGGAGAAGCCTCTGCGCTGCCATACTAAGTGGTTTAGAAGTATCCATACTGCTTTAAAAGTAACCATTATGCTCTCTCCCCAGCCTCTTGCACACTTAGGGAAGTTTCCTACAGTTCTTATTCTGATCACTTGAACTTTTAAGCGTGTCTTTTACCTTATCCATTCAAGGTGCCAAATAAGGATCAATGAAAGTATCACAGAGGCTTTGTTTTTCCAAGATACCCCTGTGAATTGATCAGTTTTTATATTGAGCCCAAGGAAGGCACAATCCGTGCATCTTTTAATTATTCTTTTCTTCCATTTTCCATTTAGTGCTAAATCCTGCTTCTCTGGTTTAAACCATCAATTCCAATTAATTCCCTGGAGGTCTTTGGGAAGAAAAGACTAAGTTAGGAAAGACAAGAAGAACTACTAGGAGTCTATGTAGGGAGAGGGGAAAGAAGAGGGATTTGGGCCATCTCTATGCTTCGTATCTTACTGACAATTAAATACAGTGGTTTGTTCTGTTTTCTGCCACTTGAGGGTTATTTAATTAAATTCATGACTGAGGATGCTAACCAGCCCCGAATCTAAAATAATTGCTTCTCTGTTGGTGAGACGTAACAGGATTGATTTTCCCCTGGCTGATAGCTCTCCTCTCTGACTCATGAGTGTCATCTCCACTCCCCTCCACACGTCATTTGATCTCTGTATTTGATCCCTATTTAGTAGTACACTTCGCTAAACAGATGTCCGAGTAATTAAAACCCACATGGGCACTCCAGTCAGAGAGTTACATCTATTTAACAGTTGGCTTAGAAACTTTTCACCCTTGGCTTTTCTTCCCCCCCCTCATCCTGGTGTTATGTGTTACCAGCCTTTAGCAGGTTTAAATATTGCAGCTCAAGCTGGTTGGGTTTGTTTTTCTGCATGTGTTAAGTCTTTTCTTTTTCTGACACTGTTTCCCTACAAGTTCCAGGCCTTTGTTTCAACTCACCTGGATTTCCACTAACATCCAAATTCTCGCTGAATGATCACCTGTGTACATTCATGCCAGATTAGCAATCTTAAAAAAAAATCTTAACAAAATTGTTATAACCACAAGTGCCTTTTATCCCCCCCATCCCCCCCAGACATAGCCAAATATTTCAGTCTGAAAAATCTTTAAACAAACAAAACAAAACAAAAAACAGAAAAAAAAACCAACTAAACAACCATGGCCCCAACAACAAAACCTTTAAAAGGGCTATGAGATCAAATACTAAGAACCTGTTTGGTTGCTGTAAGTCACCAAAGGCCTTTAATGTGTTTGGAGGACAAGCTGGGGAGAGTTTATTACATGGAGTTTGCTACTTTGGGAGAGGATTTAAAACTTCCATTCACTTACAGAAGTGATTTATAAAAAGTGTTACCATTAAAAAGACAATATTTGTAATGATAAATCTGATAGGGACATACTTAAAAAAAAAACCTTTAGACAATGTTGAAACATAAAAAAGGTATACAAATTCACCTTCCAGCTGACAGATAAGCATCAATTTTAAATTCCAAAGAACTAAACTCTTTTTAACAATGCATCAAGTTTAGATACCTATCAAATTAGCCAGTCAAAAATCAAGTTGATTTAGCAAATGTATGTTTCTCATCATATGCATGTTTCTTATAAGGCCTCTTCTAGAATATTTCAGGATCTATTTTTAAAATGTGATTTAAAAAATCAAGTAGCAAGCTCAGAAGCCAACAGGCACTGTTTTAGTTCTAAAACTTTAAAAGTAGCTTCATTGCCACACTTACATTTCGAAAGTAGGTAAAAATCCTTCTGCTTGATGGAAACATTTTGGTGGTTTCCATCCAGCTTCTACCCTTGCTATCTAAACTAACAAAGGCTATGTAAATAAGCAGAGATATAAACTAACAAGTGTCTTAGATAAACAGTTGCACACAAGGAACCCGATTCTACATAAACAGTGGTACCACACTGGAGCTAGTATTTCAGGAAGGTAGATCCCACAGCAACAGGAAACAGTGTGGGTGTGATCGGGTACTGTCTAATACCTACCCTGCCCTGGACCTTGAGAGTTCTAGGATTGACATGGTTTTCATTCTCACTGTACTCAGGATATCGCCACCCCACCTGCCTGTTCTCTAGACCTCTCCCCCTGTATGGAGAGTGTGTTTCATCTATTAAAAGTTCAGAGCATTTCTCCCTCTGACCTGGGTTTCCTAAGCCTTGTTTTCCCTCTAGCCATTTCTAATCACATGTGTATCCTTGTTCTGCTGTTTCTTTCTGATCATTGAACAACAATGTATTTATTCCGATAACCCATTCCAGCCTGCACTGGCTTTGTATAAAGTGGGAAGGCTATTTCTTGACTCCCTCACAGAATTGCGAGGATCTTAAGAGCTCCTACAAAAGCTCAAACCACATCTCACTCACCACTTTTCATCTGAGTGAGCTACAGCAAGGCTCTTCTCTGTACTTCCGTCCAATAATATAGAAGATAGAGATAATGAAACTACCTTCGTTTGACAATGGTTACATGGGGTAATTCCCGTGGATCACATGGTCAGAACATGTTTACAACAGTCTCAGTTCCCTGCAAGTGCCAATACAAATGCAGGGCTCAGGCAGGGTTTCCCCTCTGAAGTCAGGGCACTTCCTCTTAGGATTGGGTCTGGTCTGCATAGCTCAAGGCTTCTGGGACTGTTCTTACTTGGGTGGTGTACAGTTAAGCTGTAGCCCAAGTGCAGTCTGTGGCAGGTAAGAACGGGAGCTGTAAGATGTGAGCATGCTGGCTGAGGATAATCCTCACTTCCATGGCTTCATCAATAAACATATTTCAGATTGTTTGTTTATGTTGATTTTTCACTTTGCTATCTATTTGTGCTGAAAAGGCATATGTGTGCACATGAGACACACAGACATCATCCCTTCTAGTCTGGGAGATGGGGATTGCAAAAAGACAAACTGGGCCCATCTAAAGTTTTGTAGGCCAAAGTACTGTCAAAATATAAAAACAGCCTCCATATCATTTACATTATTGTCATTTTATAGATGTCAGCATAACTGTAACACCCCCTCTTCCAGATAATAAAGGAAAGCACAATGTTTCAGGGACACTCTTGAAAAAGAAACTGGAGACAAAAGAGCTTACAACTTTACTGTTACCCTATAGAAGAGAAACAAGCTGAGAACAAGCAAAATATACAAATAACAAAAATCTGAGCATTCAAAAGAAAAAAATGGGATGAGCGAACCTTCCAAATGAACTCTCTTCTAAGTGACCTTATACTGACATATAGATACATTGATGTTATTGTACAAAAAGTTTTCCAGAAGACTCTAAGATTTAAATGTTAATTCTCGTACTTGATATTCATGACTAATACCCATGTTACAATGTATTATTTATAGCTTTTGGCATAGGTGATTTAAACAATTCTATGTATACATCTGTTTCTTCCATAGTTTTATGGTGTATTTCTCTTCCATGACAGTTTCTGTTTCATACCTCCCTCTTTAACCTGAGATGGATTTCAAAATGGATGAAGATGCATTCAGAGTCCTGCCCCCATCCTGCAGTGACTGGCCAGTATTTCTAGTACTGCTTGTTGATAATCCATGCCCTTTCCATTAGTAACACTTCATTTACTGGCATATTGAATTCAGAGCTAGCTATTCCCAAATATCAATCTATTTGTCAATCTTTTTTCAGTAATTCAATATCACTGTAATTATTATGTCTTTATAATACACATTAACATCTGGTACAGTGAACACCGCTGTTATAATTCTTCATGGTCAGATCTATCCTGGTTACTCTGGTTTTCCCTTCTGATAGATATTGTTTCAATTCAAACCTGTCCCACTGGAGTTTTTTTGGTTAAAATTGCAAATAATTACCTAGGAGAATATATCTCTTAACATTCATATTTTGCTTCCCTTTCCTTTGGAGGTATAGCTCTCATTCAATTCTTGCCAACATTATTTATGTGTGAATAGAATAATTTTGTTATTTTGCATAGAATCTTTTAAATAGTTATATTACCCAACGGGTAATTGGTAAATCACTAGAAAGCCTTTTTACATGTAACATACATATATGTATCTATGTATATGGTGTATGTTTGTATTCTATGTGGGTGTGCATTTGTATAGATGCACACAGCTGTATATATACCTACAGGAGCCAGAGAACATCAGGTGTCCAATCTATAACTCTACCTTATTTCCTTCCATAGAGTCTTTCACTACTGCCTGCCTCTGCTTCCAGTGCTGGGGTTACATGAGTACACACACACACACACACACACACACACCCCTAGCTGTTTTACAAGGGTGCTGGAGATTCAAACTCAGGTTCCCATATTTACACAGCAAACATCAGACTGTCTCTCAAGCCCCAATCGTCAATATTCTACATTAGCTTTTTCAATTAGCTTTTTTTCTAAGATTTTATAGGCTGAAGAATTATTTACAAATAAAAGCATTTCCCCATTGCTTTAAAATAGTCTCCCTGTTATTTACATTTTACCTTTTTAGGTATTGCAACATAATTTTCAATAACAGTGATAACAGGCATCTTCATATTTGATTTTAATGAAAGTGCCTCTATGGCTCTATAGTTAAGTATAGAAATTTAAAATGTGAACAAAAGTAGAGCAAAGAATAAAATGACACTTACCCATCCATCACCTTCAAACCTTCCACATGCTTTTGCATATATTTTCAAATCGATACAAATTCTGTCCTACTGCATATAGGCTTAGAAATACCTACTCAGATACTGAAATTTATTTTTATTACTAGGCATTAGTCCTAACTAATAGGTAAAGACATTCAATGAGCTGGGAAATGGTGGTGCACACCTTTAATCCCAGCACTTGGGAGGCAGAGGCAGGTGGATTTTTGAGTTCGAGGCCAGCCTGGTCTACAGAGTGAGTTCCAAGACCGCCAGGGCTACACAGAGAAACCCTGTCTCGAAAAACAAAAACAAACAAAAAAAAAAAAAAAAGAAAGAAAGAAAGAAAGGAAGAAAAGAAAAGACATTCAATCATGTCTTTTCCTAAATAATAAGCAAAAACATTCCACTGCTAGGTGACTGCAGAGAGCTGGATAACAGTCTAACTGGTTACCAACTAGTGAGCGAAAAAATTGTGATTAATTCTTGTACTAGAAAAGAATCACACAGTAGTCTCGTGTAATTTAAAAACATACTTCTTATCACTGTTATCTCCTTTGCCTTTTATAGCTTTATTTATGCTCTATATATTTCTTAAATAAGATTTTCAGGGATTTCTCCATTTTTTGATCTCTTTCCTTTTGAATTGATTCATTTTATTGGTCTCTAATTCATCCATTTCTCTTGCAATCATTCTTCAGACCTTTTTCTGAATGATGATGATGAATTCATTGTTGTGTTTTATGTGCTGTTCAGTTCACTTAATTTCATTCCTTCTCACTGAAATGTCACCTGTGAATGTAAGCTCTGGTTGCAAATGACCTTCAGATGTTTCTAATAGTTTGATCTGCTCTGAGTGGGGGAAAATTTGCTAGCACTGAATATGTCATTTTAAAAAGTGACTCAGGCACTAGTGGCATAAAGAATTCTAAAAGTGATTGAGTAATGGGACACAATTGCAGCAAGCTTATGACCTAGTACTAAGGCCAGTGCCCATTTTGTACGTATAAATCTGCATGGTTACTGAACACTGTCTAGCCTCGTAAATTTGGGAAGAATTAGCAGCTAAGAATTAAGGAGGTACTCTTCTGTTCCCTTATTAAGATAACTTCTGATATTGCATAGACATGAATAATCTAGGCTATTCCTAAATGTCATTTTCTTTCTTTGAAAATGTACACATTATCTGTACAGCCTTGCTTCATGTTTTTGTCATAAATTCAGATGGAATGTTTTTCAAGTGCAAATATTAAAATGTAAACACAATAAAACGTTTTCATTGCAAACACCAACTCACTACCTACAAATGTAGATGAAAGCACATTATGTATTTTAAATGCTTTTCAGGGCTAGAATTTTAAGCAGTAAGTTGCTAATAGAGAACACTGTGGCAATAGAAAAGCAAGTTTGCAGGTGTGTGATCTTTACCATGGTCTGCAGCAGAAACCACTACACTCATGTGTTTGCAGATTATGTAACAGTTTTTAAGTGGCCAAGAGAGGGAGGATTTTGTGGTCAGAAAAGTGGAAATGTTCTATTTAACATCTGACCCTGGTGAGTCCAGTCTCAAATCACTGTTGATCAAGTTACAGAAGACTGGCAAGCCGGGTGGGAGGCAGAATGTGTCTGAGGAATCTTCAATAAACATGTTGCCACAAAACGGTGGCAATTATTATTAAAATCATGAACCTAACGCTCTTATATTTAAAATAATGCCAACAACAATTGTTTTGCAAAGCATCGTGAGCTAGAGGTTTCTGTAAAAGGCTAATCATTTATCTTCTCCTAATGATTTCAGAACAAGCAGAACACAGCTTTGTGAAAAGAAGCTAAAACATATCATCAGAGCTCCAGACTAACTGCTTTATAATCACAATCGGAAGTGTTTTCTGTTTTACACAAACATGCATCTCAACTTTTCAAACTTCCAAATGTTGAAAGCATGTAAGAGCCTATGATCTAGGAATTAACTCGTATGAGGAAACACCAACAGAAACCAAATAAATAGGAGTCCAAACTTTTATCTCTCTCCTAACCCCAAATATTTGGCAATGATGTCAACCGATTGCCTTCTAAAGTAGCACGTTAATGAGACAGTAACTCAGAGCCAAAACAGTGAGAAAAAACTCTTTGTTGTGATTGTGAAATCTTCAGGAAGGGATACATAACACCCAACCACTGCCAAAGAAAAACTAACCTTGAGGGCAATTTTAAGTGCTAAGATTTGATGAGAAGATGGAATCCCAGGGCATCAAGAGCAGAGAGAAACAGAAAACAGATATAAAGTGGTGCATTGGTGAACCCTTATGAGAAAGTACAGCTGACTGCTCAGTCCGCAGTTTCCAGGCAAATCCATCAAGCCTTGGGAGTGTCTGTGGTAGAAACTGATAGGCTGGGTAGTGCTTATTTTCTACCTCTGTGAAAGTTTGTCTCATGCATTTCTAACTCACCTTCCGATGGAGCCTTGGGCAGATAGCGGCTATAGAGGCTATCTCCTATCCTCCTATCAGGGCCCCTATAAGGAAGTAGGGTTGAATTCTCATTCTCACTTGTTGGGGGTTACCTGGCAGGGAAGGACCAGGAAAGGGACCCTCTGCAGGAAAGGCCAGCCCTGAATACTGAACCAGAGGTGGTGGTAGGGTTGGTGGGGCTAAAAAAAATCTGGAGAGGCACATCAATTGTTCTGGTCCTTCTTTAGGCAACAAAATTGCCATATTGTTCTTTAGGCATAAACTCTTCCTACTGTTGGAGTACACTTACTCTTAGAGGACTCAGTTCTGAGACTGCATACTTCTAAGGCTCAGATTTCCTAAGCAGTATTTTTTCCTACCAGCTTGTCTCTGTTTCCTACCCCCTAGCAACAGCTTCTCCCCGCCCCCAAATGCACAACCTACCTCCAACAATTTTTGAGGAGAGTATTTTACTTATAGTTTGAACAGAATAAACTTTATATACCTTTAGACTGCAGTTCTGTGAATTGTGGTAACTGTGACATAACCACCACTCCCTTTGAGATACAGTTATCTTCTAGCCTTCAATGTACTCCTTTCGTTTTCTGGCCAGGCAAATGCTTTGTCCATCTAGTTCACAGCTTGTAAAACTCATGGATTCAAGTTGGCCAAGGCCTTTTCTGTGATTTTCCTTATGGTACGTTTTCAGATCCGTGTGAGTTGTTACCTGTATTAATACTGAGTTAATTCTGGGTTAATTCTTGAGGGTGTGAGGTGATTTTAGACAACTTTACCTGCTTTGTCCTCATTCCTCCTCACCATCCTGACCAGAACAGCATTTCAGTTCGGGAAGGGAGCACCGAGCAACTCCTGTCAACCTGTTAGCACCTGCTGTCAGGCCTGAGTGGACAGATGGCTCCAAGAGTGACTTGACGAGGAACAGATGCTGGTAAAACATGCGCCCTAAAAGTGGGCGCAGTGACCCTCGGATGCAATCCAGGCCCAGGGAGCCGCCGAAGCGGGAGTCTCCACACTCTCGGTACACCCTGTGACCTTCTCTGAGACCAAAGGCTGGGCGGCCGCCGGGCCACTGGAGTGCACAGAAGACAGGTTCCCAGGCTCATAGAAAGCAGGAGCCTGTCCAGAAAACAATCGGAACCCAGTCTACGCTGCGGTGCCCCGAGCCACGCGCTTATAAGCGCACTGACTGCCGCGCTACACCCGGCGTTTCCCTCCGCGCCTGAGCGAGCGTTTCCCTCCGCGGGCAGACGGCGCTACTTCCCGGCTGGGCGCTGGGCTGGCTCGTGTGCTTGACGCGGGCACCCTTCCCGCAGCTCCTCCTGGACTCCCCGGGAGCAGGGGTGGCTACGCCGCCGCCGCGCGCTGCACGGAGCTGGCCTTGTCCTGCGCGGCGCCCGGCTTGCAGGGCGTAGGCAGATGGGGTCGAGATGCACGAGGACGGAGCCTAGGGTGCCTTTCGGGCCCCGCGGCGGACTTTCGTTTTGTACAGAGCGTTCCCCTGCTCACGGACTCACCGGGTGGCTTTGTCTGTCGGCCGAGCCGCGGCCCAGTGGCCTTCCTGGGGCTGGAGGAGGGAAAAAGCTGGGGCGTGGGTTTGGATTGTGCACCACCTTCTCCTTAGATTTGAGCCATTGGCCGTCGTTCCCACTAGGGTTTTGATCGTTGGGTTTTGTTGTTTTCTTATGCTCAAAATTGTATAGGGAAGCTAATTCTCTGGCTCCTTGCACCATCAACCACGAGAGAGAGAGAGAGAGAGAGAGAGAGAGAGAGAGAGAGAGAGAGAAGAGAAGAGAAGAGAAGAGAAGAGAAGAGAAGAGAAGAGAAGAGAAGAGAAGAGAAGAGAAGAAGGGAGGAGAGAGAGGAGAGAGAGGAGAGAGAAGGGAGGGAGGAAGAGAAAGAGGAAGAAGCAAGCAAGCTTATTCTGCAGAAGCCTCCTCGGGTGAGGTGCGCAACCCTTGGCAGAAGCAATGTGACCAGAGAGAGCCTTGGGGCCTAGGGGAGGGAACCGACCTGAGTTAGAATTAGGTTTGGGGATCCTATGATTTAAGATTATCCAAAGTGAACATGGGAAGAAAGTGGGTCTAAGAAGTCATCAAGAAAGGCATTTGTTTGCGCATGCAATGTCAGGAATGAGAAAACAAATATGTAACAGCAAATAAATAACACTAGCAAGGCAGAAAGTAAACTCGGGTTTGGCTTTAGAGCTTCTTGTCGCCAGTTCTCACAGTCATGACATTTCTAACCTTTCCCTAACATTCTATAGTTTGCAGTTTTGTTTGTTGGTTTCTCTCTTTCCTGTAAATCTATTAAAAAAGAAAAAACAAAACAAACAAACCAAGAGTCTACTGTTTCCCTTGGAGCCTAGTGGTAGTTGGCAATATACTGGGAGAGTTGCAGATATTTGCTGAATCGGCAAATTAAAAAAGCATCACTTAAAGTTTCTGTGAGTTGAAGATTAACACACCACAGAACACAAAGAAATATGTTCTTAACTCACTTCTATTTTCTGACTCAAAAACTAAGAGGTAACCAGTTTGCCATTTCATTTTTCAAAGGGGGGAAAAAAAGAGCTTTCTCCTCTGTGCTGCTTACTCAGTATCAGGGACTGATACTCTAATGTGAATTCACCTGAAGTGTCCGAGGAAAATGAAAGTCCACGTTGTTCCTCACTGATGTGCAGTTACAGAGTTACAGATTACCCTCCAGTATGTGGCAGTGCCAGTAGCATTCATGGCTGGCTGCTGAGGGACTTTGAAGAGTACCCAGACCATATTATACACTCTTAAAGACAGACCTGAGGGGGGAGGGGGGATGAAAACTGTGTGAACCTCCTTTATTTTGGAGGAAAACAAGATGGCCTACTTAAATGGGACTACCGCATCTTGGAATAGCCAGTTACCTCAAAGAAATTCTCCTGTATCAATTTGTATTTCTTTGAAAGTTTTGGTTAGGAAAAGTCTGCACCTTGGCTGGACGGGCTTATTAGTCCTGTCAGAGCAGAGCTGAAGAAGCTCTTCAGAAGAAATAAATTTAAGATTAATTAATGTTACCATCATCCCAGTAATTGTGACACCACAATACGGAACACTGGAGACATCTTTTGAGGTCATGCCTTCAAGGGTATTTAACTAGTGTACTATTTAGTGAACCCAACGGTGTCAGGCACTGTTATAGGTGCCACGGATACAGCCGTGAACAGACACAGGTCTCTCTGCTCTCAGACTGTGTTCCACTGTCACTGTACCTTTCCCCTATTTTAGTCATTAATTTGCCATCTGCCTTCCCAACTATCTGGGCCTCTTCACTAGTTTTTTTTTCTTTCCTATTTCCTGTCTCCCAACTCATTCAAAATATAAATATATGAAATAAAATGTGATGAAATAAAACTTAAATAGCCCTTTGAGAAGCTGACTGTTAGCAAAATAATTACTTTTTCAAGCTTTCTTTTTTATTAAGTCCTAATCTTCCTGGTTTCTTTCAGTTGGCTGTTGTGTGAATGGAAATAATTACTATCTAGTCAACTTCTACCCTTCCGTAAAAATGGCTTTTTTTCACCTAAACTTTGACCACAGCTAACTTTACAATTTGACACAAACATAATGCAGATAATAGTAACATTGAGCATGTAAAATAGACGCCTTCAAGATTGATTTTTTTCCTTCCCTCCCTCATTCTCCATTCCTCTTTCTCTCTCCTCTCCCTCTCTAGGTCTCTGTCTCTTGACAGAGTCTCACAGGGCAGCTCAGCCTAGACTCGAATTGCAGCAGCCTTCTTCTGCCTTAGCTCCAGGTGCTGGGATTACAGGCATGCACTGCTATCACAGACGTTTTGAAAAATAGTTGGAACTTAGTAAATGATACTAGCTTAGAGGTCTGGGTTGTGTGAGGAGACTCTAGTGTACAGCTCAACCTAGGAAGCCTGGGAAGGAATCGTCGGTTTTCATTTATTTTAGTTTCACTGTTTTTGATTTTCTTCTACTTGTTTGCTGTAAATTTTCTCCCTTAATCTGAAGTACTCGCTGCCCTCAATGTTCTCTAAAGGCCATAGCTTCATTACATTTTTCTTCTTTTCCCATTGCCTGTTTAAATGAATTTTATTTCAGATTTGCTAAGGCATTTTTTTCTGTCTGATCTCTGTTTCCCTGCTCATTGTCTTTGGTTTAAATGGAAGGTGTCAGCTGATCTCTTCCCAACCTTTGTTTTGCTATTGCCCAAACAGTGAGGTCAGAGATGGATTATTCACGGTGCTAGCAAGACTCAGTGTTGGCTGGCTTGCCACTGGGAATCATTTGGAAGGCTTTTAAAAAAAATATTAGTTCCTAGGCTGTCCTGGATCAGTTAAATTCGAATCAGAGTCCTAGTGTTGTTCTATTTATAAAACATTTAGAATATATGGAACAGCCACTCTGGGAAACCATGCCATTGACAGCTCAGATACATGTTTAAACCAGTAGTTCCCAAGCTCAGTATCCCCAATCTCGACCTTCCAAATGCTGGGATTATAGGTGCATGTGGTTCTTTGTGCTCACACTTGGCTCATCCATAAATTAAAACACTGATGGAAGAATCTTCTAAGGTCCTTTAAGGTCTAAGTTTTAATGTACAGTAGTTAATTTAGGAAGATAGTTTCACCAATCCCCCTTGCTTTAAAAATGTAAAATTACTGTAAATGTACACATTAAATGTGTGTGTGTGTGTGTGTATGTGTGTGTGTGTGTGAACAACACAGCAATCAATGTACAGAACATTTTTATCACGTCCAAAGTTCACTCGTGCCCCTTTGCTGGAGATCCCCACCTGTTAGTCTCAACCTGTGTTCTGTTTCCTGTTACTATTGATTTGTTTGCCTTTTCTGAAATTTATATAAAGACTCCAGGGGCAGGGGAGATGGCTCAGTAGATAAAGAGCTTGCTGTTCCAAACAGGAGGACTTGAGTCTGGATCCTTTCCACCCACGTAAAAATCACAGCCCTGGAGAAGCAGCAACACGAGCACTCCTGGGACTTACTGGCCAGCCAGCCTGACCAAGAGATATTCTGAGAGACTCTGTCTCAAAAACTACCCTGGAGAAGCAATTGAGAAAGAAAGTGGGCATAAACCTCTGGTCTACATTCACACACACACACACACACACACACACACACACACACACACGTGCATACAGATATGTAAGCATATAAAACCTTCATATATACTACTTTCTTGGTATCTGGATACTTTGATTCAGTCTAGCCATATTCTTTTTGCAGTATGCCCATTTTTTCATGCTCCCATTAGTAGTAGGGTCTATTCTCCAACTCTTGAATCTAGGCAGGCACCCTAGTCTGCTTTGGCCAACATAATACAATGGAAATGATGCTGTATAACGTATTCTACCCATGTGGAACATAGCTGTCACATAAAAATAAACTACATCACAAAATTAAGAGGGGTGTGTGTACATAAGGGTGTGGGAGAAGGAAGAGAAACAGAGAGAGAATAAAGATGCCTTACTCAACAGCACTAAAACCCTTAGGCATGTAGATGGAGCCATCTTGGCTGTGTTGTCCCAGGTGAGGTGCCTTAGTCAAAGTCCATGTGGTCAGAAACTGTCCCATGCCTGAATTCCTAACCCTAAGAACTGTGAGCAAATGAAGTTTAATACTGAATGTTGGGATGGCTGATAAAAAGCAGAAGTCAGCCAAAGCCATGAGTTTCCTCATTGTCTTCCTTTAAGAACCAACCAAGTTTCTTTCTGACCACAAGAATAAACTGAACATGGTGGCAGATGTCTTTAAACCCCAGCACTTGGGAGACAGAGACAGTTGGGTCTCTGTGAGTTTGAGACCAACCTGACTTACAAAGTAAATTCCAAGATAGCCAGGGCTGTTCCACAGGGAAATCCTGTCTTGGGAAAGTAAATGAGCTAACTACTCAGACAATGTACCCTAAGTCTTCTCACATCTCTGTGTTTCAGTTTCATACCGTTTCCCCTAGAGTTACCATAAACTCTTTGGAATTTTAATTTCATAACTGTTTCCTCAGCTTGAAAATTACAGTATTTTTTCACATTCCACTTTATAGGCTTTAAAAAAATGTATCAAGTCCTTTCCCTCTTCCACAGTGTCCCGGCATTAGAATTACAACATTCTATAAGAAGGCTGAGTTTGGGGGCCGAGAGCTCTCACCTCATATGTATTGAACTGTATGGATCTGTGACAGTTTCACATCTTCCTGCCTCACTGTCTCCATATAAAATAGAACCTTCCAGGATGACAGAGCTCAGAGTGCATAAACAGATGGAAAGCCATGCAAAAGGAAGAGGACTCTTCGTTTTTATGACTGACGAATCCTCCGCAGAAATAGTCGAATGCCTCTCATGTGTGTCAGGTTCTCTGTTGTAGGCCTGAATGTGCAAGATTAATTTGCCTATCATTTGGAAGTCAAGAGAAACACTAGTTCTATAAGCCTCAGGATTCTGTGTTAGGTGGTGTGTGTGTGTGTGTGTGTGTGTGTGTGTGTGTGTGTGTGATTTTGCTAGTCTTCACATAGCATTTGGCTGTGGCCCTAGTACAAGACTCATTATAGTCAGGGAAACTGGGTGAGAGAAACGCTCTTGTGGAAAGATGAACTGAGGTTTATATGAAGAAGTGCACTGGTTTATGAAGGCTTATAATTTCTTAGAAGCTACTCCCTCTTGAGACTGTCTTAGCAGTGATTTTAAACTTTAACAAGAAGGAAGAAGAGAAAGAAGAGAAAGAAGAGGAGGAAGAGGAGGAAGAGGAGGAAGAGGAGGAAAGAAAGACACCAAGTACATCAATTATAATTCTATTTGTATTTCTTTGACTGTCTTCCAAGTTTCTGTTTCACTTTTGTTTCCATAGCAACCTGCAGAGATAAACAGGTAGTGAATATTAAATAAAAGTTGAATGAATGAAAGGAGAATAAAAGCCAAGGAAAATGCTTTAAAAAAAAATCTTACCTGTGACTCAGGCTTCCAACTACTAATTCCTAGAAGGAGATGTTAATTTATCCATCAGGATACAGTACTCGTCAAGATACTGTCAGTGAGATCCTTAGGGAAGAAACGTTTTAAGACAAGCAGCTAAGTTTCTTGGACAAAACTAATTGCAAGTGGACAAGTGCTAAGGAGGACTGGAGAACAAAGGAGACACAGGAGACATAGCCATCAGTTGCAAAGAGTACACTTTATTTTGATCCTGGTTTATTTGAGTTGTTTTGGTTTTTTGTATGTTTAGATTATTTTATGTGTGTTGGTGTTTTGCCTGCATGTATGTATGAGAACCACCATGTGCATGCCTGGTGCTGGCAGAAGTCAGAAGAGGGTCTCATACCCCCAGATCTGAGGTCACAAATGGTGGTAGGAACCTAACCTGGGTCCCCTGCAAGAGCAGAAAGTGCTCTTAACTGCTGAGCCATCTATCTCTCCAGCCCCAGAATTCTGATTTTTAAAAAAAAATACGATATCATGAGACATTTGGAAATATGAACATTGCCAATTTTGTGGCATGACTTATCAATTGTTTTAGGCATGGTAATGTTTATAAGTCAAATGATATCAGATTATAATTTGCCTCAAAGTCATATGGGAGGACTTGGGAAAGAGTAGGACTGAGGTAGGGACAGAGGCTGGAGAGAAGCTGCACACTCACACAGAAGGCATCACCACAGCAAGCCTGTTAATATGTGCTTCGAGCTTCTTATTGAAGTGTGGCAAACAGAAAGCCCTGAAAAGCTCCTTTTCTGCTACAGGAACTGAGCTGTCCCCTCAGTGGGAAAAGGTTTTAGTCTTCTACATGGATATGTGTGATTTCTTTGTGCATCTGTGCTCAAATTGGCAAAGCCAATCAGGAACATAGACATGTCTTTTTTCAGAGTAGCCTGTCTTCTGGGAGATGCAACATTTTTAACCATAGCTGTTGCAGGCAGTCTTTCAATGTAAAGCCAATTGGAAAAATGATCTCCCAGCATAATCACCAACAGTAGTAATAACGCTGAACCTTGTTCAGTTCTACAAAGTCCAAAGTCCTAGAGTTAAGCTGAGTGTCCTAAGGTGCTTATCACCACAGATAAACAAGGTGTGGAAACAGAGCGTGCACAGCACTCTGGGAAAAATTAGTTATGTCCGTTTGCACAATGTTGCTTACTTAGAACATTGGCTTGCTGTATCTTCAACCTCACACTATCTCCAAGCTTTTACTTGACAACTGTTCCCCCCAAACCCAAAGGTTATGTGTAAAAGAACAATCTTTTCTTTTATCTGACTTGCCCTCAGAAACCCCAGGTAAAGCTCTTTGCCCTGTGTTTTCGAGCCCAAGTCCTCGGGCTCAAAAAGTTGTAGACGCTGAGTGGTGTCACCACTGCCCCGGGTGTTTTTATGTCAACGTTTAGTTTGTAAGTTATTTGGAAAGCACTTCTCACTGGTAATCAGCTGCTTTGCCAGCGAAAGGCTAAGTGCTTTTCAGGGATTCCTAATGTCTGTCAAGAAGAATGTGGCTGTTCTCTGCTTCACTAATGAGGAAAGCAAGGCTCAGAGAAATGGAGAGAGCTCACCAGCCTTTAAGTGGCAGAACAGGAAGCCAAGTGTTAGCTGTCTGAATTTTTTGTTTTCTCTTATGGCACTCACGCATGCGTGCGTGCGTGCATGTGTGCGTGCGTGCGTGCGTGCGTACGCGTGTTCATGAGTGGATAGATATAAATGTGTGCATGTTGAGGGCAAAAACTTCAGTGCCATTCCTTTCCTCTTCCTTGAAGTAGGGGGTTCACTGGCTGCACTGGCACTCAGCCGCTACAGCTGGGATAACTGGCTATGGAGTCCCGGAGATCTGCCTGTCCACACAGCCCCTATACGCCATCCCACACACACAGCCGGCATTACACTGTGCCATCACACTCCTCCCTCCCTGACCCCATCTCTTTCTTCCTTTCATGTTGGTTCTGGGCTCCAGACTCAGGTCCCCACACTTGCAAGGCAAGCACTTTCCTGGCTGAGCCATCTCCCCCGCCGTTACCCTACAGTATTCATCATTTTCTCATTGGCATTGTAAACCCCCTCAGAGAACTCGTTCATTAGTCTCCGGGGCTCCTTAACCTTAGTAGAGTTATATAAACACTTGTTGCTCTCAACAAATCGTTCAAGTGTTGATGTCACACAGCTTGTTTAACCTCCTTAAGCCATGCTGCTTGCCAGCGTTTTCCAGGCTCGTTTTTTATAACTCACCAACTGTGATTATCCAATAACTATTTAAGGGAAATGTTTGAGAACATGTCTGCATCTGGAGGCAGAGAATTGCCTTTAACAAGGGAAGGAGGAATGATATCAAACACTGCAAGCAAAGTGAGGGAAACTGAGATTGAAATTTAATGCCATTTGGGTTTTCCTGTGTGGGCCCTACGGTAAATGGAAAAACCCAATAAACAATGGAGAAAATTCTAGAACACTGGAACCAAGTCATAACATGGGATGGTTGTAGAAGACAGACTCTCCAGATAAGAAAAGGCAGCCACACCGATCCCTGTTCCCCTGCCCCCAGCCTATAGGGACCTGCTTGCCTTTCCACTGTCTTCGAGGAACATTTTCCGGGTGTGGTCTTATCCAGAGTGAGAGTGATGATGCTCCAGTCAAGCTGTCGTATAATTTGACAAGCACAGTGTTAAATAATAGCTGATGGCCATTTTATGCCCACTGTGGGTTAGGGACCGCATGGAGCCTTTTACGTGTTATCTAATTTAATTCTGATACACACAACAGAAGGAAGATACAGAGACTATGTGGCTTTGCAAAAAAGGCTACTTGTGAAATTCTACATTCAGGTTTAGAACTCTTGCTGGGTGATGCTAGGTGAGGATAGCCAGTAGGGTTAGGGAAGTGCTACCACATGTCTGTCCCCCAGCACTTGGGTGATAAACACTGGCAAGTGTTTAGAGTGTTCTGCAGGAGCCAGCTCTAGCAATGTCTAGAGCAAACATCAGGGAATTGCTGTTTTGTCTAGCATCTGCTTCTCTGGGTTTTGGATTGTGTAGGACCTGCTGGCTCATTTATCCTGGGTCCAGTTTATGCACCCAGTCCGGTTGACTTTTCTGGAACACGGGTTACTATAAACTCTAAGAGCAAGGGCCTAGGCTCTTGACAAGTTTCCAGTATGGGATCTGCTAAGTTCATACTCGTTGGTGGGTCTGTGAACCACGGTCTCTCACTGAGAGAGCATGATGATGCACCACTCCTTTAGTCCTAGCATTCAGGAGGCTGACAGGGGTATTGGGAGTTCCAGGGCAGCCTGGGCTACATAGCAACTCTGGCCAAAAAGAGAAAGCTTTAAAACTTACAAATCAACTTGAAATTATTTTGTTACTAGTAGAAGTGAACTAAATTCTGGAACCTTGAAGCATGTGTGATTTACAAGTCTGTGCTTTGTGTGTTCTTACCAATGAACAATTTTCTTTTCTGTAGGGTTTCTTTAAAAGATGCTGGCATTTTGTAAGAAGTGCTTGTTAATAATCCTCGGAGTTTGACTTGACCTTTTTAATAGCACACCTGTCTTCCTAAAACAAAACTGGTCTTCATTTTATTAAAAAGGATAAAGTTAATTTCTGAAGGCCAATGACTGTTCATTAATGTATCTATTTGTTATTAAATATGGGTGTCTTGATTCAGGCTGCTATTACAGAATTCCATGTTAGGTGTTTTGTATACAATAGAAATTTATCTCTCATAGTTCTGGAGTCTGCAACTTCAAGGCCAGGATTCGGGTATACTGAGTTCTGGCCAGGGTCCAGACTTGCAGAGACAGAGAACACAGTCTCTTACCTGTCAGGAGGGCACAAATCCCATTCCTGAGGCCTCCACCTCTGTTATCTAATTATTTTCTCTTAAAAATCACTACTTTAGGAAGGCCAGTCTTTCAATAAATTTTTAGGTACAGCCTCTCACAGTGAGAAACCAAAATTATTCCGGGCAGCGCAGAGATCTTATTATTCAAAACATCTTTAAACCACGAGAAAAAGGAACTCAAGGGTTTCCTGCAGCAAGAGGCTTAGGAAATAGAATGTCTATTTGGGATTCATCCTTTGTGGGGAGTGTCAAAGATACCTGAGGAGAGCTCTGACTGTAACATAACAGCACACTCAGCCGTGCTTTAGACTCAGGCAGTCAGTAATTGGTGTGAAGACTTGAGTGAGGAATGACCAGATGCTATTCTAACTCAAAAAAACTTCAGATACCCCCCCCAAGTCCAACCTATTAACATGTTTCCTTTCTCCTTCATCAAGTTAGCAGTGAATCCGTTTTTAATAGCTGATACTCCCCTCCAGCTTCCTTCCACATCTTGGATATTTTGTTGAGCAAGAAGTCTGAAGCCACCATTTCAGAAGGGCTCCCTATCTGGCACAATGTCTTTAGACACACCTATCACGTGCCCCTTCCTCTTAGGGCCCTTATATGATAATATTACCAGGCCTGGCAGTAATAGCAACAGATCATCTTTATATAGTATTGTTTAGGCATTAAGAACTGTTTTAGGTATTTTCTGTGTATTTGACCATTTAATCCTGTCAACAACTCACCAAGTCAAGTATGAAACTGTTATCCTCAATACTTCATTACAGAGGAAACCAAAGAACAGAGCTCTCTCGCCCTGAGAGGGTTTCCCTGAGACTGTGTAGCTCGTGGAAGAAAAGATGAACATTCTGGGCAGTGAGTCTCAACTCTGTCCCCTTTGAATGAAAGTCACCTTAAACTCTGGTGCTCAGGTCTCACCTGTAGTGTTCCTAGACCTGTATCCATTCCAGAGTCCAATTTAACTGGCCCGGAACATTTTTATTTTATTTTATTTTATTTTATTTTATTTTATTTTATTTTATTTTATTTTTAGACAAAATGTCATTATGTAGCTCAGGCTAGTCTCTATGTCATGATCCTCCTGCCTGTGCCTC
Source organism: Rhabdomys pumilio (assembly GCA_030674055.1). Classification (NCBI taxonomy): domain Eukaryota; kingdom Metazoa; phylum Chordata; class Mammalia; order Rodentia; family Muridae; genus Rhabdomys; species Rhabdomys pumilio. Next base: position 56,914,499 of record JANHMN010000006.1, read on the forward strand.
TGAGTGTCAGGCTTATAGGTACATGCCACCATAGCCACACCAAAGACGGTTTTTAATGTTCCTTGGGTGAACTGAATGAGCTGCTGGGATCCGAACTCTTGGGATTTGGATGCCTTAGCTTTTATATCACAGACCTGTAAGTGGCTCTACAAAGCTAACATCACACCTGGTTAAAGGAACAGACAACAGAAGGAGGATTCTTGGCAGTAAAATGGTAAGAGTTGAATGGACTTTGAGCTGTCCACAGGCTCTTAGGCAATTGACTCAGTTGCCATTTCTCCATCTGCAAAAAAACAGAGTTTAAAGTAAAAGATCTGCTGGTGCTTTCTAGCCCCGTGAGTCTATGAACTCATTTCTATAAAATTCTCCATAATCCTTGAGTGGCTGACCCTTCGGTGTTTAATTTGGGAACCGGTTTCCTTTGGCTAACTTTCTTATCAACTGGTGTGTGTCTACGGAAGGCAGATTGGCTTTACTTTTGCTTTGGGTGGAACACAATGAGAGAGGAGGAAACTGTGCGTGCACACAAATCGTTCAGAAGGTAAGTTAACTGATTTGGAGGGATTATCGGCTGTTTCAGATTCCCCATGTCACTGCCCCCTCCAATGGCTGTGGTAATTGAAAGCTGCCTGCATTCTGATTGCTGACAGCTGAAGGATTCCTGTTGCCAGGGAACCTCTGGCTGCGTGCCAAGTAACGACCTGATTAATTATCCCTTTCTTTGTGCTGTTCCTGCCCCATCGGCTCCCTCCTCTGAGTGGTGTCCAGCCTCAGGATCTCAGAATGGAACAGTAAGTGCCCCCTAAATGAACAATCCCTGTGTCCTGTGGCAGAAAACATGTCAGAAAACTCTCTCACCCCCTTTGGCCACTCTGTTCTGGGACATACTTGTTGAAAACAATCCTAAATTCAAAGTGAGTCTGTCTGGTCACACCATGTTTCCACATGGAAGGATCCAGGAAACTGTTCTTTTTTTCCTTTAATCTGATGCATTTTGAGATTGCCCAAAATATTATTCCGGAGACTCCAAGATAAAAACAGCATTCTGCATGGTTCAGAGGCTCCTGGTAACCTGGGGCTGACTGACTTCAACTAATAATTGTGCTTGGGATTTTAGTGTGGAAGGTGACTTAGAACTCTGACAACTTTCTGAAATCCAATTACCAAGTGACCAGATTGTACAAGGGTATTAAACATTCATTGAACTGGTGACCCAGACTCTTAGGACTCCAAGGGAAGAGACATGGATAGTATGTATGTGCTTACCTGGACCACATACACCTCAGAAGAAGAGGTTCCCCAACATAGGGAAGAGACTACATGGGCCCAAGAGTCTTTCCAACCATGGTAAATTGTAGATTTCAGTGGTTTTCTCTGTGGGCAGCTCAGTTAGCAGTTTCCATGGGGTCTTTGAGTCAGGAGAGTCTCTGAGTACATGAGAGTCTATATTCTGATTTCATTGCATGTGCCTAACATAACGAGCTCTGTGATTTTCCACAGGGCTTTCCTGGAAACCGCCCCCAGGAAGAAGGCTGGATTACCTCATAACTGATCCTCTCAGTTCATCCAGCGGTGTCAGTCACACTGGAGGAGGCTGTTCTACCTAAGGCCTGGCTTTCACTCGGAGATAGCAGTTATTTCCCTGGGAAGCAGATGGATTTTACGTAAATTTCAAACAAATCTTTTAAGAGTAGGGTCCTATCCTGGAGGCAGCTGGAGGGAGTGAAATCCTCTCTCAGAACCTGGCCTTTGAAGTAGAATCTGACAGCCGTCTTGTTCAGAGCTTCTCACGAATACAGTTGTAAATTGATTTAGGGGTTCACCCTAATGGACAGGAAAACACGTTTTTTCCCTGCGAGAAGTTGATCAGAGAAGTCATTGTTTTAAAACCAGCAGAGCTCTGCCTTGAACCACCCCTCCAGGGGCATGTTACACTTCCCTGTGGTCAATAAAAACGAATACAGTTGTGTTCTTAGAACGGGGAGCTCTGAAATACAAGGACAGTGGCTTAGGCATAGATTTGTGCCTGAACCAAATAAACAGGAGCTGGTGGCGTCTAAATCACATAGGTACTTGGTCACTCTCAGTACATGTCTATAAAGTTTAGTGGCTTCTCTTAATGTCTTCCTCCCAAAGAACAATTTATTTAGCCCTTAGAAAACGCATTGATTTTTAAATAATAAGATAGCTTTATAGAAGAACTCCTGCTGAGTCCATAATTGTTCTGCTGGTCTCCATAGGCCACAGATTTACTGGGGTATAAAATACCAATGGATATTTTTTTTATCTGTTCACTAAATTACTTTATAACTTTATCTGTTGCCCTAAGAATGCTTGTTGGGAAGTATGACGACATATTAAATTTTACAAGTCACTAGAAGGATATAAACTGGAAATAGAAGATAATGGTCTCTCACTCATCAAATAGTCAAGGAAACCAATACTGTCCCATAAAACTGGTATGGCAGCTAGACATATGTCCTGACATAGGGTTACTTTTATATAGGAGGGAAAAAACATGTATATACAAAATGGCCCCAATTGAATGTATTATAATAAAAAACAGTTGAAAAGAACCCAAATATCTGATTATCAGGAAGGAGATGAGCTAGACTATCCAGTGGTGAAAATAACTCAAACGAAGAAAAGAAGATGTTTGTGTTACATTGCTAACAGGTAAGTGGGCTATGCCATCAATGCCATAAGTCTGAGTGGGATGTAACTCAGGAAGAGTGCTTCCCAGCACCTGAGAAGCCCTGGGTCTGATCTCCAGGGCTAGCAAAAGATAGAAAGGGAGACTGAGAGAGAGAGAGGTGGAAGGGAGAGTGGGGAGAGGGAGGAGAAAGAGAGGGTTAGCACAGACTGGAAGAACCTGGGCTCCTCCTCTGGTAGCTGTTCAGTGTCTTAAGACAGGGCACTCAAATCTGCAGGCAGTTTCAGGGAAGACTCGGCATCCCCTCCGCTCTTGCACCACTGTAGTCAAAGCAGCCTATTGGCCAGTGCATCCTGCCCTGTTACCTTCTCCCATGGCTGTCTCTGGCCAGGATGACCGTTCTGTCTTTTCTTCTCTGTGCACCTATATCATTTAAGGCCGCACACCCTTCTTTTATATCCCTGAACACTTCTCATACTCAACAAGATCAAGTTCCCCAAACCCCTGGTTGTTTGATCATGTTTCTGATGTGTGTTATGTGAACAAATTACAGCTGAAGTCACTAGGATTCTTCGTTATAGCCTCCAGGGAAACTCAGAATCAGTGTTGCCACTAAAAGAGAAATACACTATGTTTGGCCGATGTGTTAACCCATGTTGCACGAGGAACTAGTGACTGTGACTTAAAGGAGAGTTTACAGGCTCTGGTAGCAGTAAACTGACAACCCATATGAGAAAAGCCTAGGAAGGCGAGAAGCTACTTCCTGAGATCACTACTCAGGCTCACTGGGCTCGCTGGCCTTGGCACTCAGTGTCTATCCCCAGCCTGGGCCCCAGCTTATACACACATCCAAGAGTGAGACACAGAGCTAGTGCCCATCAGGCAACCGAGAGAATACACAGTGAAAGTAAAAAAATGTTGTACTCTGCTTCTGTGACTAGAAACAGAAGACAGACAGGGTTCATGACAGAAACAACAGAATGTCTCTCAGTATTATTTCTGACACTACAAAATCAATTTTATACATTTAAAAATAGCCAACCCATCCACATTATTTGATATTACTAAGGAGAGCTAAAATAGAATTTTAATGTGGCTTATGGGTATATTCAAATAAAGGAGGTTTATTCTTTCTAAATGTGCTTGATACTTTATTATTAAAATTGCTATGTTTCATGATACAAATATATTAGATTCATAATTAAAACACTATTGTCTACTAATGACATCGCAGCATTTTTCAAAGGTAGATGCTTAAAGAAATCCTTCCCATTTCCAAGGACCAGTGAGCTCCAGTTGAATGTGCTCCTCCCTCGTAGGCTGTATCTATAAGTGCGGCCAGTCCAGGGGAGAATAAGACAGAATGAGGACCAAGTACCCTAAGACACTGATGTTTGCCCAGTGTCAAGTTGACTCTCTGGATGGCCTCTCTTTCTGTGGGTCTGAAGTACTATCGATTCCTACTACTCAGCAGACAATGCCAGAGGAATGATCAAACATAAAGATCAGACCAGGATGTAGCTCAAGAGCAGATGGTTTAGCCTAGCATGTCCAATGTCCTGGGTCTGAATCTCAGAACTGGGAAAAATATAGTTATGTAATGACATTGTCTTTTATATTCTTGGTGTTATGGGTATGGCTCAGTGGTATAGCATTTCTCTCTACTACTATGGTGGTAGGAATAGCAATAGTCACCATAGGCTCAGAGATTTGAATGCTTGGTCATTGAGGAATGGTGCTACACGCCAGGAATAGGAGATTTGACCTTGTTGGAGCAATTATGTCACTAAGTGTGAGCTTTAGGGTTTCGAATACTCAAGACTGGCTCAGTGTCTTTATCTCTTCCTGGTGCCTGCTGATCCAGATGTAGAGCTCTCAGCTACTTCTTCAGCACCATGTCTGCCTTCATGCTGCAATGATGAGAATAGACTAATCTTGAAACTGTAAGCCAGCCCCAGTGAAATGTTTTCCAGTATAAGAAATGCAGTGTTAATGGTGTCTTTTCACAGCAACAGAACACTGGCTAAGACAAGTCCGCTCAGGGCTCTGGTTCCATCTCTAGCACAGCACATGGCTCTAGTGTAATAGAGCATAGTTCCATGCTCTGCCCCACTCTAGGAGGGAAGAGGCCTGGGTAGGATTTCTATTCATTTGCCGTAACTCATCAAGCACAAGAAAGACATCAATCAGGCTGGTGGATGTGGGTAGAATGGAAGAACCTGGGACCAATTCTGTGGAGAGCCGTGATGACGCTGGCACCTGACACTCGTGGGTAAACAAGTAAAATTGCGCATGTGCAGTGGCAAAGGATCGCCTAACCACCGCCCAACCTGGGGCTTCACGTGGGAATTTGAGCAAGCAGCCAATTAGATATGTCCACCCCACCCTAGGGTGTATATAAAGCAGCACCCTGTTAGATCCGCCCTCTCCTCCTCCACACATGGTAATAAACACGTGCTGCAGAAGGATCCTGTGTGCCCGTGTGCGTTCTTGCTGGCGAGACGATTGCGCGGGTCACACAATTCTTCCCAGTGAGGCCATTTTCTACCAACCAGGGAGTGACACATACCTCCTCCCTGAAGAGTTCAGGGTATGCGTCCCTTAGCGAGCATATTTCAACAGGAACTTCTGCCCTCCATCCCCAACACACACACACACACACACACACACACACACACACACACACACACAGTGCCTGTAGCCTCATAGAAACCAGACTTCCTGGCTTCAGGCAAACCAGGCACTAGATTTGAAGGCGTACGTTAATGTCACATACTCGAGTTCCCCTTTGGTCTGATAACTGTGAAAATCCATATTAGTAAATGTGATAGGTGATATCAGAGGCGCTACCAAGAACTCTTTACTATCATAATCCTCATCATGGATTAATTGATTTTTCACTCAGAACTTCTGAACAACTAAAGGGACAGCCCAGTCCCAAGTATTGACACATTTCTAGCCAAGTGCAGAAGTTCACAGTATTTCAAAGTTCACAGCACTTAGGGCAGACCCACCTACAGACACTGCTAGAGACCCTACTACAGACATTGTTAGAGACCCAACTACAGACATTGTTAGAGACCCTACTACAGACATTGTTAGAGACCCACCTACAGACATTGTTAGAGACTGTACTACAGACATTGTTAGAGACCCACCTACAGACATTGTTAGAGACCCAATAGACATTGTTAGAGACCCAATAGACATTGTCAGAGACACATCTACACACATTGTTAGAGACACACCTACAGATGCTGTTAGAAACCCAACTATAGATGTGTCAGAGACACATCTACAAATGTTATTAGAGACCCACCTACAGATGTTGTTGAACTTTTTTTAACATTTATTCATTTACTTAATTTTGTATGTATATGTGTATGTGGGCACATGCGTGTGTGGAGATTAGAGGACAATTTGCTAGAGTCAGTTTTCTTCTACTATGTGGGTTCAGAAGATCAAACTCAGGTCATCAGACTTAGCCACAAGCCCCATTACCTTCTGAGACATCTTAGCAGTCCTTGTCAGACTTTTTGAAAGACTTACACTAGTCTGAGGACTCCTTTTCCTATCAGGTAGTCTCTGGACAAGCTGGAGCTCCTTACTCGGGGCAGAACAGCATCTAAGAAGAGGGTGGCTGAAGTGAACCTGCACAGTGCTGAGTCTAGGATTTGCACACTCCCTATGACAGATGGTGGGGCCAGAAGGTAGGGATCACACATGGTGAGCAGATCTGGGTCCGTGGCTGGTGGTGACATGGGAATGAAGTTCCTGAGGACTCCAAAGTCAAATCAGAACAAAAGACAAAGCAAAACAAAAATGAAACCAAGAACAAGACAGGCATAAAACATTTTCCAAAATGCTTAAAGTATCAAACACACACACACACACACACACACACACACACACACACACACACGAAATATACAGTCAAGTGTGCCCTTCAGGCCACAGGGGTCAGGCAATTTAAAGAAGGGAAAAGCCATGTCAAAGGGGAAATCAGAGTTACTGAGCAGGGACTTTTGCCAGAAAACAGGTACTTTTTAAGGTTGAGTCCCTTACATTATTCTCTAGCTTTGACCCCACAGTTTACCAGCATGGTTTGGCCCATAGTACAAACACCCACAATAGGAACTGTAACTTTAATTTTTCAACTCCTATTTTTAATAATGGTTCTTAAATGCTTTAATCCCCCTTGTAGCCCATCACCCACCAGAGGTAGTGGGGAAGAGAGGTTACTGTGGAAGTGGACCTGTTTAGAGATGGTTCTTTAGAGCAAATCCCATCTGTGTTGTCAGGAAATCATCAGTTCAGTTCACGGGTCAGCAGCTTGATCCACTTGCAAACACTTAACATACACCAGCAGTCCAGTTCGGTAGAGTCAGGATAGCAAACAGAAATCAACAGCGGTGGCACTACCTAGCAGAGACAGCCAGGCCTCAGCCTTGGCACTACTCAGCAAGGGGGACCCAGAGGGATGCCAGGAGTTCTTGGCTGTGCCTCTTTCAGGGAAGCAAAGATGAGTGGAGATGAGAGACCCACAAGCATTGCACAGCTAGCTCTACAAGCAAGCCATGCTCAGCCTTCATCCTGTCTGTGGAGTCCTTTTTATAGTCCTCCAAACATCACGTGTCCTCTATGGGTCTTGCCTCAGCAAGTGAGTCTGTCTCAGCTGACATCTCTGCCAATCAGCCCAAGTCAGAGGAAGAAACTGCAGCACACCACCAGAAGTTTTTGGGTGCATTTCTCTCTTTGGCGTCCCAACAAATGGAACGTAACTCCACAAGGTAAGAAGGACCAATACATGAGTGTCGATAGCAAAGAAGCCTTTATCACATGTTCTTTCACGTGCTTGCTTTAGCAAAACATCTTTTCACATGAGTCTGCTTCAGTGAAACATTTCTTCATGAGAAAGTTAGCTTTTCACCTGTGTCCACTTCAAGAAAACACTCTTTCATGTGTTTACCCCAGCAAAACACCATTCAACACAACTGACTTTCCAAAGAACCCTTAAGTTCCCACTTCAAAGAACAGCACTTCGAATCCCACAGGACCAGTGAGAGTTAGCTGAGGACCAAGAGCAGGTGCTATGATAAAGGGTTTAGCCCTGGGGACATCTATGTTAAAGGTTAACACATGGTGATTTCCATTTTGTAGCTGGAAAAACTGAGACTCAGTGGCTAGTCTCCAGACACAGAGAAAACAAATGTCTGGAACTCAAATATCAAGTCTGTCTGACTTCAGAGCCTTTGGCTACAGTATTAACAGTAGACAGCTTTTCATTCACTAGGAAGAGCCATTCCAATAGAGTGTTCCAAATGTGGTGTTTAAAGCAAGCAATGTGAACAGCCCTGGAGGAGACATCTTTAAATCGTACCTTGGTGATACTGTGTGTACTGAGGCAGTCCCTTCAGCTCCCAGCTTCAATTTGCTATGAGTTGAGATGGAAGAGAGGAAAATTCCACAGTGGAACTGTAGCCAAAGTGGACAGCTTCCACTCCCTATACCAGTCACCTACCACCAAGTCCCAGAAACTTTTCAAAGAATCTGAGATGCCAGGGGTTGAGGACATGCAGGGTCCCAGCTCATACTGAAAGAGCAAGGGGAGAGTGTGATCTCTGATAGCACTTGTGGGTGGGCCTGGGGAGCACTGCTTGTAGTATGAGCCTGGCTGGTGAGGTTTGTTGACACAGGTATTCTCACACAGGGGGTTCAAACGTTTTCATGCAAATCTCCCCTCTGCATCTTTCTATAAGATTTTACAAAGTGTTGCTGGAACTTTGACATTTATTATGTTTTATTTTAGTAATTTTATAGGGTGATGGCAAATATTACCAAGAAATAGATTAATTTACACATTTCTTGAACTTCTAGTTACCTCTCTATAACTAGTATTTGCTGTGTTTTTAGGAAAGGAGGAAGATGTTCCACTGACTCTCTCTCTCTCTCTCTTTCTCTCTCTCTCTCTCTCTCTCTCTCTCTCTCTGTGTGTGTGTGTGTGTGTGTGTGTGTGTGTGTGTGTGTGTGTGTGCACCTAGGGCCTTACACACTTGTTGGGGCAAACATTCCACCTCTAAGTCACACCCCTAACCAAACTACTGTTTTAATTTTAGTTTTTCCTGGTACTTGGAATTGAACCTAGGGCCTCATAAATTTTAAGCAAGTATTTTACTACTGAGTTACCTCTCGACTTTCTTTTCACTCTTGATTTTAAGATAGAGTCTTACTAAGTTGCTTTGGCTGAACTTGATGTCAGTCTGTGTCCCAAGACAGGCATGAGCCACCAGCGATCCCTATCTGTAAATTTGAATGTTCCTTGGGGAGATCATGCCCATAGCTTGTTTGTTCCTTTGTTTAAAGCTAGCTTAGCTTTAGTAGGCTTCAGTCTACTCTGGTCACTTGGCTGCACGGTCATCACACTCTGATGTGACTTTTAAAATTACCTTTAAATCTTTATTTATAATTATCATCATTATCATGGGGGTGGGTGACACAGTGCCACGTGGAGGTCAGAGGACAACTTGGTAGAATTGATTTTTTTCCTCCCCATGAAGGAAATCGAACTCAGTTTCAGGGATTAAACTCAGGCAAGGTTGGTGCAGCAGATGCCTTACCTGAAGAGCCATCATACTAGTTCTGATGTTATTTTTATAGACCAACAAAATAGCTAGAAAGAAACTATGAACTAGAAAGCTACAAAAATGTTCTCACTCCTCTAGAACTTACCATAGCTCCTAATTGCCCTTTAGACTCAGGATTCCACCCATCCTTTTCCCTTCATATTCAGACAGATTCTCATGATGTGAGCATGCCTTAACCCCAGTGTGCTTAGTGGCCTCTGCTCTTTGGGAAGCCTAGGAAGAGAAATGCATGTCATCTTCCAGAGCAAGGACACTGCTATCAGGGCCAGAAAAGACATGCTCCAATGCTCCATAATTAATATTCTGTTCAACCTAACAAGCATCAAACATCCTGAAAATCAAAGGCAAGATTTTACATTACACACACACACACACACACACACACACACACACACACACACATACACAGAGAGAGAGAGAGAGAGAGAGAGAGAGAGAGAGAGAGAGAGAGAGAGAGAGCTCAGTATGGTGTAAGAGATACTTTCAGGCATTTGCTGAAGGCAGAAAACACATTTAGGACACATGTGTTAGGTGCTTACTTAATACATAGAAACTGAAAAAGGATTTAATTATTGGAAATTCGAGGAGGTGGCCTTCATAGGACTCTCTGAAACCAACCCTTAGTGACACTAAGGGTTGTTTGGTGACACTCTTTTAAAGGAGGAGCTATGAATAGAAAAAGATATAGGTGGCAAAGTTCAAGGATGAAGGTGGCCCTGTAAAGTCACCTTATTCACATGCATAGTCACCCAGGTATTCTTTAATACATATCCTCAGGTCTTGTATATCCTCAGGTCTTATATATACAAGACTTTTATATCCTCAGGTCTTATATATCTTCAGGTCTCACATATCCTCAGGTCTTATATATCTTAAGGTCTTAAATATCATTAGGTCTTACATAGCCTCAGGTCTTATATATCTTAAAGTCTTATTCTGCTTCTCAAATCTTTTTTATTCTAAATAATTTATTTAATTTTATTTTATGTACATTGGTGTGAACTGGAGTTATAGACAGTTGAGATCTGCCATACAGGATTCAGGAATTGAACCCAGGTCCTCTGGAAGAACAGTCAGTTTGTAACCACTGAGCCTTTACTCTTTAAATCTTAAAAAGAGTTTTTTTTTTTTTTTTTTTTTTTTTTTTTTTTTTTTTAAGGCGAATGAAGATACATAGGTAAAAAGACTTGCCTATCACAACCCACCAAACAGATCAAGGAATGGAGGCCACAGCCAAGCCCACTGTGGAACAAGAGTGGCTCAGTATGCTGTGGAGTTAATTCACAGGACTTTTTCAGAGAGATTCTCATCTGTCACATAAATCACCATATGGAATGATTTAACCAAAGTCACTCTGAAGTCAGGGGATTGACTTAATGATGCTCAAAGGCTGATTCCCCAGATACATGATAGTTTTCTTGATCTCTAAAATTACTAGTGGACCTCTGTAGAAAGAGTCCATGTCTAGAAAGTGGGGCTTGGCTGGGTTCTGGGTTCTGACCTGTTGGAATGTAGTCTAACAGGAGAGATAAAGATCTTTGCCCAGCGTCTGTCTTCCTGATAAGAGGTTCATAGTGTCTATCTACCAACTACCACCTACCTGGGCCAGGAGGTTCAGCAAACAGCAAAGACTCGGAATAAAGATGATTCTTCCAGATTTTGTCTTTAAGGTTCCTTAACATAATCTGGAAATTCTGAATTCATCACACCCCTGATCCTCATGGCAGTCTCTCCCAAAGGCCAAGAGTGCCTAGAAGGCTTTTTTTGGGTTAATTCTCACTCACACATACAGATCATCTCCTGGATAACAAGCTGCCACCATTTTGACTCCACAACCATTTAGTACAGTGAAGACTTGCTGTAGCAACGTGGTTCTGCCTCGGGTTGACAGATCTGCAAAGAAAACAGGGCATACACACCCTACCAGAGAGTATATACAAAATATAGATATAAATTATGACTTTGTTATTATTGTCTTTTAACTATGAACATTTGTTAAGATTTATTTTTCCATATATTTTATGTGTATGAGTGCTATGTCTTCATGCACACCAGAAAACAGAATTAGATTTTTTTACAGATGGTCATGAGCCACCATGTGGTTGTTGGGAATTGAACTCAAGACCTCTGGAAGAGCATCCAAGTTCTTTTAACCACCAAGCCATCTCTCCAACCCTGTCTTTTAGTTCTTTTTTTTAAAATACAAGTTCAAGCATGTATAAAGACAGCACACTATAATGCGGCTTCATCTACCCATAGCCTAGCTTCAACGCTGATTAGCGTAACGATGTTTGTACACGCTCTCCTTCTCCAGCCCACTCAGATTGTCATCATTATTACTGCCTGTTATCATTATGGTGCTAGACACTGGACTGTAAGCGAGCTAAGCACACATCCTACCACTGAGCTGCGGCAATGGACTGTTTTATTTATCTCTGTTTGTGGCAACAAAAATTGAACCCAAGGCTTTGAGCTTGCTAGGCAAGCGCTCTACTGAACTACACCCCGGGTGCACTACATTATTTTAAACAGATTCTAGCTGTTATATTATTTCACCCACATACCCTTCGATGTAAATTTCTAAAAGGTCAGGCTTCTAATAAATGATTTACATGAAAAATCTATAAAAGATTTAAAGAAAAAAAATCCAGGCTACTAATTCTACCTTCCCACATAAATTAAACTGCATCTATTCAGTTTTATTATGCCCTGACTTCAGACACTTTACATGTGGGTCTAAGATCCATTAATACTATATAGCAGCTAAATTTACAAAGGTTATCTCATTTAATTCTTACAACAACCCTAATATTTTGTTTTCTCCACGAGGTCAAAGAGGCTTGGCTATGTCAATGGCATCAAATGTTTAGCATCCATAAGTGAAACTGAGGCTCGGAGTGGCAGGATGCTTGTCCAGCATACGCTTTTGTCTCTGGTAACATACACGCACACACAAATACACACACACACACACACACACACACACACACACACAGAATGAGAGAGAAAGAGTTAGAGAGAGAGACAGAGACAGAGAGAGAGAGAGAGCAAGCAAATGGACTTGTTTTTTAGATCAGTCCTAACCTGACCACTGCATATTTAGCATATGTTTGATGTCAAGCAGTACAGGTTTTCCCTTAGTTTTCTTTTCTAATATCTCTCTCTGTCTCTCTGTCGCTCTGTCTCTCTGTCTCTCTGTCTCTGTCTTTGTCCCCCGCCCCCACCTGAAACTCATGATCTGTCTTAACCACCCAAGTGCTAGAACTGTGGAACGTGCACCATGCCTAGCTTGGAGACTGAGCCCAGGGCTTTGCACATGCTAGGCACATAGCACCAGAACCATGTCACATCCACACACCACTTTCCCCATAAATTCCGTTTGATCCTGAGCCATATTCTTTGATGGAAACATCTGCAAAGTTTGACCCCTGTGAGCCAGTGCTGTGACAATAGGGAGCCTACTGGATGATGTCACTTGCCCTGTCCTTCTGGCTGACCAGGGTCAACAGCTAGGTGTCCCCATCCAAGTTTTGCTGCATGATGTCACCATTGTCTGCTTGGGTCTTTGTTTCCTTAGCCAGATCCCTGAGACCAGAATCCAGTCCCCTGTTTGCTGGTTTGCTCTTCAGCTTCTTCTCTGACTGAGCACTGAGCCCAGCATAAAAAAACATACCCAGTAAGTAATTTTTTCAGATGTGAGTGCCTGGATTCTTTATTTTTCTAATCATACCAATTGTGGTGGATCTGTCAGTGAGCAACATGCAAAATAGATCAGCGCAGCCACCTAATTCAGAAAAAAAATTTCAGCTCAAAAGTGAGGTACAATGTTTTACTGCCCACGTTTGCCCAGCTGTGATTTCCAGAGACTTTACAGACATCCTCTTTGACGTTTATCTTGCAAAAAAATTAGAGCTCTATTATTTGTAGTATTTAATATTTTATGTATGAGTATTCTGCATGCATGCATGTATGTGTACCACATGTGTGCCTGGTACCCAGAGAGGCCAGAAGGAGCTTTGTCTTTGAATTTTTCCAGGGACTGAAACCAAGGATCTATTTTCACAGGAAAGTATCCTGGCCTAAAAGAATTAAGGCAAGAATAGGGGGGAATTGAATAAGATATCCTAGAAAGGCTTGCAGTAGGCTTTGTATTTCTCATTTTGCTATATTTTTATGTCTTCAATCTCCTTAACCTGGTGGGATTTTCCCCAGGAGATTGATTGGCTCCTAGACAATTCTCGGTGCTCACTTCTGAATTATCCTAGATTCAGGAGCCCCAGTTGCATGTGGCCATAGGGGACACCTGTGAGAGCACATCTGCTGCCATCGTTGGGTTTGCTGTCCCTCTTTCCTATGGCCACTGCAGTCACTTCCGGTAGCCCCTACATAACTGGTACAGCCCCTCCCACCTTTATGACCCTGTACCTACCCCTTCCCTTGGCACTCCTACTTGGGTGTCCCCCAGTCACTTAAAACCTCTGAGTCTGAAATCCCACAGAACATCTTCATCCCGACCCTTTTCTTTTCGGGATTTCTCTTCAGTCAAACCATCCAGCCAGCACCCCAAATCAGAAACCTGGGCCTTCCTGTCCCTTTTCTCCCCCTTATTCTCATTTGGTTACGACTAGAATTCACCTCTTCGACTAGAATTCACCTCTTCGGTCTTTGAAATCAAATAGCCTCTTTCCACATCTCCTTCTGGGGTCAGATTTTCTCCTCTCCTGCATCAGTACCATGGTTCTGCCTCCATGGTTTATACATCTCCCCTGGGAGGTCTTTCTGCTCACCTGCCTCGCTCAGGGACACAGAGCCAAATGCTGTGTGTGGTCAGACCCCAGCGTATCCTGTGCACACTAACTGTGCATTTACTTTTGTGTCTTCCCCTAACTCTAGCTCACTGTAAACTTCTTGAGGGGCTGAGTTTTATCTATGACTAGTCCACTCCCACCTGAGCCCTCCACGTGGTTAACATAGAGTAGAGTCAATTGAGTTGAAGATGATTTGAAGTCTTGTGCTCTGTGCTCCTTGGGGAACCTTGCTCAGGGCCTGAATGGAATGGCAGTTTTTTCACATGACACTTTAGACAAGTTTGCCTAAAGTTAAATTCATATTTATCATAATGTTGTGAATATTATAGGCCAGAAATAAGAGCCTGTTAAAATGGACAGTTGAATCAATTCAAACCTAGAGATTCTGTTTGATTTCTTTCCTTTTCTTTCTTTTTTTAAGATTATTTATTTTATGTATATGAGTACACTGTCACATGTATATGTTTCATGATGGTTGTGAGCCACCATGTGGTTGCTGGGAATTAAACTCAGGACCTCTGGAAGAGCAGTCAGTGCTCTTAACCACTAAGTCATCTCTCCAGCCCCCTGATCTCTTTCCAATAAGATGAACTATAGGATATACTGTCTGGCTATAGGAGGGATTTTAAACAACAGAAAGACAGTAGTAATCACTTGCTGAGAGCTTCTCATCTGTTAGCTGCTTCACTGGGTTACAGTGTCTGTGTGAATATTTTATTTGATCCTAACAACTGTATGAAACTTATGTATTACTTTGTTCCATAGTCGAGGATTGGAACACAGAGCAGTTTAAAAACATGCTTAGGGGCTGGAGAGATGGCTCAGTGGTCTAGAGCAGTTGTTGCTCTTGCAAAGGACCAGGTGCAATTCCCAGCACCTACATAGTGACTCACAACCATCTGTAATTCCAGTTCCAAGGGTCCTGGCACACTCTTCTGACCTCTGTGTGACCTGCTATGTGACCTGGTACACAGATATACATGCTGCCAAAACACTCATATACATAAAATAATTAAACTTTGATTACATGAAGAAAGACATGCTTATGGTCTCCCAAGTCAGTGGTGGTACCAGATATGGATTGGCTAATTTGCTTCAGAACGCATATTTGCTTCAGTGTTAATGGTACGTAGATCAAATCTACGTTCTAGATGGACTCTCAGACCATGGGGGACAACAGCTAAGATATGTGATATTTTGAGCATGCACGACAAAACCAGAATTTTATTTCTGGGGGTATGTGTGTGTATGTATGTGTATATATGTGCACATGCACATATACTTTATTATTTCTGATAGTTACCCAAATTCAGACAACCAACAGAATAGCACATGCTAGGGTGTTTAACATTCTGTTTTTTCAGCCATGATTAAATGGAAACCTCACTAACAAAACATTACTCTTCAAAATTTTATTTTCTCTTTTCCTCTCAAACTATCATTCTGGAAGGCATTTATTCATATTACTTGATCTGAATAAGAACTGAAATTTGTGGTGTAGACAGAATATATCTACTCTAATATTAAATTACAAAGTTTTTTGTTTTTAAAGAAAAGCTTCTGTCATGGCAAAATACTAACATGTTTTTCTCTTTACAGTCCATACAGTATCAACTTTGTAACCTTGATTGGTTTTGCTTTTATTTGTGGAATGAGAGAGAGAAAACTCCGGCAAGAAATGTGTTGGCATAAATACCACACAACTTTAAAAGGTAGGGAAAAAAAAACACCTTTTGCAGAGCAGTTTCTGAAATCAACTGAGAAACATCTGGCTTGACCAGCTTCAACTAAATTTTGTCAGATAGTCTGCACCTCACCAGGCAGGTTTGTAGTGGCTTTATTTTATTTATTATTTTTTTTAACAAAATGTCAAAACAAATAGCAGCTGTTGGTGAGTCGTAAAATTGTAGCTTTGTTGTTTTGTGGTTTTGGATGCCACTACTTTGTATTGTCGACAAGAGAAGCACAGTAGTGACGAGAAATCAGAGTCTATTAATGTAGGGCTTCATTATTATCCATTAAACTCTGGATTCTAGCTACCATGCTCACAATGACTTTATGACTGTGGTGACCACTTTCTTCATTGTTAAATGCCAATTCTGTTGGTTTGCAATGCTTAAAAACACATCTTTGGTGTTTATACCATGCCTCAAAGTCTCAAGAATTAAGGAAATGTGGATTTTTTTTAACAATTAGGAAAACCAGCAAGATATGACAAAATTACAGATGTGATACTTAAAACCAAGTCCCCCAAGAGCTGTGCATGAATAAATACATTAATTATTGCTTCAATATTAAAAACTAAAAGCCAAGGAGGCTGTTGTTGAAATCTGTGAGCTTCTCGGACTGGCTTCCGGATTTTCCTGATTTCAAGCTGCCTGTCTGGGCTCCCTGGGGGCTGGGGGAATGTTTTAGAACAGAGGTCAGTAGACTAAATTGTGTCCAAAAGAAGATTATTCAAGGTAAATGATCAATGACTCATGAAGCTACCATCAGGTTAATAGCTTTTTAACATGCTTGGAAATTGAGCAATTTTGCATAGCAGGATGGAGTTGAAAGAAGCCGAGAAAATGGTTCTGAGGTTGTGGTTCTGAATGGGATAACATCACAAA
Organism: Rhabdomys pumilio; assembly: GCA_030674055.1. Classification (NCBI taxonomy): domain Eukaryota; kingdom Metazoa; phylum Chordata; class Mammalia; order Rodentia; family Muridae; genus Rhabdomys; species Rhabdomys pumilio. The sequence continues at coordinate 56,931,216 of JANHMN010000006.1, forward strand.
TACAACTGCAATATTTGTAAGACAATATTCTAAAAATTTGATTTGATGCTCTCTGTACAAGAGTCAATAAGGTGGACTCCGTGGTTAAAACTCATGTGACCGGATTTTGAGCTATTTGCATGTCACTATGTAAATTAAACTTCTACCGATACAAAAAAAAAAATTATTCTGACTCTCAAGATCATAAACAGCAAAGCTCTCTCGGCCACTTGAAGGAGACAGGAGAACCAACCATAATGTGATGTAGCCTGAACGGGATCCAAAAATGGAAAAAGGAAGTGAAAAGTTAATGAAATCCAATGAAATATGAAGCGTGGTTAATAATGATGTGTTAACATTAGTTCATTAGTGGTGACAAATGCCCCCACACTAACGTAGTTAATCATGACTAATGTTGAGGATGGAAAAATTGAAGGCAGGGCAGTGGGGGAACTCAGCAACTTTTCTGGAAGTCTACAACTATTCTGTAATGTTTAAAGGTTTGCTTCTAAAAATAGAAACATGAATAACAAGAAGGAACGTGACAATTTGTCATTTGTGGGGACACTGAATGAAAGCCAGGAAAATGAACATTAAACAGCAGAGTATATTATTTCAAGCAGTGTAAAGTAGCCAGAGAGAGCGGGTTTTTTTGTTTTCAAATTTTATTTGGCACTGTTGCAGAATAGATATTCCTCTACCAGCATCACTCTCCCTTAATAATACAGCTGAGATGGTCGCTAGAGCTACCTTATTATGTATCCAACCTAGTGTTAAAAGGTGTGATATGGTAAAAGACGGGGGGGGGGTATCGTTTCATTTTCAGCACAGAATAACCATTACTATAAATTAATATCACCAACTCCTCCTTAAAATCCATCATCCATGAACTGTACACGTTTTTATATAGAAAATTCACTCGTGCCTACCAAAACATTTCCTTTTCTGGTATGTGTATACAGATGTGTAAAAATAACTCGCTTATAATGCCATCAACATCTCTTTGTTAAGCGAGCCTTTATGCTGTAACCCACAATCATCGTAATTAAATCCCGTTATCTTCCCTTTGACACACAGAAATCCTTCCTCATCGTTCGCTGGTGTCAATGCTAATCAACCCTTGCAGCTGCTTGGATGAGGTAGGCACATCTCTCCAAGTATGTTTGGTGTCGCCACATCTTGCCTGGGTAGAGATGCGTCTTCCGTGGCAGAATCTTTTGTGGTGCGCAGCTCCATCGGGACCACGCCTGGTGACAACGACAAATAGCCACCCCCTTTCTTCTTCAATTAACAATTCTGGGACAGAGGTTGTGGATCAGGACTAGAGCCAACGTAGACCGAGATGAAGACCAGGAAAAGCAGTAGTAGGAAGAGGCTGGCTGCCACTGCGGTCACTGCGAACAACTCCATCCTCAGCTCAGCACGCGTGACCAGGACTCCTGGACTGCAGTGAAGCAAAGGGTTGCCATGGGAACCGCAGTGGCGCCCCCCGCGGAACCCCGCGTTTATTACGGAGAATCGATCTGCACCAGGCACAGAGGCTGCTACTGCCGAGGCCGCTGGAGGCTAGCAGGGGAGAGGCGAGGGGGATGGGGAGCAAAGGCCCAGGGCATCCGCCCCTCCTCCACCCACCTCCTTCCATCTGGGTTCAAGAACAACAGAAATTGCGTTTAGTGCAAATTGCTGAAGCTCTCTACTCTGTCCTCAGTGGCGGGTGGCACGGTAACTCGCGGGAAGTAGACGACAGGAAAGGTTGGAGCACTGGTGCCATGAAGCCCCTCCAACCCCTCCGCAGCCTGCCACCGCAGCAGTGCGGGGGATCAAAGGCCTGCAGCGCTGCTGCCCCCACCCCCGGATCCTGCGGGCCCGTGGGTGGGGGCGGGCAGGATATGCCTCCCTGCATCCCACAAACCGTACATGAGCAAGTTCTTGGCCAGAGGGCGGGCTTGCTGGTCCATCCCTCAGCCAGGACAACACTTAATTACCGTGTCCCCTGGGCGTGCTGTTAAGGCTGGGAGGAAAAGAAAATTCTCCCGGAATCTTCGTTACAAAATCGTTTCCTTTACTAGCCCTCAGTCCCAGGAGCCAGAAACATTTGAAGGCATGGCTGGGGTCCTGAAGGAAGAGATGTGGTCCGGACTGGAGATAGCCATCTCTGTTTGCATCCCCCACCCTCCGCCACCCCCGAGACACACGAGTTACTCGTCCACCTTCTCTCCTGACTGACTTTCCTGCTCCTGTAATTAAGAAGAGAAGAGCAGAGGCGGAATCACCCCGTTTTGCTCATCAACCTTTCTCCTCCCCAGTCATTGGGAAGCCCCTGGCCTGGGAGACTCCGGTCCCTCTCCTGGGTGGCGAAGGCCCTCTTGCTCTGGGCTATAAATATTAATAAGCTGCACGGCTCCAGGCTTAATTATCTTCCCTTAATTGTAGCTCAACCAAAAATCCAGCCTCCTGCTACTCAACCCTCTCTAAATCGGGATTATTTGGTTTCCGTGTCTGGAGGCCCCTTCGGCTTAAATTCTTTTGTGTTGTGCCGCCAAACCTGGAAACCATATGCTGCGCCTCTGTGCGGGTTAAAATCATCCTTAGAGCAATGACTCCTCTCCTTGCACTGGATTGCCTATGTTCGGGGCAATCTCCCGCTCCCTTTCCCTGAACCTGGTACTCCCTATTACCAAAGGAGTCTGTCTCAATCTCTTTTTCCTAAATCCTCAGGATCCTTAGGCTTGTCAGATAAGGGTGGCCTTTGTGGGGCACGGAATTCGCCCAGCAAATGACTCGACGACACCCGACTCAAGGGGAGGGACTCTTCATTCCTGCACCGAGAAAGCAGCCCACACTGTGGCAGGGAGGCTCCTTTGGGTTCACTTGATCCAGCTGCATTGGGACACCTCCCTTTTGTCGCTACCTGCGCAGCCGCTCCTTACAGAGGGCTCTTCCAGATGCTTCTAGAATTCGGTAGCAAAAAACCTCCTCCCCGCCACCCCCACCCCACTCCCCGGGAGCTGAGAACTCTGAGCTCTCTCCCCTTCCTTCCAGCAGTTCACTGTTCTTCCAGCGCTCAAGATCCACGCGATGCTAAAGCTTAAGCTTAAGCTAGAACCCAAGGTGTTTGCTTGATAAGCTGGACGTTCAGTCCTGCAATGGCGGGCAACGTCCAGGCCTTCTCTGGTTCAGTTCTATGCAGTGCTCCTGGCTTCTTCAGTGCAATCCATGGTCCCTCCAACACCTCAGCTCTGTGGTCTAGAAACTAGGGTGGAGAGTTCAGGAGGTTCCTCATCACCAACACAGGCAGCCTGGCATTGCCCCAGTGCAGAAGGATCCAGCCTTGCTAATTCAGGGAAGGTGAGCAAACGTTGGAGAACATTATTCCTGATGTGTTTCAGAAGGTCTGCTTTGTCCTGGTGCAGACCTGACTTAGATTTCTAAGGCACTGTCAAAGTCTATGAGAAGCAGCTGAATTCTTTTTTTTTTTTTTTTTTTTTTTTTTTTTTTGGCTCCTGGGTACCCACAAACAGCTGCCTAAGGCAGATAGATTGTATCCGTGCTAGGGATTATTATGGTCATTTACAAATGTAACAGTTAGAGGGACACAATGGCATATTCATGTAATCCTAGCACTCTGGGTGAGGCAGGAGGATTGCAAATTAGAGGACAGTCTGGGACCCTGCTTCAAAAAAATGAAGCAAAATAGTAAATATAATTGTCTATTTACATGATAACCACTTAATATTTTGAACATCAAAAGGAATGTTCAAAATATTAAGAATGTAGGTAATATTTCCCCAGTACATAAATTAGCACTGAATATATTTCAGTTAAAAATGCAGATCTGTCACAGAGGTCCAATTATAAGAAACTTTCACAATCTGTAAGATCAATGGTCAAAGTGGCAGTCACTGGAGTTTCCCAAAGCCCAATCATCTACTGAAATCACCAGAAAGGAATCCACTTCAGATACTTCGGGACTAGCTACAACTGATAGGTATTTTCTGGTGGGGTTTTAGGGGTAAGATCAGTTTTACTTCTCAGCCAAACTCACATTCCCTATAATTCACATAGACCAGTAGTTCTCAATCTCCCTAATGCTGGAACCCTTTAATCCAGTTCCTCACAATGTGGTGACCCAGCCATAAAATTATTTTCGTTGTTACTTCATAACTGTAATTCTGCTACTAGTATATGAATCATGATGTAAACATTTATGGAGATAGAGGTTTGCCCAAAGGGTTGAGAACCACTGACATAAACTAGACCAGCAGCAAATATTTGACCCAGGCCCAGAGCTGGGAGACCTGTCTTGGATGGTTAGACGGGAAATCTGAAGAACTGCAGCGACTAGCTTCGACTTTGCCACTTCCTAACTGTGTCACCATCCAACCTAAGGCCACCAGAATGGGAAAGAGGCTGCATGATGAACAGGAGCTGGACTGAGCGTGGAGCAAGGCAGATGTGCATGGAGCAAGACAGATGTGGGTGGCAGTGATGGTCACTTGGGCGGGCGGGTAGGCTTTAAAACATTACTATCCCACACTTTGGCATTTTGCGTATGCTCAGTAAAGATGTCAAGTGTCCTGGAGCAGCAGTATGAGAATGTGCTTCAGCCTCCTCTGACGGGAGTTTGGGTCTTGTGCTGCCTCTTTTTGAATCAGGACAGAGCCTTGTGGAGAACTCTTGCTCTCCATCCCTGCTTCTTCTGCTGGAGTGAGCAGAGGCGGGAATAATGAGAGTGGGCAGCCACAAAAGCCTCTTGTTCTCTGAAAACCACAGAACGGCAGCTGGAAACCTAGCGGGAGTTTTCTAGGCTTTTCTCGATTGGTCTTTTATTTCAACCAAGAATAGTTGCACATGGCTGAGAGAAGTGTTAAGACTATTTCTCCATTAATGATAGTCCTGAGCACTCTTTCTCTCACACACCTTTTCTCTCTCTTATACTCACCCACATACATACACATCTGCCTGTCCCCTTGGCATTTTGCATTACATTTTTTAACTTGATAAAAATCAAAGTCGTGTGCCAGCTTGTACTTGTCTCTGAGAACCCTACCCACAACTCATCTTCCCTGGCAGTAAAAGGCTCAGAAAGCTGTTATTTGAATTCTGAGATCCCAGACTCACCCCAAGATGATGCAATACTAGAAGAGGTCCCAGAAAGCTGCTTTGTCTGCCGTGGGCTGGCTGGGCCTGGCTGGGCTTGGCTTTGTGGAAACATGGAGAACTGGACCAAAAAAGAACTCTTGCTGCCTCCAGGCTTTGCAATACCTCTATCATCTTGCAACTACTACTTTTAACTCGAACAGACAGATGAAGCAGAGGCCAGAGGAATCGAGGGATTGCTTTCAGAGATAGGTGGAGCCTGGGCTCCAGCTCCACTGTAAAACAAAGGTCAGACTGGAAACCATTGTCAGTTTCAGGACTGATGGCTTTATTCTGAGATCTACACTGCATTTCTCCAAGGTGGCTGACTGAATATAGGCCCAGGCAATTGGCCTGGCTTCACTGAGAAACTTCAGAGTGTGTTATGTATACATGTATACATTTATCTGTCTTGGGCTTGTCACAATGCCTGCATTTATATAGTACAAAGAGCCAGATATAACCTCCATTCACACTCTGAAAACCAACACTCATCTATACCTCACAGCTGGTATAGGCTTAAGATGACAAGCCTGGGAACTGAGAGAATTAATATAGTCTGACTTTTGATTAGGTTTTCCTATATGCTGCTTATAGTGGCCCAGGTCCTCAGCCTGCTGTCGTGAAAAATTCTGGAATGAGGTAGGAGACTGTAGTAGAAGGAAGTGGGTATCCTTTGAGAGAAAGAGCAGGGCCTAATAAGTAATTGGAAAGTTGAACAATTTTGCAAACTACTTAGATATACATGACAACTAGTCATCAGCTACTGTTCACCAGAGTGAGCTTATTTGGCAGCGGCAGTAGACAGGCGTGCTTACTGCATACTCGACACCGTGCTGAGCGGCTCACATGTAGTTACACAGTTTAACCCTGTGGAGTTTTTAATAGCAAACCTTTATAATATATATTTAGGTTTATTTTTAATCATTTGCATGTGCATATATATGAGTTTGTGATTGTGACTACAGACGTGCTGGAGGCCAGAGGTCAGATCTCTTGGAGCTGGAGTTATAGGCAGCTTTGAGCTGCTTGATACGGATATGGGGAACCAAACAGGAGTCCTCTTCAAGAGGAGTACCTGTTCTTAACTGGCAAGTCATCTCGTCAGTCCTGAAAATCTTTGTTTTAAAGGTGGGGGAACAGAGGCTCAGAGGATTCCTTAATAATGATAAGCAGTACAATCAGGATTTGACTGGTTTTCTCACTTGTGGACTAGCACAAGCCGTCAAATAGAAGAAACCAGTTTCAGCAAAGTTGTAGCCAGAGTCCAAGGAACTCCACTCGTGACGTAGGTTTGTATTGTCTGAACATGAGAACACCTTTCAGGATTTTTTTCCCTTTTGTTTCTTTCTACAACATGAGATCTTAGATTCCTAGGGTAGTGTTTAAGCAGCAGGTCACCCAAACATGTCCCACAAAATTCCCATACAGAATCTGGCTGGGTGACCCGAATACAGAGCTTACCTACTCCCAGTCATTTAGCATTTAATATCTTTACATCAGTTGAGTTAGCTAAACCAGAGGAAAGGATGAGGTGTAATATGTTTGTTTCTCCTTAACAAACAAGGAGAAAGTAGACAGGAACATCCTGAAACCAAAAGAAAAACAAAAAGCATTGGGGATGGAGACATTTAGAGTGATGACTGGTGCTCAGACCCATGCCTTGTTTTCATTCAAAAAAATTTGTAAAGCACGTATGTATTTTCTTTAATCCTCTGAATCCACTTAATTCAAGTTTGCTTTCCATTGCTGTGATAAACACCATGACCAAAAGCAAAATGAGGAAGAAAAGTTTATTTTATCTTAACAGTTCATCATGAAAAGAAGTCAGGGCAGGAATTCAAGGCATAGAACTCAACACATGCCCTCCAGAAGAGGTCATGGGGGAATCCTGCTCAGTGACTTGTTCCTTGTGACTGGTTCCTCATGGCTTGCTCAGTTCTCTTCCATATACAAATCAGGAAGACCACCTGCCTAGGGGTGACACCACCACAGTGGTCTGGGACTTCTCACACCTATTACTAATCAAGAAAATGATCACAGACTTGTCTCCAGGCCAATCTGGTGAAGGCATTTTCTTCAGTGAGGTTCCCTCTTGATGAACAACATGCTATCTCTAGTAATTTATTCTATAAGCTTAGAGTGCTTTATATTCCAAAACAACTACTATTTTTTTCTTTTCTTTTCTTTTTTTCTTTTTTTACACATTGCTTTGTTAATTCTTCCCACCCCTAAGAAGTTAGAGCATGCTATCTTTTCCAGGAAATGGGTACAGAAAAACAAAACAAATGAAAAGTTGTCTCTTGCATGCATGGCACCAAGTACAGCACTTTGGGCTCATTTCCTGATTTCTTCCCCCAATTACCTTGAGTTATGGATTTGATCGGTCTCTTTTGACCTGTTAGAAACTGAAATCCAGTGCAGAATTGACAGGTTATTTGTAACATTTCCTCTATAATGTTTCCTAAAAGGTATGTCTGTCTCCTTGTTTCCTGTATCAGTTGTTAGGAAGACTGGAAGATGGCCAGTTTATTTCACTAAGATGGTTCGCCAGAACTCTGTCTCATGTTTCCATACCTCTCAGAGCAATACCAAGAATTTTCTCTTGCTTCTATGTGGAACATTATGCCACCAACAGAACGAGTTAGTTTCTAAAATGCTTGTTTGATAAGAGTGGAGGGCTTTCTAAGGGAGAAACACTCTTAATTAAGTAGATAGGAATGAATAAGAAAGCGATTGAGGGTTTTTTTTTTTTCTGCTTTATGAAATGCACTTGGCTTATTTAATATGCTGAGAATGTGCTTGAGTGTGCAGTCATTTTTGCTGGCCCGATGTTAGTATACCACTTCATTAAATGGAAATCTGCCATTATTAAAATAATGTTCAATCAGCCCCAATCCACCTACTCTCCTACGACTACTTTTGTTCTCAAACAATGTACTTAAATGTGAATCATTTTTGTAAGAATAAGCATATTGTTTGCTATTTTATTTAATACCCTATTATATAAACATCTCATTATTTCTATAGATTATTAAGAAAATGGCTGTGCCAACTCTTTTGATGACTTACCATAATATAGTAAATAAGCTATGTCTCTGAAAATGAAAAATTAAGTTGCTTCAAAAGCCAGTCTTTGGTCTTTGATGTGTAGTGAGAACGGAGGCTGCCAGGCATTACATACTCCGCACAGGCCCTCTCCTAAGACAGTTAAGGGCACATATTATTTCACACAAGGAGAACAAAGGTCACAGGGGGTAGTTTTATTAATCTCCTTTTACAAATTCTGAGACTGAGGCACAGACTGGTGGTGGCAGGCCCAGGAAGTGGTCAAGCTTACATTTAGGAAACTCTCTTGCACGTCTGCTTCAAGGCACCGTGCCCTTTGGTCACTGAGCCTGTTATATGTACGCATAGCTCTTATTGATGGAATTCCAGGGTAGAAACAAGTCTTTCTGGTTCTGCCTGTGGCCACCACAGTGCTTTTGTGCACAGCCATGGAGAATAGATTTTTCTCGAAATAAGGAGGAAAATCTAGTTTCACCGTTTCCTTGCCGTACTGGGTGGTTGTGTCATTACTTTAAAAAGCTGATATGTAGTAAGCACAAAATTGCCTCTGGGGCTTGTTCTACACAAATGTTTCTTTGATCAAATAAGAACCAATATGATTTTTTCCAGATGTTTGTGAATTTGTCTTGTATGTGAATTGTGGTGAACAGATTTTGACCGTTTATCTGTTAGTGCCAATGTTTTCTGAATGAATTTGAATGATTTCATGATATTTTATGTATAATAATATTTTTCCTTTACCCTGATTAAAAACAGTGTCTTACACCATGGTTGGCCTTGTGACATTTGTAGGCTCTATTTTTTCGAGATTTATTTTTTATTCTTTGTTACTATGTACAGATAGATGTATGTCTGCATATGGGGATGTGCATAGGAGCATAGAGGCATGGGACCCCCTGGAGCTGGAGTTGCAGCGGCTGTGGTTGCTGGGAATTGAACTTAGGGCCTCTGGAAGATCAGCAAGTGCCCTTAACTGCTGAAGTATTCCTCTAGCCCTTTAGGTTCCACTTAAAAACGTTGATTCACAATCTAAAGGCTGAGTTCTGCAGTGCTGGCTGCTAAGTTCAATGACAATTTGATTATTTTTCAAAACTAACTAGAATCACTAATTATGAAATCAATTAGAGAGAAGTCTATCTCAATGCTAACAAGGCAGGCTTGAACCTGGTTGATGCCAGGTGCATAATTTTGCCATTTTTTTTTGAACCATTGAAATTATAAATAAATAGAACCATGAAGCTAAAGCGAGCCCAAGAGTGTTATCTTTTTTTTTCCCCTGTAGAAACAACATTTACATTTTATTTAATAGAATCCAGCATAGACATGTCTCCCTTTTGTTTTGGCGTCTTTGGTTGTAAAGTGTTTTAAAGCAAAGCATGGCAATGGTGCATCTCATGGGTCCTGGAGAAAAGGGTACATTTTTCTTGTCAACTCCAATGTATTTTTCATGCCTATACTTTCCCCAAATGGAAAGAAACAAAAAAGTAATATGTGAGGTAGTTTCCCAGACAGCCGCTGGGGGCTTTACATGATCTTTTCTGCCCTACTTATTAAGGTTTTCTAGGGTGAAAAAAATAGTGTCAGTCATTTCTTTTAAAATTTAAAGTGAAACTTTCTGACAATATGCCTTGCAGTTGGGCATTTTAGCACACACACACACACACACACACACACACACACACACACTGAAATTTTTATGGAGACAGTCTTCCTATGTGATCCTTCTGTGGAGTGTGTGTGTGTGTGTGTGTGTGTGTGTGTGTGTGTGTGTGTGTGTGTCTGGCAGAGCTCAACCTTGAGTGCCTTTTTTTGGAACCCACCATCTTGGTCTTTTTGAGACAGGCTCTCTCACTGGGACTTGGTGTTCAGTAGCAAGCTTCAGTGCTCCTCCTACCTCTGTGTTCCAGGTGCTGAGGTTACAACTGCAAAACCCCACATCAGTCTTCACATGGGTGCTAGGACCCAAGTCAGGGCCTCTGGCTTATAGGGAAGCATTTACTGACTGGCTGTCTCCTCAGTTTCCTTATCCAGTCTTTTACAACAGGTTCCCAGAGGGGTTTCAGATGTTTTGTCTTAATCCAACAGTCTTAGTTTCGGTTACTATTGCTGTGATGATGAATCACCGTGACCAAAGCAACTTGGGAAGGAGAGGATTCATTTGGCTTACACCTACACGTCTATAGTCCATCACTGACTGAAGTTAGGATGAGGACTCAAACAGCACAGGAACCTAGAGGCAAGAGCTAATGAGGAGGCCTTGGAGGGGTGCTTGTTCAACCTGACATTTTATAGAATCCAACATAACCAGTGGTGACCCTACCCATGGTGGGCTGGGCCTTTTCACGTGAATCATTGATTAAGAAAATGCTCTACAAGCTTGCTGATTGCCAATCTTAGGGAAGCATTTTCTCAATTGGGGTTCCCTCCTCTGAGATGATTCTAGCCTCTGTCAAGTTGACTTAAAATTAGTCAGCACCCTACCCCTGTGTAGCTCCCAAGGCCCAGGAGAAATGGCCTAGTGAGAAGGGTTTCTCATGTGGAATTCCTGTCCCCTCCTTGGTGTACATGTACTCACATCCCTGCCAAGGTTCTCTCGAGTTTTCCAGAGCTCCCGAGAGTGACATCAGTTGTTAGACATGTCATGGGTTGGCAGTAGTTGTCAACATTCTTCACAAATAATCTCTGGCCTTTCTTTTCCAATGCTGGAGAAATGCGTCTTTGGCCATCTTGAAAGTTTCTACCTATAAAAAGAAGTTGGGGAGAAGTAGATGTTTGCAGAGCAGGGCCTACTTGTGAGGGATCCAGAAATCATGCCCGTGTGTTTATGTTCACTCTCATGCAGTCTAGCAAAGAGATGGCCAGCAGAAGTCCTTCATGACCCCAGAGTCCATCACTCTTTCCAAAGCTTTACCCCCAGATCGATTGTGTCCTCATTGGATACGAGGAGAGCCTCTCAAAATGCAAGTATGCAAGGGTGCTGAAAAGATGGCTTAGTGGTTAGAGCACTCGCTGCCCTTGCAGAGGGCCTGGGTTTGATTCCCAGCATCCACATGATGGCTCACAACAATCTGTAACTTCAGTTTCAGGTGATTTGATGTCCTCTTCTGGCCTTCATAGACATGCACATGGGGTGTGAATATGTATATGCAGGCAAAACACTCATATCTATAAAAGAAAATGAAAATAAATCTTAAAAAAAATACAAGTGAGTTAGTACAGTTACATTTTATACTCAGTGAATACCATTATGGAGTTCAAAGCAGAGTGGCTTTAGAAAACAGCAAATCCTTGAACTGTGAAATTAATATAATCCACATGGTGCCCAGAATTCCAAGACGTCAGTCCAGGAGCACATCTGCCACCTGTCTGTGAGTAGGCATGTGTACATGCGTGCATGTGTGTGTGTGTGTGTGTGTGTGTGTGTGTGTGCACTCTAAGCTCTGTTTACCCTTGGCCCTTCAGTGTTGACGTCTCCCCCAAGACACTCCTTAAAATGTGCAAACAAGTTGCCATTATGCCCCGGGCTCAAAGTGTCTTTGAAAAATTTCAACATGCATATATTAAACCAGCTTCCAAATTCCTTTTTTGGGAGAAGAGGAGCCGGGATGCCGTTTGCTTCTGGGTGGTGAATCTTTCTTTCTAAGAAAGCAGATTTATTTTAAACAAACTTGTGGTTTCCATTTTTAAAGCCTCACCTGGCCACCATCCAATGGAAGGATTGGACAGGGTAAAGTGGGAGGCTGTTGCTTACGGCAAAGGTTCGGAAAAGCCCTCAATGGAGGAGCAAAACAACCAAGATCGTAATTCTTCAAGTTGGAACACAGAAGCCTCAATTGATTGTATCTGAATAGCAATTGTACTCTCTTGATTATGGTTGAGTTTCTCACATATAAGAGCTTACCAGCCGGTCTTTGCTCTAAAACACCAGAACTCATCTTTTGGAGGTCAAGTAAACTATAATATCCTGCACTATGGATTTCCCCCTTCCCCCGCAAATAACAAATCTCCAGTGTCTCTAAACTGTAAAACTATGCAGTGTTGATTTCATAGACGGTAGCTTTTAAATGGAGTGAAAAGACCTTGTTTAATTAATCCAGCCATTCACTCAGCGAACATTTATCACATGCCTGTCGCATGCCTCCACCATACGAAACATCTGCCTGTCACCCTGAGCTTGCTAAATCAGAGGAATCAGCCATCCAAGCAGAAATGGCTGTCATCGAGTAGAGCACACCCTACATGTCAGCTCTGCGCCAGGGTTTCATCTTCTGAATAATCTGTTTTAGTGGGAGTTATTAGCTTGTTCGTGTGTGTGTGTGTGTGTGTGTGTGTGTGTGTGTGTGTGTGAATGTGTATGTCTGCACGTGTGTGTGTCTGCATGTGCAATTGAGCACATGTGTGCATGTGTATGTGCCTATGCACCTGTGTGAGTGTGCATGTATGTATATCTACATATGTGCTTACGTATTTGTATGCATGTGTGTGTACACATACGTGCATGTATCTGCATGTGTGCTTGTATGCATGTGTGCACTTTTGTGCATATGCGTGTGTGAGTGTGTGCATGAGTGTGTGTGTGACATCATTATCCTGCAGCTAGTACAGGGCAATAAAGGAGGACATGGGATATCACTCTCTGTCTTATTCTCTTGAAACAAGGTCTCTCCCTGAACTTGAAGCTTGGTGTTTCCAATAGACTGACTAGCCAGTGAGCCCCCAGGAAACCTCAGTCTGTATCCTGCAGTGCTGGGGTGCAAGCACTTAGCCCACATTTAAGTGGGTGCCATAGATCAGAACTCAGGACCCCATGCTGGTGCAGAAAACACTGCTCCTCCCTGGACACTGCGCAAACCTCATTAGTTCCATTTTAACTTTCAGGAAGCCGAGCCTCACAGGTTTTGTCTCTTTTCTATTGGTGATAGTGGAACTGAGACGAGTCCTAGTTGGCCCAGATTCAAGTTTGTTCATGTTAGATGCCTGAGAAGTTCTATGTGGAAATAATAAGATTGGAGTAAGGTGAGAGAATTGGGGGGAAAATACCTTATTATTCACACACACACACACACACACACACACACACACACACACACACACACATCGCCCTGTTGCTGGAAATTGAACTCTGGACCTTGCAAATGCTAGGTCAGCGCTCTACCATTGCGCTGCATCCCCAGACCAGCTTTTATTACTGCTATCCTGCTCCTGTGTGTTTATTTATGAATGCATCACTCTTTAAAATGATGGTGAACTGGCTGATGCAGGCTCTGATCACTAGTCGTTACTAGCCTGTACCACCTTCTACCCATGGCTCAGCCCCATCTGATCCTCCTCCAGGCAGCACCTTTGATGACTCAGGTCAGTCACACTGTTCTCTGTGGACTTAGCACAGCCTCCATAGACTCTCTGTTGGTGTTGTTCCTTGTTGTTTTTTCCTTGAAAACAGAAATAGCAAACATTTCTTGGGCACCGACTGTTTCCAGTGCCATGTTAGAGGCGGGACATCCCACACGTACCTTTGCATCCTGCCTCAGTACTTTCCCACAGTGTATCTCTAGTCAATTTGCAACTGCTTTGGAACAACCACAGAGGTGAAAAGGGTCTGGTAGTTTCAGGTCCTGTTCAGTTCTCTTGGACTCGGGAGGCCGAGGCAGGTGGAAAAGCTCTGCCAAAGATCACTGTCAGTTTGTTAATCCCCGATGAGTCTGGCCTGAGAGAACAGAGGCTCCCAGTTCAGAAACACCAGGCAAATGTTTCCAGGGGAAAATACATGAGCAAATTCACTGTCAAATTCCAAATGCCAAGGAAGCATGGGAAGTCACCGTGTGCCTTCCCTCACAAACCCATCACCGACAGCCAAATGACAGAGCCTGTCAGATAAATCATGAGCCACTTCAGAAACAGTAGTTTGAACACAGAATTCAGACCCAGGCCAGTCCCCTGGGACTAGAAGAGAGGCAGCACCGTGAAATCTCAAAAAGCCATGTGTCATTAGACTGCGCCCAAATCTCCCTTTGATTTGGAGGGTGTTCTGAGTCAGTCTGGGATCACACCTGTGAAAGAAGCAGGGCTTGTGGGAACGTTCATGGGAAGTGTCCGGCACTTGAAAATCCACCCATTACATCATTCAGTAATGAAGGGTTCCGCTCAAGGCAAACGCTTGCGGTGAGCCAGCTAGGGAAGATCCAGTCTCTTTCTCTCTTCTAAAGATGTGCTCATTCTGGTGCTGGCCCCTGCTGTCTAATCACCACAATGGGGAAGTAGAAAAGACCACAACTAAATTTGCTGCAGAGTCAGGAGAGGAACGAGAAAGTAAAGAGGAGACGGTTTGTGAAAAGCAAAGCCGAGTGGGATCAGTTGGCCGACTCTCAACTCAGCCTGCACAGCAAATGTTTACTAGGCACACTATGTGCCAAGGACTGTGTGTGGTGCCGCAGGAGCAGTACACAGAGCTGCTGTCCCAAGGAGACTGCAATGGACCTGGCAGATCTTTGAGCAAAATGTACAGAGTATCAGGAAAACAGCTGAACCCACCCCAAGTCAAGACACATCATACAATTTAAACATGAGAGGGCTATCCTGTAGCAGGAATCTGGGAGTTTGGGTTTCTTTTAAAACCATGGAAATATTATACAGTATGTTTTCATTCTAATCCCAGGTGTAGGGATATAGGACTGCTTCAGCTTGTCCTCAGCAGCTGACTATGATTTGACTCATGCTTTAGAAGAGGCAAGATTTTGCTAGCTGCAGATAGTTTTTTGTGACTGTGTGACGTTTGGAATTCTGGAAACTTTTCAGAGGTTACATAAATGCTAGAGTTCCAATAGGTGGGTTGTTGTTTGCTTGTTGTTTGTTAAGCAATTGCATACAAAGAAGAAACAAGAATTAGATATCCTGAGAGCAAAGATCAAACTTGTCCTAAGGAACTTGATGCCCGTAATCAGCAGTAAATAGTCTAACGATAACATCACCCCCTTTCTGATCCCTGACTTTACTTAGGGATCTCTTTGTTTTCCTCTCTATCGTTTTTTCCCTCTATTATCTGGAGTTAAGGGTGGAAGAAAGAAAGGAGGAGAAGAATGGGAGAACCAACCCACAAAGTGACAAAGACCAGCTATCCATCCTTCCACTAGTAATGATACTCAGTATCTCTGAATGGCCCCAGTTACTAAATGCAGCCCAAAAGTGTTACCAACCCAAAAGATACAAAAATCCAATGCAAAAATAAAACACACCTGATACGAACAATAGCGCAAGTGAGTGCCAGAGACAGAAGACGAAATTTACATAATTCTAGGTACATGCAGGCAGGAGGTCTGGTTCTGCATCTGTGCTTCCTGGCATGATGGTGGGTACTCATGAAGTATTAGTTGAATGATTAAATCTAGATTTTAAGCAATTGGCTAGGTGTCCATAGCAAGCCTGTCTCTAGCCAGTGAACCATCTCAAAAGCTTTCATGGCTTGAATTGGCCATCTAGGTTTGTCTGTCTCTGGGGTCCACTGCTGCTCCAGCTTCTTCCTTGGCTTTGACTCTCAGTTTAGCAGTCTGCTGAGCTGAGGAGAGGGCAGCTGTCCAGCACTGACTTGCTTAGGTCGATCATCACCAAACCTTGCATGCCATCAGACTCACCTTGTTTCTGGGGTTTCCCTGACAGTTTGTGGAGATTTTCTGCCTGTCAGACCATTGACCTACTCACTGAGTTCCTGACTCTCAAATCCCATGAGTATAGCTATAAAAGAAGTGTTCAGCCTGGTGTTTAAAAAATGTTTATTAAGTTTGGTACTGGGAAATAAACTTATTTTTAATCTACTGTTAATAAAATGACAATTCATACCTTTAAAGTATCTTAGTCCATTTTTCTGTTGCTATTATAAAATACCTTAGACCTGATAATGTATAAAGAATGGAGGATTTTGTTGCTTTTTTTTTTTTCTCCTCTTGGTTCTGAAGGTTGATAAGTTAAAGAGCATGACTTTGGCACCTGATAGGGACCTTCCTGCTACCGTGCAGTATAACAGAAGGCACTGCCAGCAGGGCAGGGTGAGAGAGAGTAAGCATGCCAACTCACTTTCTCTTCCTCTTCTTATAAAGACATCAGCTAATGTGGCCTGGAGGACCCTACCTTCATGCTTCATCTACCCAAGGGCCCTTACCTCTGGGGATTCAGTTTCCTGCACACGAACTTTTGAGAGACAGTTCAAACCATAGAAAAAGAATCTTATGCAAATTGATTCTTTAGAACTTTTTTTTTTATGTGTATGAATGTTTTACCTACATGTATGCCTATGTATCACATGCATGTCTATCTGTGTCTTTACACAGGCTAGAAGTATGTATCTACCACACGTACCAACATGTACAGCATATACCTACTACGTGGGTTCTGGGAATGAACTTGTGTCTTCTAAAAGAGCAGCCAGTGCTCTTAACCACTGAGTTATATTTCCAGGCTGTAAATCTGTTCTTGAAGGAAAAAAAAAAAACATGCAAATCATGAATGACATTAGGAGTGTCAGCATGTGACTGTGCCTTAATGTCAGGGCTTAGAGGACCTCCCTAGTAAGTGAGAGCCTTCCCTGCAACCCTAGAACAGCAGCAGCAGCAGCAGCAGCACTGAGGTCATCCACACACTAAAGTCATTAACAAAGTTATAGAACCTTCTTGAAAGATGCAGACAAGTAGAATCCTCAAGGGTTACAGGTCACTCAGTTATCTCAACTAAGGAATATCCCAGAAATGAACATTTAAGTACTTCCCCTTATACAATACCTCACCTTTAACTAAGTTGTAGGCATAAATTCTGTAAAGTTTAGTAGACTTGGGTAAACATTTCTGTAAAGTGTGCTAGTCTTCATTGTAAACTCTGAGAAGTCTCAAGGAACTTGTGAAATCATGATGACAAATTAGTGAAGTAACCTTAGCGTGTTTGGAATTTCAGAACACAATTAGCAAGGTCTTGCAGCCCAGAGAAAGCAGTGATCTACAGGTTTATGCAAATGAATTCAGAAAGGCTCACTGTCCAGTGGCTCCACCTACAGCACTGCACCCTGCAGGCATCCTGGTCTGCTGGGGTCACATCTGCCACCCCCGGTGATGGAGCCTGCACCTGACCTCCTCTGGGATAAACCCAACAGCAGCAGAAAGTGTTCATTGTCATCTCTCCAAAGGTCCTAAGATTTTCATTCAGTGATTCAGGCAGAACCATGAAAAACAAAGCTAGTGGACATTTCAATGCATGTGTGCCATGCTGCAAACAGAACCTTGGTCTTCACACCTCACGCCTGCCAGGGATGTGTACTACCACCATCCACCACGCTTGCCTCTAGCAGATGCTTATGCTGGGTACTTAATTAGGAAGAAACACCCAGAGAAACACAAGCAGGGACATGCTTATATCCCCTAACTTGACCCCCTTATGGACACATAAGTTTCAACTCTATCCAGCCATGGCTTGGATTGATGTGTGAGACTAGCATCCAGTTTCATTTCTAAAAATGAGAGTCATTATGTAACTGGATTTACTCAGCCCATCTTGGAGACTGTAAGGTGAGGAGACATTAGCCACAAGGTGTGGGGAGCAAGGGGAGGCCCTGAGTTAGCAAAGTCCTGAGTGAATGTGTGCTTTTGGCATGGGATAGCCATGTTAAAAACTTTAGTCTTAGACCCACGGGAAAACGGCAAAGCCTTCCCCTACCCTCCAGGAGGAGGCTCAGAGGGATGGATGACAAAGCCTTTCTGTGGTCCCTGTGTGGATGTTGGTAGTGTGTACAAAAAATAGATTTCCACTGTAGTTTTCTCCCCCATATACTTATGGCCCGAAGGGATTATTCCTACCCAGATTGACTAATCCTACCTCCAACTTTAAACCATAAACCTGCCATCTTGTTTATCTGTATGCAATGGCCCCACCTCTCTGGTCAGCTGTATGCAATAACCCAACCTCTCTGGTTAACTCATGTAATAAACACTCTGAGCTTCCAGGGTGCTGCTGGGGATTCTCAGTCAGAGTCCAGTTCACCCAAACCCAGTGTGCATCTCTGTGTCTGTCTTTTCTCCATTCCTTCATCACCCCAGTCATATCTGTCCCTGGAGCCATGCTAAGCACAGCAACAAAGCCTCATGTCCCATGCTCCCTCTCCCCTGTCAGAACTGTCAAACAGACCATTTGTTTTTAAATTTCTATCTTCCCCATCTTTACAACCACCTGTGGGCTATGACTCGATGTCTTTCCTAGCACATAGTGAAGGGTCTGAAAAAGAAATGAAGGTATCCATGCAACCTGTCAGTCACTAGAAGTTCATGGAGCTTCTGTAGCTGTGGGCTCAGGATGCATTGTATTCTGGAGAAGGAGAAAGAGCGAACTGGATATGAACTGGCCTTTCATACTCTGAAAAGCCAAGGCTGGGTGGGGCTTTTAAAACTGCCTTCTCCCTTCTCCCTTCTCCCTGTGTACACTTCAGGAGATGAACTCAGGGTCTTGTGCATACTGTGTGAGCCTTTACCACTGAGCTATATATCCGTGTGTGTGTGTGCGTGTGTGTGTGTGTGCGCGCGCGCGCGCGCATGCATGTGAGTGTGTGTCTGTGTGTGAGAGTGTGTGTGTGAGAGTGTGTGTGAGTGTGTGAGTGTGTGTGAGTGTGTGAGTGTGTGTGTGTGAGAGAGAGTATGTATGCGCGCGCATGCGCACACACTCTCTCTCAGCCCTCCTGCTAGGTCCTGGGATTACAAGCCAGGGCTGCCACACCCAGCTTGTCAGCTTTCTCTTCTGTAGCACAGCTCTCCTGTCTCATCCCCGTTGGTGATGTTTTCTCCTGGCTCTCCCAGCCTCCTGGATAAAGTGCATCTTCTGCAGACGCACAAGATTTCCCTCAGTAATCTGATTACTTGGAGTCAAATTTTCATATTAAATCTGCTGTGCTGTCTCATGTCCAGTTCAGTAAGTCCTGGCAGATGTATTTATCTGTGGAACGTTCACCCCAGAGTCACAGTATAGAGACTTTCCTCCATGTTCCTTTGATCTCTCCTCTCTTCTCTTGTCTCCAGCCCTGGCTGACTACTGACCTGGTGTATGTCTTTGTAATCCTGCCATTGTTCTGGCCAAGAATTTCATACAAATGGAACCACGGCACATGAAGCCAGGATTCTTTTGCCTTGCCACAATCTTTTGATAATTTTGCGTTATTTGTCTAATGAGAAGGATTTTTTGTTTTGTTTTATTTTTCTGGTTTTGGTTTTTCCTTTCCTTTTTTCCTTTTCCTTTCTTTTTTTCTTCTCTTTTCTTCTCTTCTCTCTCTCTCTCTCTTTCTCTCTCTCTCTTTCTCTCTCTCTCTCTCTCTGGTGGCTGAGTAATATTCCGTTTTGTGGCCATAATGCAATTCCCATTCTTCAGTGGAGAGGCTATGGGGTTATTTCCTGTGTCTTTGATTAAAGTTAAGAACAGGTCTGTGCATGCCTCTCTGTGAGCATGCATTTTAAATTCTCTGCTAAGTACCTACTACTAGTATTTCTGCATCATAAGTAAATGCATATTTGATTTTATAAGAATCTTGCAAATGGTTTCCCAGGGTGACTGCATCACTGCTCAGTCTGCACCACCAGTGGCTGAACATTTCAGCTGTGCCGTGTGTGTGTCCTTACCAGCATGTGCTATTTCCATAGGTTGAATTTTAGCCACTCTGTGGATTACACAGGATTTTTTGAAACCCTCAAAAAGCATGTTGGCCTTTGCCTCAGATGGCCCCTGTTCTGATTGTGTAGATTCATGCTGCTCCCTCAAGGGGGCAGCCTCCCAGTGAGGTCCCCTGCCCACCCCAGGCCAAACTGGTCCCCATCACCCATTTCTAGTCTATCATTTTTCTGTGGTCCCTTCCATTTTTTTTTTCTCTCTCTGACTTCTTTCACTTCCAAGTTTGGAAGGTAGAGGAAGGAAGTGTTCACATGTTTGAGTCTCAATACCTAGCACAGAGCATAGGATTGTTTATTGGCAAGATGAAGGCATGACTCTTAAGACCTGACAGTGGTTTCTAGCTGATGAGGCTCACGGTCTCTTGTAACAGGCCTCCAGTCTTTCTTCAACGGATGGATGATAGCATGGTTGCTCTCTCTCTGCAGGGATCTTGGTTTGCACTTGGAAGAAAAACAGTGGCCCATATTGCTACAGACTATGGAATGGCAGAACTGTGGAAGCTCTGTCTGACAAGGCCATTCATTCATTCATTCATTCATTCATTCATTCATTCATTCATTCAAAGGACTTCAAAGCCTCATCATATGCAAGGGCTCTGGCTAGACTCTGGGGTCACAGGCAGAGATCCCAGCAAAGGAATCCTATTGGTGGAACAGGCAAAAATGTCTCAGGAAGCAGGGGTAACTTGAAGTGATAGGGTTTGAGTGGTGGAGAGATGAGGGGAAGATGTCCTGGTGAGAGAGTTGACATCCACAGAACTCACAAGGACATGAGTGGGGCCTATGGGTCTTGACCTTGGCTAGAGCTCTGGAGGGGCAAACTGGGAATGTCCAGGACAGTGTTCAGAGGGCTGCGACCAATGGGAGCCAGAGGAGCCCAAGATGCTTTCATCCAGCTTCCAGTACTCAAAGGCTGGGTGATGAAAGAGGCTCATTTCTTACAATTCGAAGGCTGGAAAGATGAGAGAGCCGACTTGCTGAGTCCTTGCATGGCAGAGGGCATCAGACGGTGAGAGGGCCAGAGAAAGGGGCTCAACTTTGATAACAATGCCACTGTTGTGCAAATGAATCCACCCCCATGGGAGTGACACTAATCCATTCCTGAGGGTGGTGCCCTCATTAATCCAGGACTCTGTAATTATGTTTCTTACACAAGAACTTTCTGAATGACACAGTCAAGCCACAGGAGTGAAGGGGACTGAATTGTGTCTCTCGGGGCTCAGGGGGTCGGGGCAGAGTCATTTATTTACGTCTGTTTAATGAGGTAGTAAAGGTGATGAGGTCAGTATTTTAGGGAAAGATTCTGATAGACAAAGGCGGGTGAAGACAGGGAACCATGGCAGCTCTGAAGCTGCCACGGACACCTGCAGTAGCTGAGTGGGCTGCCTGAGCTCCCAGATCTCCAGAGGGCCCCAGTCTAGCAGCAGCCTGACTTGCTCCCTAAGAGTGTTTCCTCAGTGTTTGCTGTGACTCTGTTTCTGATGTTATATGGTCTTCTCAGACTTCTTTCTCTCCTCCCAGGCCGGCATCAGTGGATCAAGCAAAGCTGTTGTAGAGCAAATCCAGCTTTTGGCACCATATTAGTTATCCAACAGATAAAGAAACATCTGCACAAGGCTGGGGAGGTGGGTCAGTGGTTAGAGCACTTGCCTGGCAAGCAGGAGGACCAGAGTTCAGATCCTCAGAACCCATGAAAATATCGAGTGAGTTAGTAGGCCCCTTTGCAATTTTAGCCCCCTGTAGTTGAGACAGGGGCTTCTCGAGAGAAATCTGGCTAGCAAGACCAGCCATATCCAAGAGTTCCAAATTTGACCGAAAGAACCTCCCTGTCTCAAAGAAAAAATGGAAAAGCAATTGAGGATGATTCTAGACATCAACCTCAGACCTCCACATCCATGTGAACACATGTAAACATTTACCACTCGCACAGCTGAGTCCACACACATGCAAAACATGCATGTCTGCAAACACACACACACACACACACACACACACACACACACACACACACACACTCACGGATATTGGGGATGGGAATAAGAAGTATCCATCAGTACAGTGATCCAGGACGGCTTAGTGGGCACATTAGAAGAATATATAGCTCTGCTCATTTAAGGGCACTCTCTGTAAGCAAAGCTTTACTCGGAAGCTCACAGATTCCTTGAAGGAAGTGGTGGGAGCCCCTTTGGACTGGGTTCCAAGATGGTGTGAGTAGCAGAGTGGACCCTTCTGAGAACACAAACACTGCCTTATGCATCAATGCATTTTGATATGCCCTCACAAGGCACACACAGCTTTCCTCCCCAAACCTGCCATATCAGCGGACAATAACCACCTTCACATAGTACAACAAGAATCCCCAACCTCATGGTCCTCTGTCCAAAACCTGTGGTGGAGAAGAGCAGAGCTAGTCTGAGGCTTGTTCACATAGCTGGACACAGTATGTAGCTGCTGGAGGCAAGGAAGTGAAGGGCACGTGGCCTCCGGCCTCCCTTACCTCAGTGGTCGTCTCCATTGTCCTTTGCTTATAAATTGTTAGAACAAACAGAAAACATGAAATCAGACAATCTTGAAAGTAGCCACAGTTCAGAAAGGAATCTACGAGTCCTGGTCAGAAGCCTGTGCTTGGAGCAGCCCGGGTCTGGTTCTTCTCACGGGACCGCTCATCCCCTGTGAGGCTCCCCTTGTAGCCTCAGCCCCCGTGTGGTGATTATTGAAAAGTCTTGCCTTTCCCTTGACTTCCTCTCTCTCCTGTCTTCACCCTGAATGGGAAACAGCTGGCCTCCCTCCATCTTCCTTGAAGATGGTTATTGAGTTCTGCCCGTTTTCATTTT
This sequence comes from Rhabdomys pumilio, assembly GCA_030674055.1. Lineage (NCBI taxonomy): Eukaryota > Metazoa > Chordata > Mammalia > Rodentia > Muridae > Rhabdomys > Rhabdomys pumilio. The sequence continues at coordinate 56,953,921 of JANHMN010000006.1, forward strand.
CCTTCTGTATGCATCGTGCTTTGTCACTTACGAGTGTCTGAGGTTCCGTGTCAGCAGGAAAACTCATTACTGCCACAATGACTGCTGCCTCAGCGCCTTCTGCCTTCTGAGAGGCAGGTAGCCTGTGGGCTGTGAGGTGATGAATACAGCTAAAGGAGAAAAGAGGGACTCGGAGGGTGGAGGAGGGCAGGAGAGATTATATGGAAATGATTTCGGTTTTCAGCAAATCTGACGCTTGCTCTTACAGGAAGTGACTGAGAAGGTGGACACTGGTGGGCTAATTAGCCACTCGGGAAAATTTAGACAGTATTTTTGTGCAAGGCAAGAGGGCTTCCCTCTTTGATGCTCAGAAGTAGCCCCAGATCTGGGGAGTTGACTCTGGGACAAGGCAGGTGCAGAGAGCAGCAAGGCCCTGGAAGGGAGACCTGACCTGCAGAGCAGATGTCATGAAATATGACAAAGGCTTACTGGAGCAGGCAGAGGTCCCAGTGGGATCAGTGACGATGTCAGGCCTTGCAGAAAGACCTAGCGAAAACGTGAGGAAAGAACATTTACTAACGTAGTTCACGAGTTAGAATTCCAATGACTTTGGATAAACGAATATTACTTCCCATAGATCCCTGCACCCAAGTTGAAGACCAAAAGAATATAGACTGGGGGCAAGCCGAGAAGAGCGGGTGTGTTGGGGGGGCGGGGGGGGGGGGGGGAGAGGAGATGGATTACTGGACTGGGAAGTGCCAGTTTGTTTGTACCATGTCATTTCAGTTGTCCAAACCCTCTGTCAACTAGACAGCAAAGACGTTGTCTGCCTTTTGGCAGCTGGATAGACTATTTTTCTTCAAGCTTCTTTTGCTAGGTTGATTTTAACCTAAGTCCCCAGCAAGCTTAACATGTAAAACCCCACTCAGGGCCAGTGCAGATATGTTAGGGTTTTAATTTTCCCTTGCAGGCAGAATTTCTCTCTCTGCTGGTTATTGTACATGCCTGCCAAGACCATAAGAGAGCCATCACGGGGAACAGTTTCCAGTGCTGGGAGCCAATCCAGTCCTGTCCTGGAGGCTAGTGGGAAATCAGTGTGAGGAGAGCCCTGAGTGAGGACAGCTTGAGAGGAGACAAATGTTCCCAAGCTTCTCAGAGGGGCTGACAACACCTCTGTGCAGGGCGGCTACTGCTGGAAAGACAAGTCTGTGGTGTTTTCCGGTGATGTTTATCTTCCAAATCAGTTAGGGGTTTGCTTTCTGCCAGCAGGGATAAGCTGCTAAAAGTTCCACCTCAAACTAAACCTTTCAGCTCAGAATGATCCGTGTAGACACTGGCTCCTTTTTACATACATATGTACCCACAAGCCATCCTGTCTTCCTCCCCCCTTTAGAAACAGAAATTCCAGAAATGGGGGTGCAAGAAGGGAATGTAAGCAATGCTTTATAGAAAATCGTATCTTTAGAGTCTTACCAGCCTCCCCCACCCACCCCATACAGACTGTTCCTGTGGTATTTAGAGTAACACCAACCTGTCCTGAGCTTACGACTGCATTTATGTCCTTCCGTCTGAGCTGTGTACTCATGATAGATAGATAGGAAAGAGAGATAAGGATTCTGAAGTCCCTCAAGATTATTCTGCTCACAAAAGCTTTTGTTTAGCTCCTGGCTCTGTTCAGAGGACAGTAGACTTAGAGGGATCTATGCAAATGTGTCCTTTCCCATTACAGAATGTGACCTTTATGGTTATATTGGAACAGCAACGTCAATTCCTAGGTTAATAAGACTCTCTGGCCTAAAGGGAGGGTGTTCTCCTAGCAGGATGTAGAAATGAGGACAGCGGCATTGCAACGTGTCCCTCCAGCAGAAAGGATTTTCACAGAGCACTAGGAAACCCTTTACTTTTGTCTGTCTCACTTGCTTGTAAACCAGGGAACTCACCTGTTCAAGAGAGCTCTAAGGAGCTTTTATTAGTAGTTTCACATAGACCTGGGCGTGGGGGCACATGCAGTTAATCTTAGCACTTGGGAGGCAGAGGCAGATGGATCTCTGTGAATTTGAAGCCAGACTGGTCTACAAAGCAAGTTCCAGGATAGCCAGGGTTATGCAGAGAAACTATGTTTCAAAACAAAATAAAATTATAAAAAAAAAAGTTTTACATAAAAGTCACAGAGCTTGTTAAAAATAACAAAGCATAAAGGATTACCACACAGGACACAGATTTGCTTAAGCCAGAGGCCCTGAACACATGTACTGATAAAAATCAACACTAAGCACAGATAATCATTATGTTTCATTAGCAAGACCATCCTTGCTAAAGTTGTAGCCTGTACAAAAACACAAGAAGAAAATTTGCTTGGAGATGTGTTTAGGGCCTTATCAATGGGCTCACTCGTGTGTGTGTGTGTGTGTGTGTGTGTGTGTGTGTGTGTGTGTGTATTCCAAGTTACCACCAGGAGGTCAAAAACAGTGGGTGCCTGAATCTTGTCTTTGCTACGTTGTGGGTTCTTCTTTTTCCTACCCTTTATAGCCCCAGTTTCACCTCCATTACCAGATAGGAAAGAAAGGATAGAGGGGAGGGAGGGGGAGGGGGAGGGGGAGGGGGAGAGGGAGAGGGGTGGGGAGGGAAAGGGGAGGGAGAGGGAGAGGGAGAGGGAGAGGGAGAGGGAGAGGGAGATGTCTAAATCTATTTTTGTTGTTGTTGTTGTTTCTTCTTTGAGCGCAACTACTAACAAACCACAACCAACTCCCCCTCAATGACCACTAGCCACTCAGCCCACCGATTGGGACATTTATGTCCCTTCCGAAAAGTTCTCAGAATTCTAAACATCTCTGCAGCTGGCAAAACTATGCCTCTGCTAGGGCATGAGGCAAATTATAATGGCTGCTTCGAAACATCCCCCAGTCACCACACCTGGAATTAAAATAAAAATAAAAATGTGTTCTTATTTCTCTCTCTCTCTCTCTCTCTCTCTCTCTCTCTCTCTCTCTGTTTTAAGAAAACAAAAGTCCAGAATTCTCACTACAAGTCTCCCCGTGATTAATTTCTCTTTCCAAACTCATCATGGTTAGTAATTTGGCTGGCCATACTTCTTTGCATTTCCAAAGTGCCTTAAAAATACAACTAAAAAGTCAGTATGGAAAGGAAGAGTCTAAGGACTGGAGAAAGCTAGCACATACTGCCATGTAACTTGAAATCACTGGCAAAGAGTGGACAGGAATGTGGGTGGATTTGTTTTTTTTTTTTGTGAGGTTGAAATTCCCAAGACTAAGTCAATTAAAAGCAGACAAATATGTTAATCGAAGAAGGTTCCAGCTTCTGCAGCTGAGATATCCTGGAACTTTCCAACTTAAACAAACCAAACCAAACCAAATCAAACCAACCAACCAACCAAACAAACAAAAACAGGAAGGAAAGAAGAAAGAAAAGAACAGACAAAAACAAAGAAAGTACTGAGCATGGTGGTAATAACAGCACTTGAGAGGCTGAGGCAGAAGAATGACCTAAAATTTGAGAGATGCCATAGAAAGCGTAAACGAAGGCTGGGGATATGGCTCAGTAAGTAAAAGTTGGAGCTGTGCAGTGGATGAGCTGAGATTGAGCCCTGGAATTTACACAGAGTGTGTTGGATACATCCATAGGCATCCCACGAGGAGATTGGAGGTGAAGGCAGGACACTCTCCTAGAAGCTCCAGGGCCAGCCAGCATCGAAGCAACAGGACCGACTCCGCATGCTGTGGCGTGGTCAGACACCATGCCCGATGATGTGCCACTTCCTGAGCCTATGTGAGCATGTGCGAGGAGGCATGCACTAGCCAAATAGATCAAAAGTTAAAAAGTCAAAGCTAAATTAATTATTTAATTACAAATAAAGCTAAATGAAAACAGAAGCACAAGGTCTGCAACTCCATCTCTTCGAAGGCTGCTTTACTATTTGCAAATAAAGACCTGTTTTCAAGCTCACCCAAACTAAACCTGCCCAAAGACGTTAAGGCATCATTGTGTTAAAATATTGTTCCATTTGAAGGCAGCGTTTGGCTGGGATTCCCATCCTGGGGTTAAAGTGGGAAAATGTTTAATTGCTTAGGAAGTAATCCTATTATGTCAGATTTCATGCACCATGAATTCTTTCTCCTAATTTGAGGAATTATGAAAGGAAAGTGGGATTTTTCTGGTAAGTACCTTTTTGAAAGAGCATGTGATAGGTGCCTGGAGACTAAGCAGACCTGGCTAGGCAGAGGTTTCAGCCAAGGCTGAGGAGGCACACAGGTAAAACTCAGCTGGTGGTCAAGTGAGGTGATGTCTGCTTCAGTTCTGAGCATGAGATCATTGTAAAAACATTCTAGACGTAGGGTATAAATGGACGCGCTGTTTCATTAAAGGTTCTGATATCTCTCATAGAAAGCTGTGGGCTGAGCAACTATATCAGTCCTAAGCACTTAACAGTACATTTGTACACTTAAGAGACATGATTTAAGGTCTTTAGGAATTAGGAGGAGAGGCTGGGAAGATGGCTCAGTCAGCCACATTCCTACCAGATAAACACTAGGACCTGATCCCCAGCACCCACATATGGGGGAGTGTGCCTGTAACCCAGTACTACAGGGATGGAGACAGGTATCCCCAAAACTCAGAACACACAAACAGGTTTTAATCAATTAGCTTCAGAGCTTCAGCCTCGGTAAGAGAGTCTGTCTCAAAAATAAATAAATGAATGAATAAATAAATAAATAAATAAATAAATAAATAAATAAATAAATGGTGGAACATGATTGAGAAAAGACACAGGTTGCTGACCCCTAGCCTCTGCCAGGCAGGTACCACTTGCACACATGCACATTACACATGCACACTAACAAGTGTGTGCAACATACCCCCACACACAGACACAGACACAGACACAAACACACAAATGAAGGGCAAGAAATGGCATGTGAGTCAAAGGAGGTGGTGGATGGAAGAGAAGTTCCTTAGAGGAGGTCCCGCTCCCAGCACCTAGGCAGGCATGGGGGAAGGTTCCTGGTTGGATGGCTGAGTGGACAGAATAAGGAAATGGTTTTGTGAGCACAAAAATGTCCTTCAGTGCTTTTTTTTTTTTTTTTCTTGGAGAAAGTCCCCTCCCCAAATGATTCTGAGGTGGAGACTTCTGGTTAAGTCGATGAATATGTCCTAAAAGGATCACTTAATTAAAAAAAAAAAAAAGCCTTTAAAGGCCTTAATGACATTCACACCCCAGAGAGCAAGCCAAGGGTAATTTCCGTGATTCTCTGGTGAGCCCCTGAGCCTTTAGGACACTGCAGGGGAGACTCATTTCTCACCACACAGTTCAGCAGAAGCCTTCTGTAAATTCTTGTTTTCAGATATCTTCACATTCCCAGTGACCATGTTGCTTTGTTTGTATCTTAACTCTTGCTTTTAGGTTAAAAAACATGCTCTTAACTCATTTGCACTTGAAATTTTGACAGAGACAATCTTGTAGCAGGGTGAGATAGCTGATCTTGTTCTAGGTCTCACTTTTGCTGAGTGGGATTCTCCACAGTGAGCAGGCCAGATTCTAGGGAAGGACACCCTGGGTAGGTGAGAAGAACTGGTTGATTTAAGCCACAAGGAAAAAAGTTGGAATTTCTGACCCTGAGCTCTCTCTTTTCAACCTTAACTCTACTCCTAATTCAACAGGATTGGTCTTTCTCTCTCTGTATGCTATTTCATCTCTTATCTTTGGAAATGTTTTCCTTATTGAAGTCTTAGTTATGTCTAAGGATTACTTAGTTGCAGCATCCGAGAAGCTGCAAGTTCACCCAATAAATCCCCTCATTCTCGTATCAGTCCAAGACAGGGCACAGTTGTCATGAGCTTTCCCGGATTCCTATCAAATGCAGCTTATTTTAATAATTTGTGTTGTAGAGCCACTGAGGAAAACTTTGGCAGAGGGTCTGCATGCCAATTCACCTTCACAGAAAAGTTACCCTAGAGGCCATTGATGAGATTATAGGAAGATGTTAAATTGATGAAGGAACTTGAAGATACACACACACACACACACACACACACACACACACACATTAATCCACATGGTGGTGGTGAGAAATCTTCAGGCAAAACTCTTATCTCAAGAGAAAGTCCACCAGGGTGATGAATAACTCGTATCCAAGGTTGGTCTTCTGTCACTGTAGCTGGAAGTTTCTATGTCATCTTCCTTCTAGAATCTTCCAGTTGGAAGGCTGGTATGGGGCAAACATCTGCCCTTCCTTCCCCACGCTCCCCCAGATCTGCTTCCTGAATCTGCTTCACCACTGTCTGAAAAGTCCTCTCTTCTAGAGCACAATCCAGTTCACCTGTAAGTCAATGAGGACCCCCAACAACGCTTCTGTGTAGTGAGAATTTTGGTTTCTTTAAAAACATAGAAATATGATAAGAATGTGTTTTCCTTTTAATCCCAGGTGTGGGATATGGGACTGCTTCAGATTGTGCACGGCAGCCAACTGTGATTTGCCTTGTGCTCTAGCAGGGGTGTGATTTTGCCCGCTGTGGATAGTATGTGAGTGTGTGATTTGGGAATTATGGGGACTTTTTGGAAGATATATAAATGCTAGAGCCCTGATAGTGGGGGCTGGTTGGATGATTGGTGATTGGATACTGTTGGTTGTGGTTTGTCAAATAGCTGTGTGGGAAGAGTCAAGAAAAAAAAAAAGAAGAAGAAGAATAAATTAGATATCCTGAAGGCAAAGATCAAACTTGCCCCAAGAAACTCAATGTCCCTATTCAGCAGGAAATAATCTAATGATGTCATTGTCCCTTTCTTCTCTATCCCTTTTTCTTTCCTATCTAGAAGAAGAGAGGTAAAGGAGGGTGGAAGAAAGAAGAACCCACAACGTAGTCAAAGGCCGGCTACAATTCTGAACTGGTATTTTAAGGCAGACACAGTGAGTCTTACTCAGAGACACCCTGTGAAGATAAAAAGATTGAACACAGTGGACACGGTTGCAGTGCACATGGCTGCAACCTCAGGTCGTGGAAACAGGGAGTTCAAGGTCACCCTGGGCTACATAGCTCCAGTCTACCTTCAACTGTATAGCGAAACTTTGTCTTCACAAAGCAAAGAGTGAAAATATAAATCAGAGAGGAAGAATGGGTCCAAGGGAAGGGTGATTTCCTGATAATATAGTTCACAGCAGGAAGGAATGGGAACTAAGGACGAAGACAGATGTCACAGCCAGAGAGCATGTATCTGCCATGTCAGATGACGGTGTGAGGATGCAGTCACTCAGTCTTCTAGTCATCAAAAACGGTTCTGGCGCAAACCCACAGTCCCGAACAATCTGGGGGGTATGACCAGCACCATGTGCTGACGCCTGACACTCAACAATCTTATTCCATCGCCAGCAAGACCACTTGGGCTACATAATGGTCGCTTTCTAGAAGCGTGAAACTCAAGCTTTGAAGACCACCCACAGTCACAGGCCTGGGATTTAAGCTGAGATTTAAATGAACCCGAGTCTGTCCTCTTATGGTTGATAAATGCAGAAGAGCGGTGAGGCTTTCCACTCCCAGGTAGCAGGCAGAGGGCAGGAGCCCGAGCCTTATGGCATGACGCTGAAGTCAACCAGCATGCTGGCCTGGAAGCTCCCTTGGTTTGCTGACTTACACATTGTCACCGATTCATACATGGCTTAACACATAATAGAAACCTAATAAAAGTTTGTTAAATGAGGTTATGATGTATATGCTGCATAATCAAGTCCCGAGGTCGGCCTTTTCCATTTATCTAGAGATCTCCTGTCTTGGCAGCATGTACTGTGTTGGTTCTGGTTTTACAAGTGTCTGGGACACCTGCCTGACAGCCCGGACACAGCCTCCTACACAGCCCCGTCCTTCTGCACATTGTTATGGCTGCTGTCTGTAGACACGGAACTGCTGTTGACATCTGATTCACACGTCTGGCTTGTTCTTGGCCCTGTGAGAATTATGGTTGGGTAACAACAAATAAATAAATAATAAGTGAGAAATAAAAGCGAGGAAGGGGAAGATGGTGGGTTGGGGTAGTTTCACCATCTTATTTTCACAGGTTGTTAAGTGTTGAAGGGACATCAATCTAAAACTAATGAGGAGGTAGGTTGACATCTGGTCCCGCCCCTGACTCCTGTGATTCAGACCAGCTCTGAGACTGCCTGACCAGCAACCAGTCAGTGCCTGGGTGTTGCTAGATTTATGAAATCTGCCTGGGCTGTGGAGAAGGTGAGATTTTCACTCTAGATGAAGCTACATCTGCTATGAATACCGGTGCTTGAAATGCTGACTCACGGCCTTTTGTGCTTCTTCCCTCACCTGCTGTAGTTCATATGTAAAAGGGAAAATTGTGCTTGAACTTGGACCTCGGATTGGACATCTTCATGTCTTCTGTGTCCCTTTCATGTCCCTTGAATTGTCAGCACTGAGAGTCTCTCTCTACTCCAGAGCAGGCTCCTAGAAATGGAACTTTCACTGTTTCTAAGAATACTTGATTTTGTTTAAGACACTCCTGGCTGGTTTTGTGTCAACTTGACACAAGTTAGAATCTCCAGAAAGGAAGAAGCCTCAGTTAAGGAAATGCCTCCATGGGGTCCAGTTGTAAGACATTTTCTCAATTAGTCACAAATGCAGGAGGACCTAGCCCATTGCGTGTGGTGCCATCCCTGGGCGGATAGTCCTGGGTTCTATAAGAAAGCAGGCTGAGCAAGCCATGGGAAACAAACCAGCAAGCAGCACCCCTCCATCTGTATCAGCTTCTACCTCCAGGTTCCCGCCCTGTGTGATGAGCTCCCGTCCTGACTTCCTTTGGTGATGAACAGCAGTGTGGAAGTGTAAGCTGAATAAACCCTTTCCTCCCCAACTTGCTTTGGGTCATGACATTTTGGTCATTATTGCAGCAATAGAAACCCTAACTAAGACTGACAGGGTCCTGCCTTAGCACAGGCTTGCCTAGAACTCACAACCTTCCTGCTTTAGCTTCTGCAATACTAGGATCACAGATTGGCATGGGGCACTGTTCTGCCTGCTCCCCAGTGCCGTGTAGTTAGAAAGGGGCAGGCCAGGCAAGCTCTGCTCCGGGATCTTGGAGCCTCATGCTGACTTTTTAACTTAGTGACTTAAGTTTCTCAAACAGGATGAGAGAGTGAATGTTCCAACGGATGCCCTCACGGTCACACTAGAGTGTACACTACTCATCTTCCATCTTTCCCAACCCAAATATCTCATCCAGTGAAATGTTCTCCAGAAAACAACCGTGAGATTAAACACAGCCACTGTGAGCTTCATTAAATATTTTCAAACAACATCTGGAGACTTGACTAAACATCTTAAACCAGAAGCAACAAGCTAAGAGCAAACACAAACAAATTAAAATATGATGCAAGGACTATTGGACTTGGAGTAGGGGCTCCAGGGAGGAGTGCTAAGCAAATGCATCCCACCCACATCATAGCAGAATTAGGTAGAAAAGTGGACACGTGAGTCACCGTGAAGCCTTAACCAGAACTTCCTGAGGAATAATAATAATAATAATAATAATAATAATAATAATAATAATGACAATAAAGTATAAGAGAGAGTGGGGATATAGCTTAGTAGCAGAGCATTTTTCTAGCAGGTGTACAAGCCTGGGCATCAAAAAAAACCTAGTGTGTGTGTGTGTGTGTGTGTGTGTGTGTGTAATAAATATTAGTGACTACATATTAGTTTTTCTCTATATATATTCATATATGTATATATATACATATATATATATATATAAATTATTTCATAAGACTATAAGATGTTAAAAAATTTAACCATCTGTTTTTGTAGTGTCTTAACAAATGGACTGAATAATTCATATTTAAGATCCTTTTTAAGTGGCTTTTGGAATAGGAAACCCTGCTACTAATTGTGATTTAAGATGATGAGGATGCAACCAAAGACACGTTACCTTCAGTAAAAAGCTTGTACTTGTGCCAGCTTCACTGCAAGCATGAGAAATCTCATCTCTAGACAGAAAGTCTGAGCTCTCCATGGTTCATACAAGTCTCTGGGGCCAGGTACAATGACAGAAGGAGATGTACGAGTGCATGATCCAGCAATCTTGGGATGTGACATACACACGTGGTAAAAGTGTGGAGTTTCATTATATCTACCGTGAATATGCTGGAGACAGGAAATCTAACTACAGTGGGTGTGTGAGTTAGGAAAAGTCGTAGGAAAAGGAAGGAAAGGGAGTTACAGGAGAGCTCACATAAAGCTCACATAAAAGTTGCCAAACATTAGGAGTTATTTTCATTTTCTCTGTTGTCTGTCTCAAAAAGAATAACTAATTCCCCTTTATCATTGCAATGAGAAAACCAGTGGGGCTCCTCTGAGCCCCTCACCAGAGTTAATCACATGGGCACATTAATGCCAGGGTGGTAATACACATACCTTCCTTAGTCAGTCCTAAAACAGAACAACTACTAATATGAAACTTTGCTGGCAGATTTTGATGCTCTTTTCAAACTCTGTTTTCTGTCATATCACAGATGAGAAGAGAATGAAGGAATAGCTGTTGGTGTCCCTGGTTTTGATGGAATATTTAAATGAGTTCTGCTTTAGAGCTGAACAAACTTCTCCTGGAATGGGCATGTGATAAGTGTTTTAGTCACTGTGGCTGTGACGTTTCTGCCTCAGCCATGAACTTTGCTGTTGCAGTCAGAGAGAAGCCATAGGAAATATTGTATGAATGGGCAGAACTATGTTTTGATAAAATTTTATTTGTGATTTAAAAAAAAAAGCAGTGGGTTGGTATAGCCCTCTGCCAGGGTTCTTCTGGCTTCTGTTGTAATCAGCAAAAAAGCTGTCTTGTTCATAGATTAGAGAAGGTATAGAAAAATAGGGGGGAAAGAAAGATGTACATTAGAAAAAGTGTTTGAAATTTGTGATGAGTGGGCTGGGGGAGATTGCTCAGTTCATAAAGTTCCTGCCAGGAGTAGTGGGTTTGCTTGTGCCCCAGCACTGGATATGTGGAGACAGTTCTTGGAGTTTGTTGGCCTAGGTAGTGTAGCCTAAGAGGTGAGCCTGAGATCCCATTAACAGACCCTGCCTCAAACATTAAGGTAATTAACTCCTGCTCCTGTGGAATGATAGCCAATGCTGACCTCTGGCATCCACACACATGTGAACCCACATATACACATGAACACACACACCTGAACACACACACACACACTTAGTGGTCAGTGAGGATGGGGTAGCTATTTATGTCAGTGGTTTTCAAGCCCAACCACTTATGCCATATCTAAGTTCTGCCTCCAGAGATGGCCATTCAGTAGGCTTAGGAATATTTTTATATTCTTCAGAAGGACGCTTAGTGTTGTCAACTTGACAGGATCCAGAATCATCTGGGAGATGGGCCTCTGGGTATGCCAGATGGATATTATCTCGGTTGAGTTCATCAAGGTGGGAAGACCTGCCTACTCTGTGTGTTCTCATCCCTTGGTTAGAACCTTGGGTTGTGTAAATGGTGAGCGGGAGCAGAGGAGATGCAGGCATTCATCACTCTCTGTTTCCCAACTGTGGATATGATGTGACCAGCTGCATCAAGCTCCTGTCACCATGACAGACTGTAGCCTCAAACCATAAGCCAGAGAAGAAAGATCCTTCTCCCTGAGTTGCTTTGTGTTTTATTACAACAGCAGAAAAATAAACTTGAAATGAGACACCCTGATTTAGAAAAACAAAAACTAAATTATTGGCCATTGGACTAAAGGGAAACAGCAGAGAAATGTGTGATGCTGTAAATGAACTCCCCTTAGGGTAAGGGTGGGATCTCAGGTTATGAGAGGCCCAAGTCTACCATACATAAGATGAGCATCCAGTTCAAATGGGAACAGAGCTGAGTTTTAACCTTGGCTATGCCACCAGAGTGACCTTAAATAACTCACTAAAATTCTCCAGTCTAAGGTTTTGTGAAAGAAGATAGTATGAAAATAGAGTAACTTCTGGGGAACCCTAGTGAACTGGAGCGAAAAGAGTGTAAAGAAGGGGCTTTCACACACACAACCCTGTGAAGGATGCACTCAGTTAACCGCATCACTGACAAGCCACCACAACCGTACACACACACAATGCATTCATAGGAACATCTGCCTAGTAACGACCAAGTCAGTCGGGGCCAGTGGTGCCCTTGGATCAGTATCCAAGGATAATTATTTCAAAACAACAAACACCATTTACATCATTTACATCATTCTTCCTTGGTGTCCCTGCGGAGCCCAGGTGTAAGGCTCCCATAGCTAAATAAAACCATGCTGGTCCTTAGCCACTCCTCGTTGTTATTCACTTGAAACACCTCTTCCAGCAACAAGTGTGGCATCTTATAAGACAGATTTATTGCAGCCCAGACTATGAAATGATAATCCTCTGTCTCCTCTTTCATGAAGTTAAGCTGAACAGTGCTTAAGATAGGAAATTACAGACGTGGCATTTAACTGCTTCTTGGCAGGGTTTCCATGTGATGGACAGACAAACAACAAACTTCTGGGGGACATTCAGTCTGTTAGAAAGGTACCCACTCTATCCGACGGGGTTTTCAGAAAGGAACTAGGTTGAGAGCCCCTCCTCTCTTCCTGGTGCACTTGCTCTGCGCCTACCTGACTATACACACTAACTCAGAAAGGCACAAAGGATCCAAAGTAAGGCTGGCGAGAGGCTGAGCAGAGGGCTGCTGGTGTGCGAGCCAGGTTTCCATTTCTGGGACAAAACATCAGAGGCTGTCAACTTAAAATGAGAAAAGGTACATTTCAGCTCCTGGTTTCATGGCTACTGGGCCCTGACACGTTGGGCCTTTGTGTCATTGGTAGGAAGCTTGTTCACCTCCTGATGTCTGGGAAGCACAGACACCAGCAAGCTGAGGTACTCACCGATTTCAAGGGCATCCCTGTGCAACCTAACTTCCATTTTCTAGGCCTCACCACTTATACATAGACATACACATACATACATACATACATACATACATACATACATACATACATACATATTACTTATGTATGTGTGTAGGCGTGTACATCATGGTGTGTCACATCAGATAACAACCCACAAAAGTCAAATTTCTCATTCCACATGTAATTTAGGGATTGAACCCAGGTCAGCAAGCTTGGCAACAAGTGCCTTGAGCCGCTGAGCCACCCTGTGAACCCCTACCCTCTCAATTTTATTAGCACATACTCGCTGTACGAAATGACAAGAATCATTATGATGTTTTCACGGATAACACATATTTTGCTCACAGTCACCCTCCCATCATCCCGTTATTCCCTTCCTTCCCATTGGTCTCCTTCCTCATCCCAAACGGTCCCTCTTCTACTTCAGTCTAAGAATAATATTCTTTAGAAGGACAACTCTGCGTATGAGGAGATGTATTGTCTGAGACTGACTTAATTCATTTAATGTAGTCTACAGTCCTTTGCATTCTTTGTAAATGACACAGTTTCGTTTTTATTATTGGGGAATAGAATTCCATTGTGTATACACCACACTTTTTTTTTTTTTTAAACCATTAGCTAATTGCTGGACCTCAGGCCATTGTGGTTATCTTAGCTTTTGTGAACAGTGGCACGGGGAACATGAGTTGGGCTGGGGAGATGGGTTGGGGATAAAGTACATGTGAAAACATGAATGTTGGAGTATGGATCCCCAGGACCCATGTAAAAGCTGGGCAGGCGTGGCAGCTGCCGGTAAGCCCAGCATTCAGGAGGCAGAAACCAGGGCTCCTTCCCTTAAGGCAAGATGGCTGGCGAGGCTAGTCAGAACTGATGAGCTCCTGAGCTCCAGGTTCAGTGAGAGGTCCTGAATCAATAAATAAAAGATTGATGGAAAAAGTCTCTGCACACACGGGCACACATGTATGGGTGCTTACACATATATGCATATATATACATGCATGAGCACACACACACTGTACATACAGAACAACCACAACAGCAGCAGCTGCAACGACAAGAGGAAGTTCAGATATCCTGACCCAGTGTCCTTTGAGTATATACCCTGGAGTGGCAAGCTGGGCCATTGGTAGTTCTGATTTTAGTTTTTGGGGACCTTCATACAGATTTCCATGGTGGCTGCACTAGCATCACACAAGGGCTCCTGTCTGTCTACCTTTACTGGTGTTCGTTGTCTTTTTTTTTTTTTTTTTTTAACTTATTCACTTTACATCCCACTCACTGCCATCCTCCAGTGGTCACTGCTTCCTACAATCCTCCCTTCCCCCTCCTCCTCTAGGCAGGTGGGGGCCCCACTGAGCACCACACACACACACACTTCAAGTCTCTGTAAGGCTAGGTGCCTCCTCTCCCACTCAGGTCACTCAGGGAGCCCAGCTAGAAAAACATATCTTACAGACAGGCAACAGCTTCTGGGATAGCCCCCACTCTAGTTGTTTGGGACATATATGAAGACCAAGGTGAACATCACCCTCACCTGAGCTGGGAGGCCTAGGTCTAGCCTGTGTGTGTTCTTTGGTTGATGGTTCAGACTCTGAGAGTCCCAATGGTCCAGGTTAGTTGACTCTGTTGCTCTTCCTGTGGAGTTCCTCTCCCCTTCGGGACTCACAGTCCTTCCTCCTATTGTTCTGTAAGACTCCCCGGGCTTCATCCACTGTTGGGCTGTGGGTGTCTGTATCTGAGTCAACTGCTGGGTGGAGCCTCTTGGAGGACTCTGCAATGGAACCTGAAGAGGCCATCTCCTGTATCCAGACAGGAACCCCAGTGGAGTGATAGAGACATCAACCCACCCACAAAACTTTCAATCCAAAATTTATCCTGTCTACAAGTAACGCAGGCACGGCAAAGGGAGCAGAGGCTGAGGGAATGGCCAAGCAATAACTTGCATCCCATGGGCAAGCACCAATTGCTAATCATACTCAGTTATACTTGCAGACAGGGGAAAGTCTTGTGTTTTTACTGATAGCCACTCTGACTGGGGTGAGATGCGATTTCAGTGAAGTTTTCCTTTGGGTTTCCAAATCCCCACCCTCTACAGTTTCTACCTCCTTTCAACAGGGCCACAGCCTGAGGACCAGGGGACCAAGGACTCAGCATACAGGTCTTAGTGGGAAATTCAAGATGCAAATAACAGGAGCAGATGACTTGAATATAGGAACTCACAAGGTTCAGTAGAGCTTCTGCCCTATGGGAAAAATACTTTATGATTCAAATAAAACAATCTCCATTGTGTAACTAGGGCTGGGTAAGCGGTTACTTAAGAAAATAAGTACATAAGTATGTGTCTGTGAGATGGACGGGTGTCTGCCGTACAAGCTTGAGGGCCTGAGCTCAAACCTCTCGTGCCATGCAGGGCCACACCTTCAGGTCATCCACAAACTGAACTGAACTGAGCTGGCTGAGCAGCAGCAACTCAGCACTTACGTTCTTAGACAAATGTAACTCAAAGTCACGACGGGGAAAAGTGGGAGCTTCTGGGAAAATTGGAACAAGTCCAAAGGCCCAAACCTCTCCAGTCACAGACACAAGACCATCAGGGCAAAGAAAGAAAAAGTGTTCCTCATAAGCAGCCAGCCAGTTTCAAACATGCTAAATGGTTAAAAACATGAATACTGAAGATTGTAACAAGTTACTTCCACAAAAACTCACTGCTGCCTATGGTGGGACTACTGGGAACCTTGTCGCTCTCAGACACTGCAAAGCCCTAGGCACAGATGGTGTTGTGTGGCGACAGGCGTGCAGTAAGGGTGGTGACGGGTGAGCCATGTGTCTTCTGCCTTCCTATGTGGCTCACACTAGCAATGTGCTGGTTTCTGTACCGGCCTAATGTTCCGTGTGGTCTCTCACACCAACAACAGGAAGTGCACATTATGACACCCTAACACGTCAATCGCATTAGTGTATCATTTCAGAACAGCTGTTACGGCAGCAAACACCATGTTTCCTGGATGCCGAATACCAGCGGAATATCATAACAGCCCTCTCTCCTCAATGGTACCGAATGACGTTTCAAGAAAATGCTATGACTCCAAACTAACATTTTATATTATTTATAAAAATAACCAAAAACTTTACCCTGTACTCGAGGTTTCTTTGTTTATGTCTGTGTAGACCTGAGGTTTGATATCAAGAGTCTTCCTCTACAGCTCTCTATCTTATCTATTGAGTCAGGGTCTCTTACTGAACCTAGAGCTTGTCAATATGTTTAGTCTAGCTTGTCCGGACGCTCCCTGTCTCTCACCTGTGGAGTGCTGGAATCAGTGGTGAGCTGCTACACCCACCCAGCATTTATGTGGGCGCTGGAGATCTTAACTTGGAGCTTAATGCTTGTGCCTAAGTGCTTTCCCCGGCGAGCTATCCACAGCCCAGTGATTGTCGTGTAAGACATCTATTTGTCATGTATGTGTCTTATCCATCACTGGAGACTGAAGGTCAGGCCCTAGAGGGGTAAAAGCTGCCATGTCCCTTTGCCTTTCCACAGAATGGCCTATCACAGTTCATCTCCAGCATAGAGAAGCAAAACTAAGAGAGTCATCAAAGTGCTTTATTCATAAAGCCTGGCTCAACGACTGGAGCGCGCACTGTTAGCACTGCTGTCGCTCTCGTCCAAACAGCTTGTTTGGATGACAGAGATGGTTACAGACAAAAACCAAAGCATTTTTGTAAACTTCTAAAAGCATACAGATTGGCCACAGAGGAAATGGTTACTCAGATCACGTATGTGTACCTTCATTTTTTTTTTTTCTTTTTTACTTTAGGGTCTTGGGTTTGTAAGTCTGGGGATCAAAGGTTAACAGTAAAGCTTCAGAACACTCAAAACTGATCAGACACTACAATTAACAGTGCCCGGAAACCGAATCATACAGCATTGATTATTTTAAATGCATCAAATACAGATTTGTACAACTATGTTACAGTGGAGTTAACATGGTAAGCTAATGCATCTGTGGCAGGTCAGTACACAGGAGTCAGATGGTGTTGATGCTGGCTTCCAGATGCTGTGAAGGCAGCCCACACATGGAGGGCACAGCTGTACCTGGAGAGGCCAAAAAGAAAGTGACTGGGAAGGCAGCCGGGCAGAGGACTTGTTGACTTGTGATTGTTGAAGGGTGGGTTCTTTTTTCCTTTCTAACACAGCCTACAGAAACCATCTCACATCCGAGACAGGGGCTTTTAAAAGGCACAGCTGCAGCACAGCCTGTAAGTTGGTAACGTACTCTAAGCAGCTCTAGATCTCTGTAACTTGAGGCTTTTAGGAAAGCAGAGATGTTGGTAGACACACGATTGATGCTGGAAGGTTGGGGTTTTTTGTTTGTCTCTTTGTTTTGTTTTTAAGTCTCAGTTATACACAATCAGCACAGTTTAGGGCAATGAACTTACATAACCAAATTTTGGGTTTAATTTTTTTTATAGAAAAAAAATCATTAGGCTGATAAATACACATCTTGAGGAACAAAATCCTCTTGCTTTTATGTGATAGACTGTCTACTAAGTACTTTGAACAAAACACTCACTCAGAAACACAACTGCAAGACAAATCTTAAAACACAACAAACATTATGTTCCCTATGCTGCAAAATGGCTTTACATGTAAACTTCAAAAATCACATGCTGTATATTAAATTTTTAGATTCAAAAATATCCCTGTTTCTCTAACCATGTAAACAGTAAAACTGAGGGTTTCAGTTAAAGGGATAATTCATAACAAAATTTCATTCCTAAACAAGGGTTAATCATAAACTTCATATAACTGGGATTTGCCTTCGGCCACAGGAGGGTTTTAACTCCTTGCTCATCTTCCTGCAGCGGGAGGTGTAGCTGCGATTGCCCCAAACTATGCACCTTTCAGGGAAGTTCTACATCTGTTTTGCAGAGTGAATTTCTGCAGCTCAACACGAGGGTGTTAACCATGACAGGCTCCAGGTGAGAAGAGAGAAGCAAGCAGTTTTCCTGGAGGTGAAATTGTAGACAGGTTCTTGGCATCAGACTCTTGGAAGATAAAGGGCTCAGCCTGGGACAGCTGGGGACGGTGACACTGTTAGGAGGGAACCCTGAACCAGTGCACAGGGAGATGCTAGCATTCCTTTACCTAGGGCTGTGGGCTTAGGTAACCACTATTCAGGAGTAGTCTTTCTGTGGGCCAAATATTTGATATACATTTTTAATCTTTCTTTTAATCATCATCATCATCATCATCATCACCACCACCACCACCACCACCACCACCACCACCACCACCACCACCACCACCGTGATGAACAATCTCACATCCTTCAAGTCAGAAAACAAACTGATCTACAGTTTCTCTTGTGGTGCTGCAGTGAGGTGCACTTCTGTTCCCCTCCCACCCATGGCCTTGTCTCTTCATCTGTTCATGCGGCCACAGCTGGAATCAGACAGGTCTGTTGTTACAAGCTCTGATTCAAGCTGATCTGTTTTAATTAATTAATAATTAATTATTTTAAAATGTGCGCGCGTGCACACGCATGTGCGCACGCGTACAGAGTCAGAAATAGCGATGCTGGGAAATATCAGGTAGCTGTTAAAGCGAGTAGCCCCCAACTTCAGTCATCTCGGCTTGAAGATGTAAACAAGGTTTGCTTCCTGCAAGGTGAGTGCTTCGTGGAGTTCAGGTTTCCTTTTCTTCCTACACCGAAGCTGCCACCAGCCTTCCCGAGGTCATGCCCATCTGGGGCGATGCAGGAGGTTACGTCAAGATGTGCCCAATAAAGTCCAAAAAGCGCTTTGAATACTGCTCTGGGTTCACGGTTGAGATCTCCGCTCCAGCCTAGGGGATTGTGAAGGAAAAGGATGTTGACAGAATGTTCATGATTGCCCCAAATTACCGTTCAGTGTCTACAGCTATCTCCAAGAGCAGCTGAACACTGAGCTAGTCATTTTACTTGGGGTGCCAGTAGTGGGGGACTGAATCCAAGGCCTTGAACATGCTTGGCAGCACCACACCACTAAAGCCACACCCAACCCTAAAGCTAAGAGGCCTCTCAAACTACTACTCACAAGTATCTCTGCTATCTGGCCAAATAAATCTAAACTCCTAAGGATCTGTGAGTGAAAATGAGGCCCAGTTTTGCGGCACACCACAGACTACTAACAGAGTCTTCTGGCGCAGCAGTTGGGAGCACTGGCTGCTCTTCCAGGGCTCATCTTTTAGTCCCAGCGCCCATTCGGCAGCTTACAACTGTCTATAACTGTAGTTATAGTTATACCACCTCTCTTCTGGTGTCCATGGGTACCTTGCATACATGTGGTATATACAGATGTACATGCAAGCAAAACACACACACTAACTAGAAAGAAAGAAATCTTAAAACAACACATACACACACCCGGTCCCAACTCGCCACATTTGAGATATTACCGTTCTACTCAGACCCCTCCAATGTGCCCTGCTTTTCTTGGAATAAAAGTGTCTTCCTGTGTAGCCCTTAAACCCTCAATCCTCCTGCCTCAGCCATCAAAGTGCTTGGATTACAGGTATGTATTGTTATGTCAATCTTCTGGAAGTTACTGAGGCTGTCAGCCTCAGTTTCTCCCACTGGAGAAAAAACACACGGGGAAGGGGGGAGGAGTATGCAGGGAATATTTTCACGCTCTGCTACATGCTCACACACATGGCTCACGCAGCCCGATGAATAAGAAAAGTTTCTGTGTAAAAGCACACTGGAGTACTTTTCTAGAAAGGGTGGAGGGGAACCACAATGGAACCTCCCTCACAGGCTTTTCATGGGGATTCGATGATATCCCTGGATCAGTGAAGATTTGGAGCAAGCAAGCTAGGTGAGGAGGGTAGGTATGTACAGCTCATCTTATACTCAAAATCTCTATAACAGGAAAAAAAATATTGTGAGAAAAGAAATACAACCCTGCACATTTTGGAGCACCTGGCTTCAGGTTGGAACATTTCATTTGAAAACAGAACTATCGTCAGTACGTTCATCTTTGGGGTGTTTTTCAAACACGGAAGAACCTACAGAGGCACTCTGGTACTGCAGGGTTGTCTTGACATCTCACTCCCAGGAACAATCACCAGAGAACTGAGAACAGCGAGCCAGAAAGATGTAGAAGTGTCCACACACTACAGACAGTGTCAGGGAGCTGTGGTGCGAGGCACTGGGTGCAGGGGCAAGGTTCGGGGTGCAGGAGTGAGGTATGGGTTGTGGAAGTGAGGCCTGGGGTACAGGGTTGAGCCGCAGGATTTAGGAGCAAGGCCTGGGGTACCAGGGTGAGGCATGGAGGTACAGGGGTGAGGTGCGGGGTACGGAGGTGAGGTGCAAGATGCAGGAGTGAGGCCCGAGGTGCAGGAGCAAGACTCAGGGTGCAGGGGTGCGGCGCAGGGTGCAGGATCGAGGCCTGAGGTGCAGGGGTAAGGCGCGGGGAGCGGGGGCAGGAGCCAGTACTTACGCCATGTTTAACAGTTTTCGCAGCGTGGGCAGCTTTCTTTTTTGCATCGTAATGAGTAAGAATGTCAATAATCGCCATGAAGTACACCTCTTTTCTAGGTGCGTCTGGAAAGTGAGGAAAGCAGAGACTGTGGGACATGTTGTCACTTAGCAAAAAACAAAACAAACCAAAACCCCCCAAAACAAGCAAACAAAAATCCAAGCTACTAGGAGGGAGATAGGAGGGAAGGATGCAGAAACCTCATTCTGGTTGGCTCCCTGTAATGAAACAGAAGCATCAAGAAGCCAGAGCAGTGCAAGGAGGCTGTGATCTGAGGGCTTTAGTTTTGTTTCCTAATCTGCATTTCGTTCACCATAGTAAATTGTTTTTATGTAAAGAAAAATGCTAGTTTTAGAATTTTCTGTAAAATAAGTAGAATTAATTATGCTTATTAACCAATCCCTTTCAACTGTCAAGACACTGGGTTTTCTCCTTGGATAGAATATCAGAACTGAATAAAGGATTTTAGGTCTCCATTATCTACTTTCTGCATAGTTTCAAAAGATACATAGTTTCAATTATGAATAGTAAGAAACATACATTCAATTATAACTAGTTTTCTTATGTTTAAGGAATAATTTTGGTGAGCAAAATTAAAAATATAGAAAAATACAATTCAAACCCATTGGCTGATATGCAGAAGGAGGGGCAGAAATTGCCTGATGTATTATTTAAGTAAGGAGGGAGGTTTTGGATTTTTTTCTTACGTGTTAGTAAACATTTTTGCCATGAACATGTAGCTAAAGTCAAAACCAACCAAACACCAGGATCCTGAGAATTGTCGTGTGTGTGACCCTGTGGGGAGGGTCACGGGGATAGCGAAGAGGCAGTGACTCTCACTGCGTGCACAAGGGCCTGGCCTCTGTACCCCTGGAAAGGCAGCCTATTAGATGATATGCCAGCTCCACAAGAAGGCCACCTGAGGGTACAGTGGACTGCACACACTTGCCTCACCCAGAACAGATCTGTGACACACACTGGATTTATTTAAAAGAACCAAGCTGCTTTATCCAGCCTCTGTATTGGGACTCCCAGACCCCACCCATGTCAGACAAGTGTTCCACCAGTGAGCTACAGACACAGAGCATCGTTCATTTTGAGACAGGCTCTTGTTAAATTGCTCGGGCAGGCTTTGTACCACTGAGCTTGGCATGAAAAAAAAAATGTTTAATGTTACATGTTTGGGGTATTTAACCTTTTGACACCAAGGTGTAACATTGTGATCTGCAAACATGTTGGGGTGCTTCATTCAATGCTATCCTGAGGTGCACACCTGTCAGAATACAATGGACATATCTGTCATAATACATTCTCTACAAATGTGTATGTGTAACATATGAAACATGCTTTCTAGTTTTCTTGTATCCTCTAACATCTGGAATTAGTTTCCTTTAAACATACATCACTGTCTGATAGCAACGTATTTGACTTGGCAGGGACCCCACACAGCAGCACCCTTGGAACAAGGACCAGAATTACTGATAGATCACAGTGCAAAAATCAATCCACTCTATATGCAGAAATAGTCAATAACACTAAGCTTACTTTCATGGCATTTAATTGCATAAACATCAATGTTCGGATCAAACTCTCCAGGAGCCAAAGGTGGTGAGCTGTTGAGTGTATTTCCAGGACTGTCCGGTGGAGTCCCGATCGGGTGGGTCCCGTCACTCTCTCCCTCCTCTTCCCCGTCGTTCTCCTCACACTCCACTTCCTCCTGCTCTGCCCGTTCCACATCGTGAATCCCCACCAGGAGGCTGTAGTCCATGAGCTTTAACTGTGCAAGGAACTGGAGCAGGAGGAGACAGGTCGGTTAAGAATCAAAGAATTTAGGATCGGAAGGACACACAATGGGGAAGGCTCCAAGGACTAACGGGGACCCCTGAACCTCCTTTGCATGGTTCCCAATCTTAGACATTTCTTCATTTCTGGCTGGTTCAGTGCTAGGATTATTCCACCCCACCCAACAAATGCAAAACTGGCCTCTGAGACTGGCATTTATTGTGCGGCCACTGAGGTACTCCTAAGAGGATAAGTTGCTCTCAGAGAAGAGCCCTGGGAGTGTGTGCGTGCCTGTGTGTGGTTTTATCCCAACAATGAAAATTGGTTAATGGGGAAAACCAGGGAGTCACCAGGTAGCCTCCAGTAAAGCTTGAGGAGCTCATTGACTTGGCTGGCTCGTCAGAATCCCATCTGCAGAAGGCAAACTTGCCACCATCCTGTGCTGTGATGGAGAGTATCTGGTAGCTTAAAGGAAGGGTGCTTCCACACACAATGGGCATGTCTGTGGCATGGTAGGATAGGTGTGAATCTAGAGGAAAAGCATGTGGGAGAGGCTCTTGACTCATCTCCCGCTGACTTGAGTGCAAATCACTTTGGAGTCTGAGTGGAACAGGCTGAGCTCATTCCAAACATTCAAGTAAAACCAAAACGCTGTGGGGAAAGCAGAGTCCCACAGTATGAGCCCACAAGGAGAAAGAGAAGCCAGGGGGACCAGGGCTCATTTGTGGGGCTGGTGTCAGTGAATGTAGGAAAGGCAAGACATATCTACCCCTCCCCCTTGGTCTCTTTAAACTTATTTACTTGTTTATTTGTGGTGGGGTTTCACTATATAGCCTTAGTTGGACTAGAGCTCAGGAATGCAGACCAGGCTGGTCTCAAACTCATAGCTATCTACCTACCTCTGCCTCTTTCGTGTAGGGGTTAAAAGCATGCACAACCACGTCTGGCTTAACTCATGTATTTGTCTTAAAAATATATAGTATTTCTACATGTGTAGATTCAGAACTCCTTAGACCCTCTGCTTGCCTTTGTCTTACACTGCCAGGCTTCTGGTTCATGTCTTTTTTCCCTCTCACAAAATCCAGTCTTATCTGATTCCTTTAGAAGCTCCTCATTATTCCAAATTCCTATAGTTTAATTTTCTTCTGTTTTGGTGCATGGTACTAAACCCACAGCCTTGGTACATGTCAAAGCACACGGTCCATCACAAAGCCACACCCTAAGCCTGTGTTACCTCCTGCAGCCAGGACCTTCCTTGTGATTTTTAAGGGTACTGGAACCAACCCTTTTATGGTTGGTTGCCATGTGGTCAAGGAGCAGGTTATAAACTCTTGTCAGCAGGTTGAAACAAACCTCCTTACCTCCTCAAACCCCACCTCCCAACTCTATGAGATGTGAATTAACACTCCAAGCTGACTGGTCAACATTTGATCACACTATTAAAAACACAATTCTGGTAAGATTCTCACTCAATAAATTAAATAAATAAATAAATAAATAAATAAATAAATATTAAAATGAAAACTGTAGTCATCCTCCTTGACAGTCTTTGAGGAACACAAAAATCCTGGCTGTGC
Organism: Rhabdomys pumilio; assembly: GCA_030674055.1. Lineage (NCBI taxonomy): Eukaryota > Metazoa > Chordata > Mammalia > Rodentia > Muridae > Rhabdomys > Rhabdomys pumilio. The sequence continues at coordinate 56,977,706 of JANHMN010000006.1, forward strand.
ACTCTGTCAGTGTGTTTGGGAGTGTGGATTCTGAGCAGCTAACTCGTGGTCTGATTCAGTGGCTGTCTATTAGCATCCCTGGACTCAACTTTCCCGTCGGGCAAAGAGGGATATTAACAGTGCTGGAACAGAAGTTGTTTTAAGACTGAAAAAAAGACAGTAACTTTTTGGGAAGTACGACATGTTCCATAGATGCTGGCCACCCTGCCGCCTGCATCCCAAAGTCTTTATGCATGGCCATGGTTGTGGGTATCTAACACACGAAGCCGAGAGGCTCAGTGGGGACACTTTGGGGACCACACAGACTAGAACTGTGTGGCATATGAGTCCCTGTGGCTTTCCTGGCTGTTAGAATCTGAGTGGAGGTGGAGAAGAAACAAGAAGAAAATGCAAGGGAGTTTCATTCTAAAATTCTTTTTTTCTTTTTTCTTTGCAGAAAAGGGTTTACATAAATGTACTGAATGTTATATGAAAGCTATCTGGACTACAGGAGTCTGGCACATAGACAAAAATTTCTATTGCAGGGAGAAAAAAACCAATTAGAACAGATTTTTCAAATGACAATTATTTCTCGTTTCAAAGAAAACCACAAACCATTGCCTGACTTATAATAGACTCAGATCTTCTTTTCTTCATCTTCATTTTTTTCCTGTTTTGAGTCAGGTTTTACTGTGTAGACTTAGCTGATCTACACCTCATCATGTAGTCCAGACTGGCCTTGAACGATCCCCCTGCCTCTGTGTTCTAGGGGTTGCAGTTAAAAGAATGTACCACCATCTGTCTTAAACTCAGAGAAGACTTTATGGAAAGGAAATACGAAATGAAAATAACACATACACACACAGGCGTGCATGCACACACGAGCACCCATGCACACATGCATGTAGCCATGCACACACACTTGAAACTTTAGCAGGCAGGCTAGTCATCAAAATCAGAAAGCATGGGACTCATGAAAAAAAGAAAACTAGATTAAATGCTAGTCTCATTATCAAGATCAGATGTCAAGCTGCTTCACCGTAATTACCTGCTTAAAAATTTAATGATGCTTCTGCATGGGTTTCAAAGGTAAAGACACTGTTATCAGCCACTGAGAAACACTCTAAATGAACGCACACTTTATGTTCTGCCTCCACTTCCACACAGCAGGTGTGTGTGAGAGAACCATATACCGGATTAACTATTTAATTCCTCAGCCAATTACTACAGACAACATGAGCGCAGAGCATCCTCACAGAACCCAACTCTACCTCTGCTCGGGTTACAGTCTTCCTGGAAGCTTACTTACTATCTTAGTGATGGGTGGTCAACAGAAAACAAAAACAAAAACAATAAAAAGATTTCTGGGGTTGGAGGGGCAGGTCATAGATCACCCTAAGGGCTATTTACTATAATTGTTAAAACAATATTATTTTCAAGATCAAAAATTTCTTGATTAGTAAGTGAAAATCCAAAACAGAGCATTTCCTCTACACTACAATTCTGAATTACCAGGTAGATCAAGTTGATTCTCAAGTAAAGAGGAAATAACCAACATGCGTTGTTATAATACGCACCGGCAGCCATGAACTGCGTATTAGTAAAAGATGAGCGAAAACACCTTCCTTAAACAAACAAAAAACAAAACCAAACTACTCACTTGTATTCTTTGTAAATAACTAATCTACACACACACACACAGACACACACACACACACACACACACACACACACACACACATGAAGGCTAAAATGATAGAAAAAATATTAGTTAAAGATCTAAAGATAGGCTGGGCGGTGGTGGCGCATGCCTTTAATCCCAGCACTTGGGAGGCAGAGGCAGGCGGATTTCTGAGTTCGAGGCCAGCCTGGTCTACAGAGTGAGTTCCAGGACAGCCAGGGCTACACAGAGAAACTGTCTCGAAAAAAGAAAACAAAACAAAACAAAACAAAAAAATAGGGCTGGAGAGATGGCTCAGCAGTTAAGAGCACTGACTGCTCTTCCAGGGGACTGGGGTCCAATTCCAGGCACCCACACGGCAGTTCACACCTGTCTGTAACTCCAGTTCCATTGGATCTGACACCTTCACACAGACATACATGAAATAAAAAAATTTTTTAAAGATAATTAAGAATAAACCTGGTCAGCCTGTCGTGTAAGGAAAGGAGTCGTTGGAAGGTTAAGATGCAGGTGCGGCCACTGCTCCTGCCCCCACGACTGCTCCTGCCCCCACGAGGGATCAACCATGGAGCATCCCTCGGCTTCAGTCTTTCTAACTGTTCTGGTTTAACGACATGAGAAAGAAAATCTTTCCACAAAGCCTTTCTCCAAGAGGCAGATCTTAGTACATAGGGAACAGTATTTCAAAGGGAAAAAAAAGGCACATAAAAGTAACAGCCAAGAGAAACCTATTGAGTAATTACCTAAATTAAAGTCTCATTGTACTGTCTTGTAACTCGACAGATTACAAGAAAATAACTTGCCCCTGAATTTATTTCTAGAAGACTGAAGAAAGCCCAACCAACAGGAAAGCTAAACAAAATGATACGAAGAGGTTTTTATTTTTTCTTCCTTCTCTCTCTTTTTTTTAATTCTTAAGAAAAAAAAAAGTATTAAAAATGAACCTCTTTCAAAATAGGCTGTACGTTCACTGAAACACTGGGTCCTGTTTGCCATCCTCACCGAGGACAAACCCAAACTGCTCTCATGCTGACCCCTTGATCCAGCAAGGCTGGCTCTCCACCTCCCGGTGTCAGTGCGACTGTGGTGACAGTGAACCGAGGTGAGGCTATGTACACCTACACAGGGGTGTGACTCAGAGGGAAGGATGCCCTGTTCTGTCACCTGGGTTTCTGGTTCACATGCTGCCTGTCATATGTGGGTCCTCTTCACTCCTAAAGGCAGGGCATCCGAGAATGGGGACATGCTACAGAAGACACGCAGGGCTTGCTGGTTCCTGTCATCCTGACTGGGCACACTGCACCTTAAAACCAGATCCTGTAGCATGAGGTCTACCTGTTTATATGTGGGCCGTGGGTAGTGGAGGATATATACATTCTAATCTTCATTATAGATTTGAAAAGATGGCTTAAAAGCCCCTAAAAGCTAACAGAGTTGTCGGTGACACAGTGAGCTCACAGTGGGACATGGCAGAGCCTCCTTGATGCTTTTTCTTACCTCGACATCCTTTTTCAGTTTCTCCAGGAATATCTTTTTGTTGTTGTCATCAATATAGATCTTTTGGCCCTCATTGATGAAGTCATTATCTTTTAAAGTTGGCAGCTCTTTGGCCTAGAACAAACGAGAAGAAGGAGCTTGAATAAAGTCTAAAAAAACCACGTGATCTTTCCAACCCAGACACTGATGGTGGTTTTGCCCACCTAGGCGGGGGCAATAAGTGTAAGGTGGCTTAATACCAGCAGGGAGAGCCAGTGAGCCGGGACCACTGGAAGCATTCCCACTAGGAAATGGGGCGAGGCATGCTCCCCATCTGTGACACTTGACAGTTTTCTGGGGATTGAAACTGATGGAGTTCTTTGGTTCATTTTCTTACAAGAATTTTCCAAGTACTGAACATGTATTCTTGGAGTACTTTATGAGGACCCCTAGTATAATCCTACACTACCTACTCTCCGGCCATCTTGGGTGGCCTGAACTGAACTTCAGATACACATAGCATCTTGTCTCACAAAGTCCCATCCATCAGCTGTGTGCTGAGTCAGGGAGAGCATCCAACCAGAGGTTTGGCAGTTATTCCTCAAAGCCTTGCTACTGTTGGGTAACTCCAAACAAATAATACTGTAACCCACAGTGGATTAAGATGAGAAGTTTCACGCTTCATACGTAACTACAAGAATGAGCAGCTGAGTAACTGCCCTTCAGTTCGCCAATGCAAGAGGGCTGGAGAAACTCAAAGTGTGGATTACAGCAGAGGAAAGTGTGTTATAGCCTGTGCTACGGCACACAGAACACAGGCATCTGGTTTTAAGATTGTGTGGACTGTACTTCATGCAATCTACACTCTGGATAGTTCAAAGGCCAAACCACCTCCTCCACCCCAATTCCTTTCTGCTAACATAGTTTATTTCTTTCAGCTGCAAGGAATCCAACGGAATACACTGCCCTTCTTGGCCTTATGCTGAGCCCCTAATGGTCCTTTTTCTGCTAAGGAAAAAAAAAAATCCATGGAAACAACATATCACCCTTCCTGGTTCCTAAACGATTTCCAGCTAAAAAAAAAATACATTAGAATTTATCTACTGAGTTTCCCTTCAAATGTCTGAACGGTATGCATCTCTTTCTCTCTCATTCTACTCAATAGGCAGTTCCTGAATTGCTGTCACACAGGGAGATGCTACTATGAGCAGTAAAGTCCCTGCTGTAACGGAGTTGGTTGTCTTGTTTGAAGCAGGGTCCCAGGGAGATATCCTCGTGATGCTTAGAGTGGAGTGTGTTTTCATATCTGATTATGCTGAGTCAGTGTCCACTTTTTGGAAGGGGAGTATTAATAAAGATATTTTAATACAGGCTTAAGCAGAAGGGTTATGAGAAAGAGAGGTACTCAGAAGTAGAACACACCCAAGACAGCACGGTGTGGCTCTCTCAAAACCCAGAAAGTAAGATGCACATTAAAAATAATATAGTAAGTTAAAAATAGAAACCGTGAACCTCTTCCTTCAGAACACAGCACACTGATATTAATAGTAACATCATTTGGACTGGACTTAGAACTGCAGACACAGTGTGTGTGTATGTATGTGTGTGTGTGCGCACATGCACACATGCACTATGTGCACTCACAGGCATGTATGCATGAATGCTCTGGAGACCCTCCTGACCCCAGAGGTTACAGAAGCATACCACCATGCCTGGCTTTTACACAGGTGCTAGGGATTTGAGCTCAGCTTTTCAGGCTTGCATGGCGCTTTAACCACTGAGGCATCAGCCTAGCTTCCCAAACATGATGTTTAAGTGAATGAGGCACAAGCCCTGAAGTTTTAGCAAGCTTCATTCTGAGAGCAGCGAGAGGATATACCCTGCTCTGATGTAAAAGACTAGGCCCTCAAGAAGCAGGCAGACCTCCCCATGAAGCCAGGAATGAGAGGACTGGGAGACAGTTGAATGCTTTTGTGTAGTTTTGCTTTGGGGCTGCAGGGGCTGGGATTACATCTCCACTTTGATTCTACAACTCATATGTATTTCTATATGTAATTTTATATGTAAGAAATTACTGGGAAGAAGTGTGTGTGTGTGTGTGTGTGTGTGTGTGTGTGTGTGTGTGTGCGTGTGTGTGAGAGAGAGAGAGAGAGAGAGAGAGAGAGAGAGAGAGAGCATTCAAGTAACTTGAGGATTGAGATGACACACCACACATGAAGCAGTAAAGTACACTCTGGGTGTGTGTTTGTAATACAAGTCACATTAATGAAGATGAATACCATTTTGAGCTCGCCCCAGCAGAATTCCCATGTGACAGGGCAAAGTCTAATCCTACACCTCATAAAACTCTGGATACCCTGTACTGTACTGAGCTTGCTTGTGAATTTCACAAGCACTGGGGATGTATTTAGGTTGGATCAAGTTCAAAAAGAGCAACCAGATTGGTTAAACGACTTAAGGGCTTATTGAAAGGATCAAGAGTCAGAGGCAGGTCCTTAGGAGGGCAGCTGTGGGCGAGGAGTCTAATATGGTAGGCAAACGGCCCTCTCCCAGCTTTCCCGAGAACAGTGCTTAGGACACATCCAAATCCGGATCTAGTCAGTGCAAGCAAGGTAAGGCCTGGATTCAAGATAAGGCATCTCTATTACTGTGATACGTACAAACACATAAGCATACCTAAAGGCATGAGCAGAGGGAACCCCTCCCCCACCATCTAGCTCTCCAGTCTCTGTATCCAGCATCTGGACAAACAAGTGTGTGATCAATCATCTCACTTGCAAGCTGGGTGATGCCCAACCCTAGGCTGACTCTGCATCTCCACCTCCATCCAGGAGATATTGATTAAAACTTGTGGTTCTAGATACAACTGGACCCAGGCTGGCTGCCACCAGTTATCTCAGTTCCTTTAATTATTAGCTGTGTGTCTTTGAGCATGTGACTTTTTCTGTGACTTAGTTTCTCATTTTTGAGTAGGATTAGTAAGTAGAGGGTTGCTGTGAGAATTCCACAGGTCACACGTGTCGAAGGGTGAAGCAGTGTTTGCCACGTGCAGTTACTGTGACACACTTGTCATGTTTTCAGGTATGGCTTCTTTAGGCAAAGCTGTCTCTGGGAAATCCTGAGCAAAGCTATCTTCTTTTCTAAAAGATGTCACATTAAGAGTTACCTAACTGGCTGTGACTTGGACCAGCTGCTTGGTTCAGCCCCAAACCACTTCTTCAGCTGACTAATGGGAAAGTAATCATAGCTATGCAATAGGGTTAGTGTGTGGACTGAAAGGAATACACAGGCTTGCCTGTAAGAACCTGTAAGAGTTTGTTTTTTCTCCACCCCCTCCTTTCTCCTTTCTAAGGTTTTAAAGGCATAGGCTCTTTTACCTTAGGCTATCAGTAATATAAACCATGCTTAAGACTATCTCAGTTTTCAATTTTTATTAGTCGCATGTTACACATGGGTTTCTGACTCAGCCCTTTATGAGACTGGACCTGCTGGTATGTGTAAGTGCTACTGTCCAGAGCATATGGTGGCACAGGGTACATACTGGACAAATGCAGCCATGGTGACCCTGGCTGGTCTCTCAGGCCCTGCCTCAGCGGCTCCACATCTACAAGCTGCTTTGTCAACCTCAACTCTGCCTCCCGTGTCTAGAAAACCTGAACTCTTCAGCAGAGCTTATCCCAGTAGAAATCCTCACGAATATTCCGTGTTAAAATCTGAAATCTCAAATAAGACTAGAACATGACTGCAGACTAAAACTGACTAAGTTAACTCCTTGGAGTAATTATTTAAACTTATGTAATAGAAGTTGAATCTATGGAGTAAAATGCAATGCTTTTATACGTACAGGCAAGGACAGGAATTTGCTGAATTCTTTTCCCTGTTACTTTTCTACGGTTTGGGTTTTCATGGTGAGTGGGTGGTTTAGTGGTTATTATTTTGCTGATCTAAAGCAAAGGTCCATGCTTAATAGCCAGAAAATATAACCGATGTGCAAGGGAGCTGTACATCGGTTCTCAGGAGGCAGTGAATTCGCTGCAATCCCCTATGACGTATGAAATCTTGAGAGCTTTGGGCTTTGTTTGGTCAAAACATAGCACCAGACCCTCTCAGCAAGTCGGTTTTCTCCTATGGTGAGGAACAGACTATGAGAATAGACTGTTCAACAGTATTGATCAAGGTCAGGACAACATACATGAGGGACAAATAAAGAGGCAGGGACCTGGGCCACAATCCAGCTCAGGGTCAAGTTTCTAAGGAATCCTTATTCCCTATGACTCAACAAGGGAGGTAAGGGATCCTTTCCAGGAAGATTTAACCAGAGGTTTAAGGCTTTAAAATGTTCAGAACACCATTCTCAATTGTAGAAGTGAATACAGCCTGAGTGGACAGCTCAGCAGATAAAGGCAGATGTGAGAGACAGACCTGGACACAGCTCACATAAAGGAGTGAGGACATTCCCTGCGCTCCTCCACCCGCCCTAGGAACTGGGAAGACTCGAGGTAAAAAGCAAGGCCTCAAAAATTTGTTTCATATTACTTACCTCTTTTATACTTAAAAATATCCAATTACTATGACTTTTTAGTCTCTCTGAATATAAAACCAAAATATAACAAACAGTGTTTCTTACCAAAGTGATTTAACAGAGCAGTTTTTTCATGTAAGGGTTAACTTTAACATACGTGCACATGTGTGTGCTTAACTACTGTCATTTTTACAGTTGGATAAACAATCCATTTTAAGGTTTATACGATCAGAAATTACACAGGATTTTATGTTCAATTAAAAAAAATCAAGCTTTCAGATGTCAGGTTAAAAATAATTACCACCAAAACTAAATTTGTGTCTGTAGTCACAAATATAACTCTAAACACACAGAAGTCAAGCGTAAACAACATTGAGTTTTATCTTTATTCTGAATTTTTTACAAAACAGCCAACTGTATTATAAATGGCTATAAGCAATAGCAAGGTGAGAAATACACGTTTCTTCACACTAAAATACAGAGCCCACAACATGGAGCTGTGCTTTTGTTCTGCATCCAGACATTACCAGAAAGATGAAATGCTCTGGTCACACTGGAGTGTTTAATGCAAACAGGATTTGGTACCAGAAGGTTTCAATGCAGAGGATTCTATGTATCACCGTACACTGAGATTAAAGGACTTGTATTTTGGAATGGGGTGAATTTTTGTTCAATGTGCTTATTTAGCAGTAACCTACTTAATTTTTTTCCACTATAAGCCTCAATGTCAAAGATTGCTACTTGGGGTGTCTTTGATGGCTGTTACTGTGACACTTCAAGCCAAACACACAACTTAAAAGACATGTAGTCACTGTTGTCTCATGCCAGGGACTGCTTAGGTTGCTGATTTACTTGCTTTTACAAGCTCACCTAAATAAACTTGAAAATAAACTTGTGAAGGATAGAATGCTGTGCTTGTCACAGAGAATCAGTCCACAAAGTAGAAAAAGCCCCAGAACTGTCCCTGTAAGGGAAAGAATGTAGGTAATCCTTGCGCTGGGGGTGGGATAAAAGTAGTTTGATGGAATAACATCACATGTATGGTATCAATTTTGGGTAACAAGAGATGCTAGGGCTTTATAATAAAATCAGTTCCGCTTCCCCAAACAGCTAAGCCACAAATTTGATACATGAAAAGGCAAATTAGCCAATGTGGGTGAAGTTCACAGAGAAGAGGCAATGATAACAGGTGCTTTCCCACAGACTGCATGTAAGGACCTCCCCACCACAGAACAGAATGTCGGCGACCCAAGTACCTAGCTTGGGAATGGCCTAGTAGATCCTTACTAACTTCTAACTTCCACAACAAAAACAAGGGGAGTGCATATCTGGATATGACTGCTTCATAATTTTATTTTGGAACCCCTGTTTAGATGTAAAACATGCCAAGATTAAAAGCATAAAACTGGGTAAGCGTAACTGTCATACTGCTATTTAAAACTGTCCAGCTCTAGCTATGGGCTCTTTCTCTAAGTATCTTAAACTAACATGTAAAAAAAAAATATTACTTAAAGTACTTTCACATTTTAATTAATATTAAGTAGCCATATAAAAAGTAACGGTTTGGTCTTCCTCCATAAGCAATGATGTGGCAGTTAAATAGTCTCCAACACCTAGAAAATAGGAGTGCCAACGAATATGCACAGCTTTTCATGAGGACCTGAGTTCAAATCCTAGCACCCACTCAGCTGGCTCATTACTGCCTGCAAACTCCAGTTCTAGGGAGACTCAACAGCTCTGACCTCTACAGGTACACTCACATTCACAGAACCACACCCAGAGAGATAGATCTGTCTGTCTATCTATCTATCTACCTACCTATCTATCTATCTATCTATCTATCTATCTATCTATAAGATAATAAAAATTAAATGAAGAGTATTTATTTAAAGTTTGTTCCAATTCAAAAGATTCTATGATATGCACATCTATTGGTGGTGGTAATGTAAGAAATGTTAAAGACTCCAGGGAAGTTTCTTTTTTTTTCTTTTTCTTTCTTTTTTTTTTTTTTTTTTTTTTTTTTTTTTTTTTTTTTTTTTTTTTTTGATTTTTTGGTTTTTGATTTCTGGTTTTTGGAGACAGGGTTTCTCTGTGTAGCTCTGGCTGTCCTGGAACTCACTCTGTAGACTCAGAAATCCGCCTGCTTCTGCCTCCCAAGTGCTGGGATCAAAGGCGTGCACCACCACCGCCCGGCCTTCAGGGAAGTTTCTTAAGTCCTCTTGATTCTGGTTTAACATGAACACAGCAGAGGTCTTTGCCTGCCATTCTAATAATTGCACATACGCAGCAGGCTGGCTTAAATTTAAGCCACGTACTACATGTTAGATACCTTCTCTCTACTCTAACTTTAGCGAGAAGCAACTGCACAGGAGTTGCTGGCTTACAATATTTCCCGTGTACTTGTGTGCGCCTCTGATGCTCAGCTGAGTTCTGTCCAATGGAAGCAAGTGAACCTAAGGCACCTTCCCCTTTACACAGCACACATGTCAAAAAGGCTGGGCGATTTCAGTGCTACCCTAAGTGCCAAATCTAGAAGATGTTCATAAAAATCTTCTGTTCTTCATATGCCAGGCTTACCAGTCTGGAAAAATTACAAGTGAATTAAAAGCTGGAAACCCCTGCTTATAAACAAGGGATCCGACTCATCTGTAGAGCACTTGCCTAGCATGCAAGGGACTCCTGGGTTCCATCTTTAGCATCACACGCAACACAAGCAAACCGCCCTACTTCCCCCGAATACCTCAGGGTTTTCTCAGTTTCCCGAGGGCTTACTGATGTCTCAGAACACGTGTGTCTATCGATAGTATCAGCACTTTAAGCTTTGCATAGAACCAGTGTAATTTTGGTGGATGTTAAGTGAAGGACTCTAAATGTTGTCTACTGTTAATGAGAATTTCTGAGAGGACCCAGAAAGGCTTGATTTAAAACCAGAGACTTTTACAAAATTCTGAAACAAGTGAACCAATGATCTAATCAATTTCTCTCTCCCCACCCACTTCCTTTCTTGTTAAAATTTGACCTGTCATTAAACCTCCCAATTCCATCACTGGGATCACCCTGTCTGGTCTCAAAGCTGGACTTAGATCCCAGACTCTTGAAGTCTTTGGTCCCAAACTCTTTTTTAAAAACCATCTCTGGCCCACAGGGCTGAAGTTGCTGAAGTGTTGTCTTACTAAGGTCTGAGGCAGGGCAAGGAACTCAATGACCAAGTGCTTGCTTTGCATATGTAAACTTTAAGTTTGATTGCCAGGATGGCAGGGGAAAAGCCTGTGAGATAATGCCTACTTCTGCTCCAAAGGGAAACCATACCCTGCCCTTTGGGTGTTCCTCAGGCCACTGAAGAAAACTGGTTCCCTTCCATCTGGGGAGAAGAAGGAAGACACAGAGTAAGTTTAAAAGCATTAGCTGCCTAGAGTTGGAAGTCCTCCCAATGTCCCCTGAGGTGATAGCTCACCACCAGAGAGGTAAGGCAGACTGGAGAAAGGTTTCCTGAAGGGCACACTATGTGCTTTCTGTACCTTCTCAGGGGCCAGGCACCCATCCAATCTTGCCTATAACTGCAAGGACCAGACAGAGGATAGGGATTAAGTATGATGGGGGACCATTTAAAGATCTTAGAAGAAATGCTGAAAAGGGGTTTGGGAAAAAAGTTTTTTGTGGGGGGTATAAGTGATCAATTCTATTGAACCTTTAGCCAGTAATAGGTAAAATGTCAGAGCCAGTGGCAGCCTCTTAATTGCCAATACAATTTGATGCATAAGAATCAACAAGGAGGCTTTTTGGAGCAGGTTATCAAAGTGTCAACAATGATTACTACCAATATAGCTCTGTAAATGCCAACTGCAGGGCTGCCGCTTTCTTCCCAGTGGGTCCAGGGAAGAAGTGATGTGTTAAAAGCAGTCTTCTGACCCTCTCCTCCTCACACCGGCTTCACTTTACCCGAGGAAATCAGACCTGCATTTGGAGGACTGTGCAGAGCGATGTACAAAATGCATATTTGTGTAAATCCCTGGGACTCTCTCTCTCAAGAACACTGGCTTTTTAAAGAGTCAGGTCAAATCCCCTGGAGATCGAGTGAGTCCAGTTACATTTTCTTTTACTCCACCAGAGCCCCTGCTGTGGAGCTGGCTAGCTGGCAGCATGCTAAGACTGTCATTTGTAAAAGGCGGTCTGCTCAGCTATAATTAGTAATTTGATGTCACACTGGAATTGGACCGCAGCTGTGAAAAGATCGACCACCAGGGAGATTCGCATTTCTCTGTCTCATTTAGAGGGGGCGAAACTGCTGGAGTCATGAATGGAAGATGCCCTTCCACTAAAAAGCAAAGAATTAAGGAATAAAACAAGCTGTAGCAGCTGTCAGAATTTGACAATGTTTTTTTGGAAGGACTCCCATAAAAAAAAAAAAAAAAAAACCTAGACATCTATACATACATGTTCTGATACTTGTTGCCATAAAAGTTAATCCCTTATTGTTAGAATCTAGGGCCATATCTCCTCCAGTTCCATCTCCATTATTATGCTAATGAAACCACACTAATTACGTGTCAAGATGAAATCCAAGGGAATGGAACTTGTCTGCACCTATATCACTAAACATTGAAAATGACAGTTTTCAAAACTTGTCACCAACAAGTTAAAAGTACAGGAAATTAAATAATGACTCCAGCGAAGGGAGACTGGAGAAGGGTAAGAACTGAGATCACTAATTAACAACGACAGTGGAGAGTCTCTGGGAAGGAGGTTCTACATCACAGCCACCATTCTGAGCAGGGCAGGACACACAGCAGTTACAGCCGACACTTACTAGCTTTCCTCTCAGAGGCTAAAATAAGAAATAGAGTATTTTAATAACTGGTTACCAGTCACAGGTACCAGTGACTATTCTGAAGGTGTTTATGGTTTTGACAATGAACCACTCCCCCCACCTCCATGCTATCCTTTTAAAGAAGAGTCAAAACTATTAATTGATCATGGAAAGAAAAATCAACAACTGAAAAAAAGGGCAAGGTCCGAGTTCAACTATGGCCACACACTCGCTAACTGATTGTAACTGAGTATTTCTAGATTATCAGTAAACTCCCAGAGGGTGCCACCCCACCCTACCTCTCGAGCACCCATACTTTCCTGGGTAACTATCAGTTTTGACTGCCTTTGTAGCCCATAATTGCATGTGATTTCTCCTTGCCTTCCCAGTTAGAATCTGAAACATACATGGATGGGTGAGGCAGCTCTATAGAGTTGTCAGCCCTAAACCTCCAACACAGTGCACAGTGCACAGTGCTCTGCCCTTCCTTGGGGCAACTGTGTTGACCACTGCAGTGCTTGCACCACAAGAGTCACAGGAAAGATTATGTACCAACTGGCCCAAATCATGCACCAGAAACCACGCGTGAAAAATGCTCAGACTCCTTAGGTGGAGGAAATGTAAATGGTTGTTTTGCTAAAATAGTTTAAAACCAGATCACTTTGATTACTTAAAAAAAAAAAAAAAAAAAAAAAAAAAAGACCCTGGGTGGACTGTTTTAGCACCATATTTAGCCTTCAGTTCTGGTTAATGCAGTTAATTTTCTCATTCATTTGCATATCTTCTGGGACCAACAGGAAATTTTTATAGGTTCTTTAAGAAAAGGAGACACGGGCTATCCCTGAATCTGTTGCCTGCCTGTGGATCCCATTCCCATAACTGGGCCGCCTTGTCTTGCCTCAATGGGAAAGGATGTGCCTAGTCCCTCAGTGACTTTGTGCCAGGGTGGGGTGATACCCAGGGAGGACCTCCCCCTTCTTGGAGGGAGAGGGTCTGTGTGAGGGGGAAGGGAAGAGGAGGGGCTGATATTGGAATATAAAGTAAGTAAGTAAGTAAATAAATAAATAAATAAATGAGACACAGAAGACAGAGTAGGATCCCAGTCACTGAGAAGGATTCACAAAGATTAGACGTGTAAGCTCTGGTGCTAGGAGTCCCTGGGGTTCACTCTCTGGCTGTCACTTCCTAACTGTATGGCCTTGGACAAGGTATCAAACCCATGTGTGAAACTGAAATAGAAACTTAAGGGTTCTTTGGAAAGTCAGTTGTGTTGGATGGTGCTTTGCTGGGGGAAACACACAGAGGAGTGTTTTCCTGAAGTGGACATAGGAGAAAGACTAAGGCAGACTCAGGAAGGAATGTTTGGCTGAAGCAGACACAGGTGAAAGGATGGTCTGCTAAAGCAAGCAGGTGTTGAAGAATATTTTGCTAAAGACACCACACATGTACTGGTCCGCCTTACATTGCCGAGCTGAGCCTCATTTGTCAGGATGCCATAGAGAGAAATGCACCAAAAAACCTTCTGATGGTGTGCTGCGGTTTCTTGCCTATCTGTGTTAGGAAATCAGCAGTTGAGTTCACTGGAGTCAGCACCGAAAGTTCGGATCCACTTGCAAACACTTCATGAATATACCCACAGTCCAGTTTGGTAGAGTTGGGATAGCAAACAGCAACCAGCAGCAGTAGCATGACCTAGCAGAGACAGCCAAGCCAGGAGGAACACCAGGAGACGTCCTCAGTTGTGCCTGTCTCAGCAAAGTGAAGATCAGTGAAGATGAGAGACCCACAAGACTATACGCAACCTCAGCCTCTGTCATGTCTGTCCAGTTCTATTATACTCCCTCCAAACATCACGTGTCCTCCACGGGTCTTGCCTCACCATGTGTCATACCTCAGCATGTGAGTTTGTATCAGCTGGCATCACTCTGCCAATCAGCCAGAAACTGCAGCACACCACCAGAAGGGATTTTTGGTGTATTTCTCTCTATAGTCCCGACAAATGCAGCTCAACAAAGTATGGCAGACCAATACATGTGTGTTGTTAGCAAAGAATCCTTCATCATGTGTCCTTCACGTGTTGTTTTATCAGAACATCCTCTCTTCTATGTCTGCTTCAGTGAAATGTTCCTTCCTGAGCCTGTCTTAGTCTTTTACCTGTGTCTACTTTAGGAACACTCCTTCACGTGTTTGTACCAGCAAAACACCATCCAACACAACTGACTTTCCAAAGAACCCTTAAGTTTCCACTTCAGAAATAACTCCGTCTGAGGAAATGATCACTGCACTGTCTTTAACATAAAGAGGATATGGCCAAATGCGTGTTCAGCTTGATAGTCTGCATCTCAATGCATTGACATTAGATAGAAATACATCCCAGAGCAAGGGAAGGTTTCTGCTGTGCCACCAACTAGAAGCCTAGGTTTATGGCTAGAGGTTAAGAGAATGCAGTCAGACAGCTCGGAACCCTGCTGGCTAGACCCTCTAGGTCTTTTCAGGAGCTAGGGCTGGGGAGAGGGGGTGGCCCTTGAAGAGGGGTAGAGGAGGAAGACTGTGACAGAGAACCTGCCAACAGTGCTCAGGGACAGTATCTTCTCTCAACTCTGTGTACAGCTGGGCCCTGACACTCCCCCCCCCCACACACACACACACCCTGAGGCCCTACCCATTCTCTGAAACCACCACCAGGAGGAATGTTGCTAGGGACCCTGGCCATTATCCATGCCAGAGGTTAAAAAAAAAAAAAAAAAAGAGCGTCCTAGCAGAGGCTTGAGGCAATGCACTTCTGCTCAGCCAAATTCTCTACCCTAATTATTTCTACTTAGAGTAGAGCTTTAGGGAGGAGGGCAGGGGAAGCGTGGCTGTCGCTGGCTTCTGGAAAGCATGTGGTCCCAAGGCACATCAGTGCTGTATCTAAGGCAGCATCACAGTTATCAAACATCAGAGGCCAGAGGCTTTCCCTTACATACACCTGATCGCCAGCAACCATTAGTTACAAATGTGTTTCTTGGGTTTGGTAATTGCTGGAACAGCCCTTGTAGATGGAGCCTGAAGATATCAAAACCAATGCCTGACATGGTCTCTAGGGTCTTGGTGACCGAAGAGTGGTGGTGGTGGTGGTGAAGAAATCCAGCAACTGCCATGGAGTACAAATGTTATCTTGTCCACGTGCTCTTTCCTGGGCCACTGTGTGGCTAGGATTTGGGAGTATACGTGTGGCCCCTTTAAATAATTACATATTTTCTCTGGGTAATATTAAAAGTCTCAATAATGTACAACCTCTGAAAACTCCTCATGTGCTAAAAAAGTTAAATACTTTGCTCAAGTTTTTGCCCTCGAAAGAAACGCTCATTCAGCAACCTGGAGGTTAACAATCATTGCTGGTCCTTATCATCTTCAAGGGAGCTTGGATGAAATGTGAAAATACACGCTCAATTGTGCACAGTGAAAACACGAGGGACAGCCACTATTTCCTGCTCTCTTCCACCGCTCACCACTGCCATCTGGCTTCTGCTCCTACCCACCTTCTCGTGGGGTATACCCTCTAAAGCCTGGCAAAATGCCTGCTTACCACAGATGCCTAACAGGTACTTGAGTGAATGATTGAGGCTTCTGCTCATCTGGCTGTGCCTGGCGGTGGCACATCTCTTCCCTGGCGACAGACATGCTTCTTTTCTATCCACCACACGTTCTCTTGGGTGACTCAATGCAAGCCTGTGCTGACCGTCCTTTCTTCGCCAGGACCCCTGGTCAGTCTCACATGCCTGAGGGCATCTCTGTTCTGCTGCATTTGCCTTCCAAAATCTTTGCCTGCTGCTGTAAGGCCTGCTGCTGTGTGGTCTGCTGCTGTGTGGCTTGCTGCTGTGTGGCTTGCTGCTGTGTGGTCTGCTGCTGTATGGCCTGCTGCTGTAAGGCCTGCTGCTGTGTGGCCTGCTGCTGTGTGGCTTGCTGCTGTGTGGCCGGGAGTGCAAAGATCCTCTGGTCAGATCTGAAGTGTAGTCTTTCACAGCCTACTCTCAAGACACTCTCTGTTCTGACCGCCTCCCACATTTTATACGAATCAATGAATCTGCTCTATTATTTTTTTTGTCGCTAAATCTCCTGTGGAGTGGCTGACCATGTCCACCAGCCAAGCCCCGCCTTGGGGCTGCTGCACTGGTCTCACATCTAGTCTATATTCCTCCTGGAGCTTGCTATGTCCTTTTAGCTAACCTACTAAGTGCCCCGGTGGCTTCTGCAGGACTTGCTACTCTTCCTCTGGATCCTTCTGTCTTCACCCAAATCACCTCCTCCAGGGAACATTCTTTGACCCTTTCCAGCCCCAGTTGCTTAGGTTCCTCGGCTACATATTCAAGCACGCGACGGTTCCCTGTCAGACTGGAGAGTTCCTCACACTATAATACCATTTCCTACTCAACAGCGTTATTCCTGCTGGATGTGGTTGAGTGAAGCTGGGACAGTAACTATGAACACACACACACACACACACACACACGTGCACGCACACACACGCAAACACTTCTGAACACAGCAAAGTACATGTACAAATTCATAAAATTCAAACTGAAACAAAATGACATCCTAAAAGAACTTAATAAAAATGTAGAAAGTTCTCCAGTCTAGCTTTAAGTGGGACAGTAGAGAAAAGACCCCTCTGATATGTAGGAAATATGCAAAGTCCTGGTGACCTTTCACCACGTGTCAAGCTGGGCTAGTTTAGATCTACACGTAGGAAACTGTTTTCCAAATTCTTTACTTTTAAAACTGAAGAATTTTAATTTTGAAAAGGAATCACACACGAACCATTTTTTCCTTCTCTGACCTAGAATGGCAGCTTTGTTTGTTTTTTTATTTAATGGTCCAAGTCTTATCTCCAGTCTTTCACTAAATAGAGGCATCCAGTATCTAATTGCTCACTTGCTCCAGCCTGTTCTGCTTGTTCAACAGTCTTTCCAGCATATAACTGCTTAGTCTTAACTCTGTCTCTTCCAATTCTTTAGGTCTCCATCTACCAATTCAAGCTAATTACAACCTCCAAACCGACTTAAACGCTAGATCTCTCCAAAAGACTTCAGACAATCCCAACTATAAACTTAGTTGTTAATGACGAATTGTTTCTTCTCAGCATCCAATGTATTTTTGGAGCATAAACACACATGCACAGTTTACAGCTGTTACTTGGAAGGTCTCACTAACAGCAAGCCCATTTTCTCTTTCTGTTTTACTGATCCTACCTCAGCCGGTATCTTCTTACATCTTAGTTACCAATACTGAAACATTGTAGACTGAAACTTTTAAGACGGAATGGCCTCTTTATAATAGTCCCAATAGCCTGACCCTTCAAGTCTGTAATTCTGTTAAAAGAAGCCAAATGAGATTCAAGTATTACTTGATTTACAAATCAGCCAAGAGATACAAAGATGCAGTCTTTTCATCCCAGATTTTAAAAAGCAAAACCAACCCCAATCTCTTCTCACCACTGTATACTTGAAATAAATGGATGCTCACCCAAGTCAGTATGTAATGGCCAATAAAAAGGACAGAGAAGAGGCAAGGAACACAGTCAGGGTCACGTGTCTAACTGGGGTGAAGAAGGCTTGGGACCCCAGTTTCTCAACACCCAGGACTTACACTGAGCTGGAGTTTCCACTTCAGCTATGTTTAGTCTGTGCAGAGCAGGCTGCATGCGACCCATTTCTGTCAACCACACATACAACTAATAACCAGTAGCTGTAGCATCCCCTAGGCACCGAGGAAGGGGATGAAGGCATGCATCTCTAGGCTGCAGGGACTGCTACTTGTGCTGGCGGCCGCAGGAAGGTAATGGGGAGAACCACAGCGGTGGGCTATGAGAAGAATGGACAAAAACACCATGCAAGGCACGCTCCTGGGACAGTGAGGGACAACATCATGCTTACCTTTTCTTTGTCACTAGCTTCTCTAGCCACTGTCGAGCCCTGAAACACAAAGAAATGGTTAAGAAAGGACTTGCAAGGGATGTTTGGTTTCCCATGGAAACAGTGTGTAAGTGGTTCTGAGAAGAATGGAAAAGAAATAAAGCCAGCTCTGCCCTAGGTCCAGCCTCAGCATGCTCCCCTGTCCCAACAACCCTCATCTGATCTGTGGCTCCCACTGAAAGTGCTTCTGTCTACTGTCCACTCTTCTCCAACCGTGTCCCTGTCACTGTTGCCTGACTTGTCATTCTCCGGTTCTTATCCATCTGCTTGGAAGTAAGAAAACCTGTCATCACTTGAAGAATAAACTTGCTATGCACTGATCAAAACTTGAAAGGTTTCACTATCTTCAAAAGGGAGGTGGGGCTATCAGATGGCTGTGGCCACAAAAGCATTGGATGCCCTTTCCCTGTATCAGACCTCTAGATGTGGACCATCCTGCCTCTGACAGCCTTCTCTGTACCACGCACCATTTTCTCTCCAGCGTTTAGTTACTGAAGGACAGCTCCACTGAGCTCAGAGCACATCCCCTGTGAGTACTTTCTGACTCCCTTACTTTGGAGATTCCTTCAAAGCCACACTCTACCTTACACCTCTTTTGTTCTAGGCCCTATGCTGAGCCCTAGGGTACAAAGTGGAAGAAAACACAGCCCTTGATCTCCACAGCACCTAGTCTACTGCACAGGTTTTCAAAAGCAGCCTCAGAGATGTGCTGGCCAAAATGCCTGACGGGAGGCGGGAAGTCACCTCTGAAATCCCCAGGTGGCTTTGGAGGCGGTGCTCAAGCAGAGAAGCCTTCCTTTTTGTGGAGCATTTTAATTCATAAAGAAAAGCTAAGGAACACACAGACAAGTTGAGTCTTACTTTAGATCTCTAAATATGTGATTTCAGCCATCTGTGGCTCACCCATGGCAGAGTCTGTGTTTACTGACTAGTGGCTGGAGAAGGATCAGAGAGTTTCTGACTTGTTTTGCCCCAGCACCAGATGCCTGAATTGCTACAGTGCAGTGTTTTGCTAACTTGGCTACTGCTCAAACACACAACTATCATCCTGGATCATTAAAGTGATCCAATTATGAAGGGAACCCATACTTGATTTGAACAGAGCAGTTGGTTAGATAAGAAAAGGAAGAAAAAACCCTACCGATAACCACCTCTCCATTGATATGTGCACATGCAGCTCTACGGAGGCAGAAACTGGTGGTGGTGGTGGTGGTGGGTGGTCCAGATTTGGGCAGTGGGAACAAGAGCAAGCTTGAGACAGCCCAGTGTAACTTCACCACTCCCTGTTACTTGGCATGCAGCACTGGTGGGCATCAAGCCCCTGGTGAGTAGACCAGAGAAAACAAAGTTTCTTGGGGAGCAAGCCAGAGAAGCACCAGGTGGAGTTGCCAAATGAGGGTCCATTCCAGCACAGCTGGGATGAAAGGCGTGCTCCGCCACCACCAGGTCAGGTCCACGTTCTACCAATGATGGCTATTCTTATATTGTCAATTTATCGTAATCTAGATGCACCTGGGGAAAAGGTCCTAATGAGGGACTGTCTAGATTACACTGGCCTCTGAGTACCTCGGTGGGAGATTATCTTGATTATCTTAATTGAGGCAGGAAGACCTTCCTGCTGTGGGTGGCCCTATTCCTAAGGCAGAGGATCCTGGATTGTATAAAAATCTGGTAAAGCACGCTGAACAGAAGCGTGCATGCATGCACAAATTCATTATTATCTGTTGTAGACTGTGGATGTAATGTGTTCAGTAACTTCAGGTGACTGTTGCCTTGGCATTCCCACAGTAGTGGCCTACATGTAATCTGGAACTGTGAACCAATAAACCCCCTTTGCCTTATGTTGCCTTTGTCAGGGTATTTCTATCACAGTAAAACGATGTCAAAGGGTCAAAGGAAGACACTGTCTATTTAGGGTTCCTGAATAATATGGGTCACAGACATCTGTCTTTCCTCTGTACACTGCCTTACAACAATGTGTTCGCTCTCTCTCTCTCTCTCTCTCTCTCTCTCTCTCTCTCTCTCTCTGAGAAGATGTCTGTAATTCTTGAGCACTGCCTAGGGTGTTGGGCAGAGGAGGGAACAAATCTTCTTTTGTAACCTGTGTGTGTGCACGCATGTTACACACTGAATGTATGAATATGTATGTGCATTGCACTTGGGGCTACAGGATAACCCTGGCTGTTGTTTCGATCATCTACTTTTTATTTTATTTTACTTTGTAATAATGGCACCCAGGGTTTGCAGATCAAGCTAGCCTGACAGGCCAGGGAGTCCCAGGGATCCTCCTGTCTCCACCTCCCCACTGCTAGGTTTACAAGCAAGTGCTACCACACATGGCTTTTAAATGTGGGTCCTGGAAATCAAACATAGGCCCCTCCAGTACTTTCCTACAGCCATCTCCCTAGTCTCTACGTTTGTATCCTTTTTCTGTTGGTCTGTGTGTGTTCTCTCCTACAATGAAATTTACTCTCCGAATTTTTGAAAACACTTTAATTCTACGTAAAATAATGTCATTAGCCAGTGTGTGTGTGTGTGTGTGTGTGTGTGTGTGTGTGGGTCCTCTAAAACTGAATTAATGCACAGTAAAAGAAATTAAAATAAAAAATTAAGTAGTTAAGGCCTTGAATGGAAATCACAAACGATGCATGATTCCCATGCACCCGAGGGCCCTGACAGAACAGTGTGTGTTTTATAAGGGAAAGAGAGTGATAACATTGGGGGATGCTAAGAAATCACAGCACAGTGCCCAGCTGATAAAAGCAACTCACATCTAGGCAGGCTTACTTGAAGGTAGCGCTATCTTAGGCATTTCAAAGGGATGAATGTTAGGTAGGGCACTCAGACCCCCAGTTCCTCTACGCCGTGCCTTATGCTGCATGGGCTGTGTATGCATCTCATTCAATGTATCCTCCAAGTGCAGACAAAACTACTCCTGCTGCAACAGATCAGGAAACCGAGGCTCAGAGGTCCAGCAACTTGTACACAGCTGCTAACTTCATGAGTCTCCTGAGGCCACACTGGCTTTGGGACATTCTGGCATGGGACAGTCAAAGCACCACCTAGAACCCTGAAATTTCCAGTAGAGCCTGTGAGCAGTGTAGCTCCAGCGTCTTGAAGAAGCAGGTGCCAAATGAGAGACGGGGTGTGGCTGAGACTCCCCAGAGGCACTTCCAAGGCAATAAAATGGCTTGATTTGTGAGCTGGATGTGGGACGGCTAAGGCCTACACAGGAAGTTCAGCCTGAGTGGGAGTTAAGAGAGCAGACACAAAAGACTACAAGTTTCCTTTACTTTAGCATTTCTCCAAGTGTGGCTCAGAATCCTGAGTGCTCTCAGGGGCCTGCAAGTCAAAACTGTTGCTTGTTTGTTTGGTGTTTTTGAGACAGGACCTCATCTGCATTGAAGCGTATTTGTCTAGACCTGAGAAACTGACAGTTCTTGACAGTGAATGAAACTGCATGGCTCTGTGCCCTGGAGTTACTGGGTTTTGTCATTTCCCAACATGGCTGACAGGACCTTGAGGTCAGTGATAACTGGCTATCAAACCAGACTTATGGAAAACTGTATGCACCTCAGGTTCCCATACAGGGAAGGCTTTCAATATGATCAGTAGGGATGATCACATGACTTCTGATACTTTCTAATTCGATGTCAACATTAGGACAGACTGTGTTAATTCAGGAACTACTATGACTCCAGTGAGACAGGTGTAACTATAAAGCTCTCTGAGCAGCACATGCAACTGACAACAGATACTAATAAACAGAGTGTAAATTCCTCGTGGTAGCTAAGATATTACTGACGTTAAATCTTGGTGTGTTATTAAAGAATATCTACAATCACCCCCAAACTCCACATCTCTCCTTTCCAGTTACACATCTGTGTAGGATCAGATATATTTTCCCAGCTACTCATCCAAATCCCACAATGTACTGACAGCAGGATTGGATAGGACATCCCAACTGTCCCGAATTAATCCAGATATTACAGAGATCTGAAATAAGGGTCAGGAGAGGAATAGAAGAGAAGGAGGGGTGGGGGAGGAATGCACCATATACATACATGAAAGTCAAAGGACACATTTAATGTAAATTTTTTACACAAAATGTAAAAACATGAGGGCAGGAAGAGGGGCTGTGTGAGGAGGATGTGTTGTGATCCGGATATGAGGTGAATAAATAAGTAAATAAATGGGAAAAAAATGTAAAACCAAGAAGCTTGACTCACTAATAGTTGTCATAAAAATTCATTAAAATGTAACAGTTTATCATTATTTAAAATAATTGTAAATAAATAATTATTAATATTAAATAGTTATTAATATTAATAGTTTAATGTTTCTCATAAATTTCTTTTAAGCGGCCGGGCGGTGGTGGCGCACGCCTTTAATCCCAGCACTTGGGAGGCAGAGGCAGGTGGATTTCTGAGTTTGAGGCCAGCCTGGTCTACAGAGTGAGTTCCAGGACAGCCAGGACTACACACAGAAACTCTGTCTCGGAAAAAACAAACAAAAAATTCTTCTAAGCAAAGACTCATTCTTATTTATATGTAAGGGGATATGAGGAAGCCTATATGTTTATATGTAAGGGCAACCAGAAGAGGGCGTCAGATCCCCTGGGGTGGAGTTACAAGTGGCTATGAACTGCCTGATCCTGGAACTAAACTTGTGTCCTCTAGAAGAGCAAGCAGCAAGTACTCTTACTACAGAGCCATCTCTCCAGCCCTGCATCCATTTCTAATACTGTAGATATCTAGACATAAACAACATAAGGAAAACTTTTTAGGGTCCTATTTTGTGCATGTGAATGAACTCTAAGATTAAACAAAACAAAACAACCAACCAAATAAACAAACGAAAAAAAAAAAATCCTGAGAACTAAGTACCACAGATCAAAGGAAGATAAGCTTGTCCAGAGGTCAGAGGGTAAGTATTTTAGCCCCACAGTCCATAGAGTATCTGTGGTCACTGCTCAAGGTGCCCAGGATAGTGCAAAGGCACAGAAAACCCAGAAGCCATGCACAAGATGACACAGCGACAAAACTTTATAAAAATGCAACCCCTCTTGGTTTGAGCATACAAACATGTCATAGTTGGCTGTCTAGAAGTCAGGTCATGTCACTGCATTCAGAACTTTCCAGTGGTCTCATTTTAAATCCTTGACATGTATCTCTGGGCTTTCCTGTCCCCTTTGTCATTCCTCTAGAGATGGGACCAACGCCAACCTTTCAGACACATCTCACCTAACACCCTACTTACGTATGCCGTAGTAGGCCTGGTGGGACAGGCCATGATCCCAGCCACTAGGCAGGCTGAGGCAGAGTGTTATCACTCAAGGTCTGTGTTGACTACACGATGAGCTTAATCCAAGCTTGGGCAACTCAGTGAGACCTTGTCTCAAAATAAGAAGAAAAAGGGCTGAGGCTGTGACTGAGTAGCAGAGTACTTGTTTATTGTTAATAAAAAAAATAATATGACCCTCCCCTTGTTCATTTCTACCCAGAGCACTCATCATTCATCAACCACCACCACCACCACCACCACCACCACCACCACCACCACCACCATCATCCCTACTTAAAGATTTGTTCAGTATTCTTTTATCATTGTGTGTGTGTGTTTTATGCACATGAAGTAGAAGACAGGGGTCAACTTTTGGCAACCAATTCTTTCCTTCTATCATGGACTCTGAAGAGTGAAGTCAGGTTATCAGGCTTAGGAGGTAAGTGCTTTTACCTGCTGGGCCACCTTGTTGGCCCTGGTCTGTTTCACTCATAAACTATTCCCAGCACTTAGCCTACTACACAGTATGTGGCTGACATACTTGTAAGAGCCTGGACTGCTTAATCCTATGGTGCTGGCAGCTGCCTGCTAGAGTCAAGCTCTTGGAGCACTCGGCCATAAACAATATGGATGAGCAGGCTTGAACCAATAAGTATGAAACTTAATGAAAATTATCAAAGTCAATCTCACCTTTAAGTCGTATTTCCTATACACAGACAGACGGTGGCTGAACACGTTCCTTGTAACAATCACGTATATTTCCACTCCGTCGACATTAAGCCGGTACATTCCCAAGAACTGAGGAAGAAGGGTGACCCCATGACATTCCACTATATACTGTACAGAAGAGAGAGAGAAAGGAAAAGCAGCTGTCAAAACATGGTATATCACTTATTATATAAAGTAGAAATATCCAGTTCTTGAGGTTTTATTTTCAGAAAACATTTAAGCTGCTTTATGCTGCTAACCCATCAGATCTGTGTCCTCTTGATATATAAATTAGAATATTGAATTTTACCACTAAAGATATTCTTTTCCTAGTAGCCCAACTAATCTATAATGTCAAAATTGAACACAATGGCTCAAGGCAAGAATGGAAATCTCCTTTAAATGAAGGACCGTCTACCTCCTCCTCCTCCCCCACTAGAAAACCTGAGATGATTCACCATTAGACCAAGACCCTGAGGGTAGAGAGGCAGAGGGGGAAGAGGAGGATGCTGGGAGTCTGGTGCTGGAAGCCTGGTGTTCTGCTTTCCATCTAGATTCCAATGGGCTCGAAGGGGCCTGAGCTACAGGCAAGTCAGCTTTCTTTGGCCAGGTGCTGAGTGCCATCAAGTCCAGGGTTGCAAGAGCACATGACTTGGGTCATATGCCAATGAGCCACAAGAGGGAGCTACTTCCTCTTGGAAGTTGCCATTGATAAACTACCACTGGGGCCTTTAAAATGGGGGAAGAGTCTAAATGAGCCTTTTTATGCCCAAAACACAGATTAAACCTCCGGTATAGTGTCAACATCACAAATCCAATGTTGTAAACACCCTGCCCACTGTGCCTACACCAGATGCCTGGGAGAATGATTACCAACAGTTAAGGGTTGTATTTTGGATTATTTAGGGGAGTGTGCCTGTGTGAGTTTATGTGTGTGCCTGTGCACATGTGTTGCATACATGTACCTCAGTGCTGGGGTTACAGGTACATGCATCCATGCTTGGCTTTTCACATGGGCATTGGGGATTCAAACTTGATCTTTACATTAGCAAAACAAGTCACAGAGTCATCTCCTCAACCCCTAGTTTGAGTCTTTAAAAGAAGGTTATAGTTTTGATTTTTTTTAAACACAAGAAAACTTAAAAAAAAAAAAAAACATTCTAATTGAATTTTTTAGTGATAAACATTATTAGTAACCAACTCTGGGAATATGTAACTAGCTAAAGAAGAAAAGCATTCTTGATCCTGCTCAGTAGAGCCGGACAGCATCTGCCACCGAAGCTGGTTTTGCTATGCAAAGTTCTGATGAATTTCCAAGATGCTTCAGATTTCCCTTTCCTTACAGGTAACAGCTGAGAGATATATATTTAAGCTCAGTTTATTTTTCCCCATTGTGTTTCTTCTCAGCTTGTTACTTGAAATCAGATGAGTGGAGCTTAATTTCAAACCAATAAATGGACTTGAGGTTTGCTAATGTACAACAGGTGGTTAATAGTTCTTGGCTGAAAAGAAGATTTCCCACCGAGATTTAAGGGATTCAAGTGTGTTGTTTGCCGGTGGTACGAGGTGGATGGTGGATGAGTGGTCTTAATGGAGTCTGAAGGCGTCCGTATTGTTTGAGTGAGGTCAAGGAGAACAGGCTGTGAGCCAGGACGCTGAAGCATGCATCCCAGGGTTGCTGTTTACCAGCTGTGGGATTTGAGATGAGTTAACTAAATCTCTTTATATTTTAGTTTCATTTTCCAGAGGATGAATACCCAAATGCCCACCTTGAATGCAGCTGTGAGGATGGCAAGTGAGAGCATGTCAAAAGACCCCACTCCAGTCTGTTCTGAACCCCACCCTTTCTCAATTATCAATGACGTGATGTTAGCTGTCACTCAAAGCCTTGGTAAGAAACTGTAACATCACACCAATCTTTCTCATGCTCCAAACCTCTCACAGTCTCTTCCTAGGATCTGTTCTGGAGCTCATTCATTCTCTGGCAAGCATTATTTCTCACCTGGATTTTTTTTTTCCTTGAGGCCTGCAAGGCATGGGCACTGGATGATCAACTCCTCCACTCACATTCTTATCCTTGACTTTTTTTTTTTAGAGCTGAGGACCGAACCCAGGGCCTTGTGCTTGCTAAGCAAGCACTCTACCACTGAGCTAAATCCCCAACCCCCCACATTCCTATCCTTAAAGCTGGAATTCAGAGATAGAGCATGCTACCTCATATGCATTTGGCCAAAGGTTCTATCTCTAGTACCACATAATAGGAATGCCAAGATGGAGATCTCTCCACAGTCACAGAGAGCCTGGCTCACAAAGAGAGGTACCACCCATAGCGACCGGTGCTAAGGAGCGTTATACAAGAAACTGACAAGCTTTCGGTTTTGGAACTATGCCCACACAGGTTACACACCACAACTTCCTTGCCTCCGAGAGTAGATAGCGTGGCGGAAACAACCAACTTGGATGCATTCTGTCCATGAGTGTCAGGTGTCTTTACTTCCCCCGTGGGGCTCTTTGATGAACACAGATGAGATGAACTTCAAACTCTCAAGTGTATAAACACACAAGCCCACAAATTACATCAAAGCCTGTCTTCTTCATATCAGTGCTGCCAAACTGCCTTTGATACTATTAGTCTAGAAAGAACTGATGGACCAGGAATTTTGAAGGAGAGAAAATTCTACCCACTGGCTGGAGTTCTGGAAGGGGATCTGAGACAGTGCTCTGACGGCACAGTGCTGGCACTGAAGCAAGGGCATTCCTTAGACTCCTCCCCAGATGACCCGGGCAGCTCTGCACACGAACTCTTTCTCTTCAACAATATTATGTATAGGCTTATTTTATCTTATCTTATTTTATGCATTTGAGTATCTTGCCCATGTCTACCACATGTGTGCCCTGTGCCCCCCGAGGTCTGAAAATATGTTGGATCTCTCGGAACTAGAGTTAATGATGGACGTGGGGTAACATATGGGTGCTGGGAATAGAACCTGACTCCTCTGCAAGAACAAGTGCTCTTAACTGCTGAGCCATCTTTCCAGTCCTTCTGCTTACAAACTCTTACCATCAGTCTACAGGTCTACAGAGCCTCTTGCAAAGAGAGCAATTTCTAGAGACAATCCACAGACCAGAGATTCTAAAGTAGCGCCCCAGGGCCTGCTGGAACAGTACACAACCCAATCACATTCTGCTAGGACCTGCTTGGTCTGGCTTCATTCAATACCTGTGGAATAAACTGCTCAACTTCTCTGAGTCCCTGCATTTGGAAAAGAGGGGGACAAAGTGACCTAACAACAGGCCTTTTATGAGACTGACGTAGTGTAGAAGCAGAACCTGCAATCTGGATCTTTTTTATTTCCCCCAAACCGTAGTCCTCACCTTCACTCTCAATATTCATTCATAAAAACTGTTTCCTGGGCACCTGTTTCATGCCAAGCAGAGCATGTCACAGTATGGCATGGAATAGAGAGATCCTGTCTCTGTACAATTTGTCCTACAAAGAACAATGATTAGCCTCCACTTCCTGTTGGCACATCTTCAGGTAGTCTCCAGTTGGTCCCACTGCCCACTTCATATATCAAGAGTACATAAGAGGTGCCCTTGCTTCAGCACTAACTAAAGCTCTAACACTCTCCTAGGTCCCGATCCAGAGCTTCAGCCAGTGGGGAGAGGGTCAGGCTCAGAGTCTAACACCCCCCTCCATGTGTTCCAGGATCTACCTTGAGGAATCAGGCACCCTCATGCCCCCCACACCCCTATTCAGGATTCCATGAGTGTTGGCAGTACCCAGACAATGCTTACATTAATAAATTCCTTCATGAAACTGAACTAAAACCCAAACACTCCCTCCATGACAGGTGCCAACTGCAGCTAACTGAGGGCCTCTGTGTATGCCCTCAGCAGTTACTCAGTGATTGTGAGGAATTGATTAATTGTCTATTTTTTAAGAGTAAAAAGGTCTGGGTTTCAGGGAAAACACTACGGTATTTAGAGAGAAACACTATATATGTGTCATTTACTTTAAAATAATTCAGTAAAACCTCAGAACGATGTCACCATAGTAAAATGGGTATGTTACCAACTTCCTTTGTGTTTGAAAACATCTTATAATAGTAAAACAGGAGTGGGTAAAGGCTCTGCTGTGCACGCATAAGGAGCAGAATTAGAATCTTCAGAGTCCATGTGAGAGCAGGATGCTGTAGCACACAAGTCTGTACCACCACCTCTAAAGGAAAGGCGCAGACGGGTGAGTCCCTGAAGGAGAAGGGCCAGATGGACAGCCTTGTATTGGCTGCAACAAAATATAAAGATCCTGTCTCAAACAAGGAAGAAGGTGAGGATTGAGCAGGACGGTCCTCTGCCCCCACGTGGGCTCTGTGCTTCACGCATATCTATATTCACAAGTACACACACACACACACACACACACACACACACACGCACGCACGCACGCACGCACGCACGCACACATGAGGAAACTGAAATGAACCCAACCCTTTCTGGTCCATATCCTTCGTCTACAATCTCTTGACCAGTTACCTGAAGGACTGGTCTCCATTTGTTTTATGGTTTTTCCTGTCTTCCACCCACTCTGGAATTTCTCTTCCCCCTAGATTTTGCCCTCCATCTCTTCAGGGCCCCTCCCTCACTAAGACCCTCAGTGGCTCGTGGGTTGGTCAATGTAAGAGATGCCTCTCAGTCTTCCCACTGAGCACGTGAACTTCAAGGTCTTTGCTGCCTGTTTTCAACTTCTGAGGTTCCTGTCTGGCTTCTCTTTTTTGGGTCTCTCCTTAACTTGTTGGCCAATTCTTTATCGTGTGCCTATTACACATGGGGTTTACTCAGAGCCTTGACAAAAGCCATTCTTCTTGCCTTCCCATTCCACACAGTTTGTAGGCATTTCATCTCCCCTAGCCCCTTTCATTCTGTCTGCATCCTAGCAGCTTATTATTTCCAGACAACAGTCATCTTTCCAGTTTTATTCACATAGGATCCAACTCAGTCACGTAGCATCTTTGCACACTATAAGTTCCATGGAGAGACCTCGTTTCTATTTTGTTCATTATCAAATCCCCAGCACTTGTCTCTAGCATGTCAAAAGCATTTAATGACTAAATACACTGAGAAAATTCAGAAAACAAGGGGCTGGAGATGGTTCGCTGGTTCCAGAGGACCCAAGCTAGATTCCAAGCACCCACATGGCATGTTACATTTATCTATAACTGCCGTCCCGGGGGTTCAGACATCCTCTTTTGGCTTCTGTGGATACCAGGCATGCCAGAATGCAAAGACATACAAGCAGGCAAAGCATCTATATACTAAAAAAAGAGAAATAGAGAAATAACCCAAGGTACATCTTACAAATACTCTGCTGTATACACTTAAAAATACACTGCTTTGTTCAAAATTGTATTAGGATTCTCAGCTCTTGGCACTAGAAATCTGAATGTTCTGGATTTTGAAAGCAGGGATGGTAAAGTCCAATTTGATTTATAAATGAGAGGAGATGCCAAGTAATCTCTTGATGCCATAATAAATAAAGGAAATCATGCAAGGAAAAAGAAATATGTGTCAGCCACAGGAGGACAGAGCGGCTCAGCTTCACCTCCAGTTGCTGGGATAAATGACAAGAGTAACTTAAGGGAGAAAGGATTTATATGGCTCGCAATTCCAGGTTACAGTCTATCACTGTGGGGAAGCAAAGGCAGTGGAAAGAGAAAGTGATTAGCCAGATCAGACTCAGTCTAAAGCAGAAAGTGCTGACTGACTGACTGACTGACTGACTGCACTCACATATGCATGCATGCTGGCCCTCAGATCACTCTATCCACTTTATAATTTAGGATTCCTTGCCTAGGTAATGGTGCCACCAATACTGGGCGTGTCTTCCCACTAAGTACTATTAGGTACCCTACAGACTTGCCCACAGGCCAACCTAATCTAGACAATGTCTTATTGACACTGCCTCCCAAGGTAATCCTAGACTGTGCCAAGCTGAAACTAACCAATCCAGAGGTATCACAGAAGAACTGTCTAAGAATACGGAAACTGCTATCCCATGGTTAACTTGGGGGCAACCCTGGTAAGAGCCACAGTTTACATGTTGTACAGCTACGTTGCTGAGGAAAACCACTCAGTAGGCTCTCATTCTGTGCATAGTAGGTATCACATGAAGGTTACAAGGGCAAGGAAAGGCAGCTGAGTCACAGACCATTTGGTGACTCATACAAAACTGATGCTGGAAATTCTTCCAACTTCCCCAAGTATGTAAGAACTTACAAAGATGGCAAAGGATGACCTTTCAAGCCACAGGATGGTGTGGGAAAATCCACGGGTGCCCCCTTTCCTCTCCATCCTTGCTATTTTCACAGTAACTAGGAAGGAAACTTTGGTCCTCCCCAGGTACTAGGGCGAAACCTGGTGCTTTTGAAACGCCCTGTGCTAACTGGGTGTGGTGGTATACATCTCTAGGGAGGTTGAATTGAGAAGACTATGAGTTCCAGGCCAGCTTGGGCTACATAGTGAGACCTGTCTTTACAAAAACAAAACAAAACAAAAACTAATGTTCTAAGCTGAAGACTGAATATAAGGACAGAGAACCTCAGATAACAAAGAACAAAATGTGCAGAGGGAAAAGACTTAGGAGGGAGGGAATAAAAGAGGAAACGTGGGCTGGACAGATGGCTCGGCAGTTAAGAGCACTGCACTGACTGCTCTTCTAGAGGTCCTGAGTTCAATTCCCAGCAACCACAGGGTGGCTCACAATCATATGTAAAGGGATCTGATGCCCTCTTCTGGTGTGTCTGAAGACAGCAATACTGTACCCACCCACATACATAAAGTAAATAAATAAATCTAAGAGAGAGAGAGAGAGAGAGAGAGAAAGGGGGGGGGAGGAAATGTGAGGAGGGGGAATCCCCAAAAGAACCAGGGGATTCCCCACTAAAGCACTCTCAAAAAAACGGTTATACACAGCCATAGATTTTTATCGTGTGCATGCCTTCATGTTTGTGTGTTATAGGCATATATATATATATATATATATATATATATATATATATGTATATATATATATATATACATATATATATATACATATATATATATATATAGCGCCTTGGTATGTACGTAGACGTGCTGGATCTCACCTTCCAATCCTTGAGGCAGGATCTCCTGAGCATGAATGGGCATCAGGCTAGCTGGCCCTCAAGCTTCTAAGGATTCTCCTATCTGCACCTTCCACTTTGCCAGGATTGCAGAGAAGTGCTTTTCCATCTGGCTTTTGGTGGGTTCTAAGGATGCAGCTCAGGTCTACAAGCCTGGCTTTCCATGG
>JANHMN010000006.1:57009455-57026500 GCA_030674055.1 Rhabdomys pumilio
GTGGGTTCTAAGGATGCAGCTCAGGTCTACAAGCCTGGCTTTCCGTGAGTTCTAAGGATGCAGCTCAGGTCTACAAGCCTGCACAATGTGCTCTTTGCCCACTGAGCCACTTTGCTAGTCTAGACATGGTCATATTTTAAACACATGATGGGAGTTTCCTGTTTCAAGGAATATCTGTAAAATACTTCCATAAATGAATAATACTCTGTATATGTACATGTTAAAACAGTATTTTATAAATATAAAATATTTCAAAGTTGATTGCTGTATTCTACTTTTAGGTAATAACCGAGAACTTTAAAGACCACAGGTGAATAAGGAAAATAATTTGTCCAAATACTTCAAGAACAACAAATAGGTGTACCGAGTACCATATGCTATGATTTTTTTTTCTTAAATATCTATTGTTTGGTGCCTTTAAAAAAAAAAAGTCAAAAGATCTTTAGCATCCAATCATTTCTTACCACTGCTGACAGGCACAAGGGCAATCTGAGGAAGCTTTGATTTTTTTTTTCTCTTCTTTATGCTTAATTTCCAGATTATAAAAGTACACACCTGTAGTCAACACCTGGGAGGTGGAACCCTGAGTTTGAAGTTAGCATGGGCTATCCCGAGATCCTGCCTTATAGAGGTCAGGGAGAATAGGAACCATAGCTATTTAATCCTCAGAGCTAGTCTTTAAGACAGGTACAAATGTTCATTTTACTTTCAAGTACTATATTACTGACAAGCAACCCTCCCTACCTGACCAAAGGGCACAATTAACCCAGGCATTCCTACCTGTTGTACTGATGTGTCCGTTTTCCAAGTCAACATGTAAGGTGCCCTCACACAGCCTGGCAGATGTCTTTCTAGAGCACCAGAATCTCATGACTCCTGTCCTGGGACCGCTGAGTTCCCAAGGGAGATTCTGCTGCAGACTGAGCAACAGTTACCACTGCTCATTATCTCCCAAGACTCCGACAGACATTCAGAGCACACAGCAGAACATGGTTTACTCTCCTAGGTGCCATGTATACAAAGACTGAGAGGGCTGCTCCCAGTGGTCACTCAAAGCTGCCATTCTCCTGGGCACATTGCTCTCTGGGACCCAGTGCTATCCCAGTCTATTCTTCTTGGCCTCCAGTGTCACCAAGCTCTTCTGGAACATCAAAGAAGCCTGTGTGGCCCCATGGCTTTCAGTGCTCACAACACACCCATGACCTGAGCTTGCAACAGAAGATGCTGAGTACTGGCTCGTAATTCTAACAAGTAAACTTGCTGTCATCTACTCTTGGGGCTAACTTAATCTCTGTTAGTCCTAGGCTCTGATTCCATATTCTCAATAGGAATTCATCACGTTACCTATGCTTGCATTAGAATTATTTTTATTTAACACTGCTTATGCCATCTTACCTGTCTGCATAATATATTATTAAGTCATGGCTTCTGTTTTATTCCTAGAGTTTTCTCAGAAAGGCTTTTTTTTTTTTTTTTTTTAAATATGCCGCCAGTATGTCTGGCTATAACTGGCATTTCTAAAATAAATGACTGCTGCTTGTGCCCTGCCTACTGCTCAAAAGTCTATGGATACATGATGTTACACCATCATCAATATAGACTGCCTTTCTTCCTGTGTTTCTCGGAATTAACTGTGGGCTTACTAGAGCCTCAATGCACTGAAAAAATAACATGCAGGAAGCAGACTTGCAGAATATATGGATGTAACAGACTCAGGAGCACAGCGCCCCTTGCTCTGGGACTGAATAACGAGGATCTGAATTCTTATCTGCTGCTCTTCTCATGCAAACTGGACACCATTCAAAGATACACAGCCATGGAAACTTCCAGCAGAGGGTTCTAAGTGATATGTGAACTGGGCTCTGGCTTTCAAAATTGTTATTATCATGTTTCACTTTTGTTTTTTTTTAAAGAGGCTTGAACTGAGAGTTTAACATAACATCAAATTAACACTGACTGTAAAGTCTTGTTTTACTTAATGTCACTGAAGATTAAATTATCTGTTATCCTTACTGTGCCTGTGGCTATGCTTTCTTTTAAAGAATTTATTTCTATTTTGTGACTGTCTTAGCAAATGTTGAGCATGTTCATGTGTGTGTGTGCACATGTGTGTGTGTGTGTGTGGTGTTGTTGTTGTTGTTGTTGTTGTTGTTGTTGTTGTTGTTGTGTTGTGTACACCTTCAGAATCCAGAAGAAGGTACTGGATAACCTGGAGCTGGATTACTGGCAGTTGTGGGTTCTAGGAACCAAACTTAGGTCAGGAAGAACAGAAAGCCCTCTTCGTCTCTGAGCAACCCACACCACTACCCCCACGCCCCCATATACCCTAGAGAGGTAAGAAGGAAGAGAAGGAGGGAGGAGGGAGGTTACAAGTATGTGATCAGAAGACAACAGAAAAAAGCCAGTCCTGTCCTTCCATCATGTGGGCCCAGGGAATCAAACTCAGGCTGCCATGGTTGGTAGCCTGTTAGCATGTGCCTTTCCCTGTTGAGGCATCTCATTGGCCCTAATGAGCCAAGTCTTGAACCAAAAGTACTATTAACCCAATTTAATAGACTTAAGTATGTGCCAAAGCAAGTAAGTTATCCAAGGTTAGGACAAAGCCAGAGTGTGGAGGTAGCTGGTTGATCCAAATTCCTGTTCTGTATGACCTATCTCACCACATGGTGTAAGGGGAGGCTGGTCAGGAAATAACTAACCCTGGGAAGAATTTAGGTAGGAAGCAATGTCTTCCAAGGCTGAACTCTTGGTAGTCTCAGTCTCCAGAATATGGTTATGATGACCGTGAATGCATTTCATTAAAACCAACCAACCAAGGAAAGAGCTACAAAGTAATAGCCTAGTCATAAGATCCATCTAACCTAAGAGCCTGTCTCTCCTTCCAATATGCAAGTTCAACATAGTTGATTGGAAAGAAAAAACAAGAGAAAAATAATAATAAATTAAAATTAAAAAGCTAGAAGAAAGAAGACCTGACAGAATGCACTGAAGAGGGACAGAAACCTTTATGATTCTACACAAACCCTGACTGAACTGTGTTCATTTTAAGCAGGAACAGAATGAGTGAGAACACAGTAAAGCAACACACATTACCTTGCATGCTAGCTTTAAAAAATGTTCATCAGTAGAACAAAGGCATTTGAGTTCTGAGCATCCCAGAACAGAATGAGAATAGCATCCTACCTGCCCTGGCTGGCTTTATGTCAACTTGACTCAAGCTCATCTCAAAGGAGGGAACCTCGATTGAGAAAATGCTTCCATAAGACCTACCTGTAAGGCCTTTTCTTAATTAGTAACTGTGGGTGGTACTATCCCTAAGCTGGTGGTCCTGGGTTCTTCTATAAAAAAGAGGCTGAACAAGCCAGGAAGCAGCACCCTCCATGGCCTCTGCATCGGCTCCTGCCTCCAGTTTCCTGGCCTGTTTTAGTTCTTGTCTTGACTTCCTTCAATGATGAACAGTGGGTTGGAAGTGTAAGCAGAATACACTTTTCTTCTTTTTAAGTTTCTTTGGTTATGGTGTCTTATCACAGCAATACAAACCCTAACAAAGACAAGATGGTGCCAGGGTGGTGGGGTATTGCTCTGACAGACATGACCATGTTTTAGGGAAGACTGTGGAGGAAATTTGGAACTTTGGGCTAGAAAACCCACTGAGTGTTGTAAGTTGTTCTGTAGGAGCTTGGAGGATGAGAATGTGGAGGTCAGGACAGATGATGGAGCCTCTTGTGAGGTTTTAGAGGGAAGTTTAAAGATTCTACTGGGACACTGGTTATTTTTAATTAAGATGCTGTGGTTCTGGTCAGCTGAGGCTGAAGAATAAGCTGTGATTAACAAGAGACCAGCACCTTTGACGTGAAACCTCTGCATTATTAGGATAAATGATGATGGTTAGCTGGAGCTAAGAAATTAGTAGCAATTAAGAAGAGACCAGCATCACTGAGATGAAATCTTCTGGGGAGGTTTCCTGAGAGCACACAGAAGCTGTGTTCCAGAGGCAGCCAAGGTGTACCCTGTGCTGGCTAATGAACTTGGTCGTGTGAGTGTAGAGGGAAATCTCTTATAAGCACTTCTGTCAATTGAAAAGCATACGGTCAATGAGCTGAGGCAGGAAATAGGAGGTGGGATATCCAGTAGGAACAGAGAGAATTCTGGGAAATAAAGTTGTAATTCTCCCCAAAACACTGAGGAGATATGAGACAAAGAGGAAATGAGCCACATAGCTCAACCCAGGCCTAAGCATTTAATAATAATTAGACACAATCATCCCAGAAACAGGGCCTGGGAGGAAAAAACTGCTTTTTTTTTTTTTTTTTTTTTTTTTTTTTTTAAAAATATGAAAGAGCCACCCAAGTGGTACTGGTTTTGAAGGAATGAAGGGGTCATGCAGAGAAGTTGAGGCTTGGCACCATGAAGAGCGCCTGAGAGAGGCTACTGGTGAAAGTGTTTCCCAGTTGCAGCAGAAGGCCCTAGAGTTTTGGAGATGCCAGTACCATGGGATGACCAAGAACAACAGCAGCAATGGGGTGGAGCCTGCCTAAGCTTAGAAGACAACCTGTGTTTGCTGCTGAGGGCAGAGCTGGAGAAGTTACTCAAGGCCCTTTGAGGAGCCCAGAAGATCGTGAGTGAGTCCTAGACATTAGATGTTGAGTTATTTACAATTTTGGAGTTCGGTTTTGCTTTGATTTGATTGTGACTATGCCCTGGTTCTTCCCTCTTGAAGTAAAGCATTTAATTTATTTTTTATTTTACAGAAGCCCACAGTTGAGAGATTTAATTTTTAAAGATATTCCTAGGTTTTAAAAGAGACTTTGGAACATTAATGAGACCGAATTTTAAAAAGTGTTTGAGTTTGTGAAAACTGTGGAATTTTTAAAGTTTGTAAAATGCTCTATGCTGAGATGTTAACATTAACGTATGACCTCAGGGGTGAACAAGAAAGGAGTGGTTCTGGCTTATCAGTGATGTGCCGCGTGGCTAGTTGACAAAGGGTCAACTGTCCTGGATAGTTTTATGTCAGCCTGACACAAGCTGGAGTCATCTGAAAGGAGAAAACCTAAATTGTGAAAATGCCTGCGTAAGACCCAGCTGTAAGATATTTTCTTAATTAGTTGGGGAGGAGCTCATCCATGTTGGGTGGTACTACCCCTTGGCTGGTGGTCCTGGGTGTTTCATCATATCGATCGAAACCCTAACTAAGACAACTTGCATGGACATCTTAGAACCAGAGACAGGTGGCTGGCCACAGGGGATCACAGGAGAACATCAAGACCTGGCTCCCACTACATTTTCTTCACCAAAGCCTGTGGCAGGTATGAAGGACAGCAGGACATTTGGTGGAAGTCTGAGAGAGAGCCAGGTGGCCAGCACACGCAAGGTGCTCACTGACTATAACAGAAACGCTGGTGTGCTTCCAATAGCTAATGATTCCTTTATGAAAAGTCCTGTGACATTCCTGTGTGTACTGTGCCTCTGTAAAGATGCTGTTTATAGGGTCAGGTGTCTTATGAGCAACTCTGTCATATCCATGTCAAGGGCAGCTCTACTCTGTTCCTTAGCAACAGGTTTAATTATGTTCAGACAGCTACATATGACTTACTTGGTGCTCCTCAACTACCAGGTAGCTCAGTTCAGACTGAAGGAACTCCAGATGGCAAGTGTTTTCCCAAAATGCTTTCAAGACTGATCAAGAAGTTTCAGGCTTATTTTAAGTTGCAATTAGATGCTTTCCTTTTTATCCCACCTCTCTGTCTTTTTTGCTTTTTAAATTTGTCTTATCTTTACTTCTCTGAGGGTGACTTCAAATCATTTCTGGAGCATGGTCATGGGTAAATGCCTGAGTGAGTTAATGAAATGAAACACAGATGGGAAATCTAAGCCCACAGATCACATTAAGCAGCCAGTTCATAACCAGCTAGGGCCTACATAATCTGACTCCAATTTAGCGTCCTTTAAGTAAAGTGTATTAATACTGGTGGTTCCCAGTCAGGAAATGCTTTAAATTATATCTAAAGTATCACTTTCTAAGATGGGAGAAAAACCCAGATGTTGGCTACATGTGACTTTTCTGAATGAAGAGCATACCAAAAAAGTAAGTTTTGTAGCAATGGAGCAAAAAGGAACCTCAGTACTGTGAGTGACCCTGAAGTGTGTCAGCAACCGTCCTGGTGCCCAGTGTGATTACATAATACTGGGGATATGTCTGACCTGTGTGTCATCGCAGCAAGTACCCCCAGAAAAACACCTTGTGTTGGTTAGTCTTATGGTCAACTCAACATAACCTAAAGTCACCTGGGAAGAGAGAATCTCAACAAGGAATGAGACTGGTCTGTGGACATCTCTGTGGAGACTGTCTTGATTGTTAATTGACCTAGCTCACTGAGGGCAGGACCATTCCCTAGGCTAAAGGCCCTAAACTATAGAAGTATGAAAAGAGCCGACTGAATGAGCAAGCCCCAGGGATGCATTTATTTCTCTCCAGTATTGACTGTGGATATTACGTGACTAGCTGCCTTGAGTTCCTGCCTTGACTTCTCCTCAGGGGTAAACTGTAACCTGGAACTAAAAGATAAACCTATTCTTTCTTTAAGTTGCTGCTGGCTGTGATCTTTTATCATAGCAAATAACCAGAACACACCTCAAACTGTGATTTCTGTAAAGTTGGAGGATTCACTCTGAGCCTAGGCTGATCAAGAACTGGACACCTGAACCATGTCCCATTTCATCAGAAAGGTATCTTAGCTGTTTATCAGAAGAATACATTCTCACTTGTCACGAGAAGCCAAATTGCTATGAGCAGTTCCAGGATACGGCAAAGCATAAAGAGACGCATGGGTGTGACATCCAATTCCAGAAAAGGGAGCATATGAAACTGTGGGGAGCTTGAAGCGTAGGCTGGAACTCAGGCACTTCAGAGCCAGTGTATTTGCCCTCACAGGAATTAGCTGGGCACTTCAAAAGTATATATATATATGCAATAGCATAAGCATGGCAGAACAAATTTCAAAAGCCATATCCATTATCCAAGATGTATTAGATGTTAAATGAATATAAAGGCAGACTGATGCCTTCAGAAAGCACATTAGAGTCAGCCACAGGTTTCCAGAGACAGAATGCAATGTGAAGGCTTTTATAGACCTCACTGCAAGTGAAATGCTGTCTATCACATTTGCAAGATTGTAAGAATGGCTACTGCCAAGAAACAACCACCACATTAGGGCGCAGAGCAAGACCAAAGGTAACACTTTAAACAAGTCATGTCAGAGCTCACGATACAGACAGCGGCCATCAGTGAACACGGTAGGGAGAGACTGATACTTGGCATATGTGACTTAACGCTTAATCCTAATCTGATGCAGTCAGGGCTCACAAAGCTTCACTCTGAACATTCTCTGTGATAGTATGAACTGCTGAGGGGAATTTAAAGCTACTTAAGTAAAAGCAAACTCCAAATATTTGTGTTCCCTCAACATGCATAGTTTTAAATCCTAATCACAGGCTAGAACAATGGCTTAGCCGTTTGTTAAGAGTGCTTGCTGCTCTTCCAGAAGACTAGATTGCTACCTAGCAATGTTCAGGAGGCTCAACAACCTGTAACTCCAGCTTTAGGCTGTCTGATGTCCTCTCTGGACTCCACAGGCAGCCACACTTACTTGGCATATTCCTCCCTCTCCCTCTCCCTCTCCCTCTCCCTCTCCCTCTCCCTCTCCCTCTCCCTCTCCCTCTCCCTCTCCCTCTCTCTCTTTCTCACACACATACATGAATAAAACATTTAAAGCCCTAATCACCAGTCTGTGGTAAATGATGCTGTGGATCTGATGTGATTCCTGCACTTAGCAGGAAGCAGCACAGAGTTCTGTTACCCCCAGGTGAGGAGAGACTAACCACACAGGCAGGGGCAGGGTCCTCTCTGGTCTTCTACCATGTTGGTTCCCTGATCTCAAATTCCTAGCCTGTAGAACTGCAAGCAAAACATGTTTGCTATCTAAATCACTCAGTTTGTGTTTTGTTAATAAAGCCAAGCAGACCAAGACAGACTCTGAAAGCAACAAAGTATGTGTGTGTGTCTGTGCACACACATGCACGTGTGCATGCATGCACATACCTACTTGTGTGTTTTAAATTCCTTTTTTGAGGACAGTTACTGGAATGGCTGCAGAAGCCATGGCATTTGTGCAACAAGACTATAATTTCTCAGGATGACTTATATTATTAGTTATGGTGACATGACAGGCGTTTAACTTTACAGTCACATGACAAGCACTTTCCCATATGCTGAGCACAGAGTACAGGTCAGATGCTCTGCTATGTACTTGATATGTATTTTCTCATTGAATTCTCAGGACTTGGAAAGTACTGATACTTTCATTGTATAAGTGAAGAGACAAGTCTCAAAATCCAGAAGGCACACGGCCAGCAGGTGACTAGGGAGGGATTTGAGCCAAGAACTGTCTTGCTTCTGCGTCTGGTGTTCTTGCTATTTCATAGTGAGAAGTCTTTTACTGATCCAGTTGGACCTGTGGATCTGTGCTCCAGCATGCACTACGCTAGAATTTATTTCAGGAAAGAGAAAGCAGCTCCCAAGGGCTTCTCCCCCGGGAGATTACAAAGTGGTAATAGTTGAGGATGAACTGGGGCAGAAAGTGACCAATACAAAATTCCCTAAAACCAGAGAATTTCTACAAGGTCCAACTGGGCAATGGGTGACTCCTAGAAGAGCCAGACACTGAGAACAGCACAGGATTCAGGAGTGTAAACAGTTACAGACTTGGGGTTAACATCTGACTTCTGGCACAGAAGGAATCTTCTGGAAAGTTGCCACATCTTTGGTGAAGTGGTTTTTACAACCAGAATGGGGATCACTGGAAGCATAATTAGATTAAATTTATTTTAAATAATTTAGATGACCATTATGTAAATAGGAGCATAAGCATTTTTCAAGTTAAGGGCCAGTAATCAGGCCACAATCGCTCTGGAAGCCCAGGCTCGAGAGATCTTCATGTCAAAATGCCCAAGCACAGTTCAGAGCATTGGCCTTGATGAACACTCTGGCATGATGATAAACCTGCTCCAAGAGTCAATGGAGATGAGGGGAAGTTACCTGGTGGTACTTCTTGAGGATGTTGTGCATCTCTGCCACGTCTTCGCTGGTAATGGTCTTGATGACGTATCTTTTATCATAGGACGTGTGAAAACGAGCCCCACTGCGAGCCTGGGAGTCATTGGGAAGGGGTGCACTTCTGGTCAAGGAATTCTTCCCGGTGGGAGGAGGAGGGAGAAGGGAAGAGAACTGGTTAAAGTGTGGCTTTGGGGTTTGAGTCATTTGTCATCATAGCAAGAGCATTTGCAATTGGAATAAACTGGTAAGTGGCTGGCAATATTTCACAATTCTCCGTAACCCGATTGCAAGTCTCTTAAATGAAATGAAGAGTAAGAACTGGGTAAGAACTGATTCTAACGTCCTTAGAGGAGGATGTACTGGGAGCACTGGTGAAGAGCATTCAGGAGGGTGGCCTTGAGTTCCATGCTTTCCTGTTTGGTTTTGATAAAGGTTCTACATAGCCCTAGCTGTCCTGGAACTCTCCAAGTATACCAAGCTGGCCCTGAATCCACAGAGATCTACTTGCCTCAGCCTCAGTTGGGATATACAACCTCACCCTGCTCAAGGTTAGCTTAGAATTCTATGTAGATCAGATCTACACAGGCCAACCTGGGCTATGCAGCAAGTTTTAGGTTACTTAGCATGGCTCCATGCAAAGAGCTTGTCTCCAAGCAAACAAATAAAAAAGCAGGCCCACATCCAGAACTGTAATGAGTTATTTATTTGCCTTGTTCTTCTCAGATTTGTCAAGAGCTCACATTTTTCTTCTGAATAGGATAAGGTTTTGCCACAAAAGGACAGTCACGGAGCTTGTCTTTACAGAGCAGACCACCAGGAC
Source organism: Rhabdomys pumilio (assembly GCA_030674055.1). NCBI lineage: Eukaryota > Metazoa > Chordata > Mammalia > Rodentia > Muridae > Rhabdomys > Rhabdomys pumilio. Next base: position 57,019,391 of record JANHMN010000006.1, read on the forward strand.
TCTGTGCAGATGCTGCCCTCACTGTCACATCACTTCACAGGTGACAAGATGAGCTGAGAGGTCATAACAGAATAAAGGTCATATAGCCAGTCAACGAGGAACCACAATTTCAGCTTGTATGGTTGGTCCAGAACCTAGATTCTCAACTACTAAGCTAGAAGATTATTGAAAGATTCAGTCATGGCCTGTGGAGGAACAGGAGTGTGGGAAAGTGTGTTCTCTAGAACTTATTAGAAGCCTCTGGCTTAGTCCATCTTCCACTCCTCTGCACTAGTTTTCAAGCACTACTGAGGACAGATGAGCATGGGGGTCTCTGCAGTGACTCTGCAGAATGATGTGCCCCAGAGTTTGAATCAGGATATCTACACTATAGCTAGTATAGAGCCTTACAAGTCTTCTCGCACTTAAGACTTCAACCAGTGTCCCTCTTCTTTCTTTGAATTGTCAAGAAAATTCCCCTGCTTGCCTGACTCTTTTTATACTGGTCAGAGACTAATAGCATTAGCAAACTCCCATGTCTGAGGAAGTCTGGATTTCATCATTGCTAATAGTACCCATGAGTAATGACATCATCCCCTTCCAGGCCTTGCTTGCTGGCCCATGTGTATTGGGATTCAAAGGCAAAGTCACCTTCCCCCTTCAATTTCCTCTCTAAACAAGGCATCCATTGGAACCCATGGACTAAACTGTTTCAGGGAACACAGGTGACTTTGGAAAGTCAGGCGATATCAGGGTCCTACGGATTTTCAGTTGAAGGGCCTCTGCCTAGCAGATTCACGTCACTTTCTAATTTCTTCATTTGCAGGTGAAGACAGCAAGGGCTGAGACAGCCAAGGTAGAATCAGACCACAACAGGACAGAAGCCTGAGGAGGGAAATGGCCCTCCAGCTTATCTTGATTTCCCAGGATGCACCTGGCATCATGGCACTGGACCATTACATCCTGAGAGAGTGCGTCTCAGCTCCAATGTAAGCAGGCACACCTGCCAAGTGCAGAGGCAAGACTGCCAATTAAGCTAAGAAAAGCAGATTTAGTAATTAGAAAACTCGAGATGAAAAAAAAAATCAATTTAATTCCAGCAGGACTTTAAGTATCAAGATTTGGCAATGTTAAATCACTCTTAAGACAACTGAAATTCATCAGGTAGATAAAGCAGAACAAAGGATTTTCAGGATGAAAATGGTGACATTAGCAAGAGTTTAATTCTCAGTTAATTATTTCTTTGTTTTGTTTTGTTTTTTTTTTAAAGACTCCTTTACTATTTCCTGCTTAGAACAAAAAGGAAGAAAATCAAAGTCAATGTCCCTTCTGTGGGTAAACGCCAGCAAAAAAAAATTATTGTTGTTGTTGTTGTTGTTGTTGTTGTTATTATTATTATTATTATTATTATTATATCACCAATGGTCTTATTTTCCCCTCCCAAACATTAATATGCAAAAGGGTATTTACTGCAAATAAATAAGAACTGTAAATACCACTAATACTACAAATTATCTTCAGACATAAAATCAAAGCAGGAACCATCAATTCTGACAGACAAGATGAAGTGACAACACGGGGTAACTGGGGGGTGGGAACAGGAAGGGCATGGACTCACCCAGAGGTCACACACACACTTGCAGAAGGATTTATTTTGGCTCAAGATTTCAGTAGGTTCGGCTCATGGCTACTTGGCCTAGGAGCTTTACAGAACACTGTGGCAGGATCGTGTGAGGAGGATGGCCGTTCATACAACATCGGATCAGGGAGTGTGTGTGGGTATGTGGGCACACCTCTGCCTTTGTCCAAATTTTATTCCACCTGGGCTACGAGGCCATTTAATGTTGTTGACCACTCTCAAGATGTATCTTTTCTCCTTAGTTAGCCCCACATATCAACTCTTTCTAGAAAAATCCCCTTATATTCACCCAGGAGTGCCACTCACATCTAGGCAGCTTTTAATCCAATAAACTGACAAAACCAGCCACCTCAAGGTTCATAGCCCAAGAAAACTAACCCATCCTCCCAGGAGCCAGTGTGGGAGAGCAAAATCAGAAGCTGAGTCGTCAATGCTGCTCAAGTTCAATTAACAGCCCACGTGGAGACCACGTGGAACTGCAGGTTCTGACCCCACAGGCTGGTGCCACGGCGTTCTAGGAAGTAGATGATACTGATGGAGTTGGTATATGGACTACTGTTGGGAGCCAAGTCCTAGCACAAAGCAGCTATCATCTTTGCAGCCATCTCAGGCCATATACCCTGACAAGAGACTTGTTTTCAACAGCCTACAACAGCTGAGCACACTCTGATAAACATCTTGTTTTTCTCACATATCTTGTTTTGTTGTTTAGTGCCCACAGCTGCAAGGAGCACATGGTAAAGTGTCTTCAGCTGCACTCTCTGGCTTGTGCTTATATATACCCATGATTTTCTTTCAATAAATGGGACTTGATCACACATCCTGTCTTGTCTCCATTCTTCACATCTCTTGTCCCTCCATCCCCACTCTCTCTCTTGCTAGACCCTGTTGACTGACCTGAATGGACTGGGTCAGACCACCATGAAAACTGAGGGTCCCCAGTGGTGGTCATAACATGTTTAAGCTGCAGTATGTGAAGAACTATTTAGTGTGTAGTAATGCACACTTACACTAGCACACTGTCCATTCAATTCTCTCCGACTTTAAGTTCAGATAAAACGGAAAGCTGTACTCAAATCTTCACTTCAGTAGTTAATGAACAACCCTGAGCAAGGACGAGGCTGCCTGTGTTGACAAGTGTGAAACCTGCACTAATAAACAGTGTAAGAATTTAACTCGGGTTCTGCCTCATGCAGGAGTCTCTTCCTTTCCCTTCATCTTCAAAGACATAGAAATTCCTTATTGCATTCTTTGTGCTAGATACTGGTCCTGTCCTGATCTTGGTATATGCTTTCATCCTGGTTCTGCCTCAGCTCACTTCTACTAGTGTTATGAGCATCCCGACTTGCAGGCTATGTATGAAAACAATTCCTTAAGGTTCTCGGTTTCCAAGTACTTTGGTGGAGTTGGGGATAGTTTGCCAAAACTTAGACTGTGCCTGTAGAATTAACATAAAAAGTATTAATCATGTTTAGTGAAAGCTCCATCTAAGAGACAACTGGAAAATCAGAAAAGCTAATGCCACTGTACACAAAGCGCCTGACCCTTGGGGTGACACAAGCCCCAGAGAATTTTGGCTCGTTATTTTGTATTTTCTCGCAGCATTCCCACAAGTTACATTTTTCCCACTTGAAAGTAAAAACCTGATGAACAGTATGAGGCAGGTAATGTATGTCTTAGGTTCCTGCCTAAAACTTTCCCTGGGGAAAACGAACAGAGTAACTGACAGTCAAGAATATTCTTTGGTCATTACAAAACATAACTGTAGATCTTTTACAGCCTTTATAATGAGATAGACATGGGCTGAAGAGATGGCTCACCAATTAAAGTCACTGGTTAATCTTCAGAGGACCTGGTTCAACTCCCAGAACCTACATGGTGGCTCATAACTATGTCTAACTCCAGTCCCAGGAGATCTAATACACTCTCTGGTTCCACAGACATTGGACAAATTTGGTGCACAGATATACATTCAGACAAACACCCATACAAATAAAAATAAAGGTTTAAAAAGTGAAAATTTATTTGCATTTCTGGTCAATGCAGTGTAATGTTGAAGATGAGGGACAGGTATCCAGAATGTTCCCTCATTTATAATTACCTGCCATTCCTATACCACCTGTTATTTCTGTACCACCTGGCATTCCTGTACCACCTGGCATTCCTACACCACCTGTTATTCCTGTACCACCTGGCATTCCTACACCACCTGGCATTCCTACACCACCTGGCATTCCTACACCACCTGGCATTCCTACACCACCTGTTATTCCTGTACCACCTGGCATTCCTGTACCACCTGTTATTCCTGTACCACCTGGCATTCCTGTACCACCTGTTATTCCTTAGCCTTTGCATATGTCATTTGGCCTCTTTGAGATTCAGTTTCTGGTCTCTAAAGTGAAGGGCAGTAAGACAGACAGCAAATCAAACACTCATTGCACAAACCTGAATATGGGAACTGGCCTGCCTGTAACCCCAGTGCTCACAGGAAGAGGCAGGGGTAGGGGGATAGGGGGAATACTTCTGCAGAAAGCTGACTAGCTAGCTTCAGCCAGAGACCTTAGAAGGTGTTTGTTACCATGGAAAAATCAATATAAACGATCCTATTGAAATGCCTACCACACTCTAGAGCCCAGGGCCTCATGCGTGCCTCTGTAATTAAAGCAAAGAGTGATTGAGGAAGACAACAGACCTCAAGCTCTAGCTTCCCCCCAAACATGAACCCCCAACATGTACCCAGACACCCATAAACACACCTATACACAGGTTGGCACACCAAACACACTCAAAGACAAAACAAAAACCCAACCCAAGCCAATATACAATGTCCTCCAAGTCATGGCTCTTTGCTTAAACAAAGGCTGGAGGTATAGGTCTTAGAACACAGAGCGTGTCGCCCAAGGAGATTCTAGTCAGGATACTGGAAGGCCATGGTAGTCTTGGAAGTGTGTACTGACAGTTTAGGACATCTAGGCCGAGATAAAAAAGATGACAACATTCACAGGTCTACATAAAACTTATACTTTATAGATTTCAGATGTGTTCAGGACAGCCCCAGAAAGAGCAAGCACTGACATGAAGGTAAGAAGGGATCCTTCTTACAATAAAAAGTCATCAGAGTTGGAAACAGCTTTAAAGATTATTATTATTATATTATTATTAAAGCTTTAAAGATTATTCCAACACCCTCAACTTGGAGAGAAGAAAACAGACCCAGAGGATGCCAGTGAAAGCCCATCTAAGCTCTTAGCAGCACACCCAGTTACTCCAGTGCCCACGAGGCCTCAGGCTCTAGAGTGTGGCAGGCATTTCAACGGGATAGCTCATATTGATTTTTTCCATGGTAACAAACACCTTCTAATACCAATTTAGAGTGTGAACCAGGTGACACAAAATCAAACTTGTTCCTATGTTTTCAATTTTGCTGAGTTAAGTGTGTGGAAAATATCGATAACAGCCATGGTGTTAAAGCAAACAGGCTACTTTAAGTATGTTTTTTATTAACCAGTATAGGAAGCCTTGGTTCATTCAAAGGTAGCACCGGCAGGGGGCCGGGATAGGAGCCATCTTCTCTCCAGGCAAGAGCTGGGGAACAGACTGTAGGAGGAACAGAGCATCTGGCGCTGCTCCTGGGAGTTAGGCTACAGCATGAGGATGGGGCTAGAGGATGCACGGGTTCTAGTGTTTCCCAGAGTCTCGTGGGCTGCAGCCATGCCAACCTCAGGATTCTTCACATGTTTCTAGCCATGTAACTCGCTTTATCATGCCTAAACTGAGGACTATTGGGGAATGTTAACTCTCCTTCTACCACTCCGCGATATCTGCCCTACTTTCTTCGCTGAGAAGCACATAGGCTTTGCTGGTAGAAAAGATCCTGAGAGGAATCTCTTCGCTTTGGGAACCCAAGTTGTAGCTTCTCCTCCACAGCAGTAATCTCTGAAATGAAGTGGGCAAGTTAGAGAGAAGGAAGGCCAGCAGAGGTGTTAGTTTTAAAAATCTTAATTTAACGGATACAAAAGCAAGACTGTTTCGGATCTAATCCAATCAAGGCTGAAAAGTGCCACTTCTGTTTTAATCTTCGTAATCTCCATTTCCAAACTACAACACTTATTTTTCTGGACTTTCATCCACTCATGTGTCCTCAAGAAAAAGTGTCAGACAAAAAAAATCGAAACCACAGAAACCCACCCCAGGTTTGAAGAGATCTGCTCCCTTGAAAACTCAAATTCCTAAGCTTTAGACAAAGCTTGGACAAGTTTTCCCTTCCGAAATAAGATTAACAGTATTTACATTCTAATCTAGGTTCTGCACGGATCAGTTCAAGAGAGACAGGTGAAGATCTTCTCCACCCCTTCCTACAACAAGTTCGGATCAGAGAATTCAAACCACTTCAAGGAGCAGCTTCAAGCTGAGGAGCCCCAGCTGTGGGGAGGTGTTTCTGGGCCCCGCATGACCACTGCTATCTAAACCGGAGCAGCTGGGACTTCCCAAGAAGACTTTAACAAGAAGGGCTTGTTGATGCTCCTGAGCAGGAAGGGGTTGGAGGGTCATTAGGCCCTCATCAGATTCTGCCACATGTTCCCTCCTGCTCCCTCTCTCAGCTGTCAGTAATCCTGCCCCAGCTGGACAGAGCCTTGGGAAGGTTGAGGATAAGGGGAGAAAGAAGGGACTCACTCCACGAAGCTTTTGGCAGCTGTCACCCACTGGGCTGGGACTTTTCAGTGAAGCAGCTGTCTCAGGATAATCCATGCTCCTGACTCAGTGGTTTACCAGGCTAGACTTGGGTCAAACTGGTTCTTCAGTTTGTTGTTGGAAAATAACTTATTCCCACCTCTCCCAAGAAAGTTGAGGGCAACAGGCCCTCCCAAGGTTCTCCTTCCACCCTTACAGCTCAGCATCTTCTCAAACTAAGGGCTCAAGATGGAGTCAGGGGCAACATGAAACAGGATCTGCAATAAAACCAACGCAATACAAACCACAGCCCAACAGCAGTGCCCCCACTCCTACGGCAAACCCATTTACCGACAAAGAAACACAGCTGGACTGAATGTCTCCAAGAGTCCTGTTCCCTCTTGCAATTATTAATCAGGAGAAATTGGTGTTGTTAATTCCCAGAGGTTTGGGAAACGGCTAAAGATTTACTCTTAGTTTATGAAATAAAAAAAACTAATGATAAATGTACACAAACCACAGAATATGCTGGATTCATTGACTATAGCTTTCCTTCAATACATTTGGTCATTTCATATCATAAACTATCAGTCTTTAAAAGTTGTCCTAAGTAGATATAATGTTCTAACATGTTCCAAGAAAAAGGCAGGCAAAATCAAAATTGATAAAGTCTCATATTAAAAATATACTAATTTCAAACTCTGAATTTCTTTTCTAAAAACAAATGAATTTTATTTGTGTATAATGTATATGCATGGATACATGTGAATGTGTGTGTGTGTGTGTGTGTGTGTGTGTGTGTGTGTGTGTGTGTGTGT
>JANHMN010000006.1:57026510-57090220 GCA_030674055.1 Rhabdomys pumilio
TGTGTGTGTGTGTGTGTGTGTGTGTGTGTGTGTGTGTGTGTGTGTGTATGTACATGTATGTACACCAGAAGCCGATACCAGGTGTCTTGGTCTATGCCTCATTTTTGAGAGACAGTTTTTCACTGAACCTGGGGCTCACCAATTTGGCAAGGTTGGCTGGCCAGCTGGGTCCCAGTACCCTCCTGTGTCTTCCTCTCCAGCACCTGGGTTACTAAAGGAGTATGTTGTTTCTATGTGGCTGCCCAGAATCTGAACTCAGGTCTTCATTCTTTCATGGTAAATACTACACCTACTGAGGCACATCTCCTGTGCCCCTAAACACTCTCTTACTTTTTAAGTAACCATATACTTATTTATTTGTGCACATATATGTATGACCCATATATGTGCACATATATGTATGGCTCAGAGGACTTGTGTTAATTCTTGTCTATCATGTGTGTTTGGAAATTGAGCGTAGGTCAGGCTTGGCAGTGTCCTTATCCACTGAGCTATCCTGCCAGTTCCTAAACCGTTCCTTTTCAGTGCCTTGACTTAGAAGCCACTCACAGACCATACCACTCACCTAAAGCGTACAACTCAGAAGGTTTCGTGTGTTTGCAAAGCCATGCCACTACTGCCATATCTTTTTTACAGCATCTTTAGCAACCTGTCCACATTTCTGCTCTAATTCCCTTGTCTGTCCTCTTTCTTGTTACATTTCACATAGTGAAAAAGTATTGCAGTTGGCCGACACATTTTTCCCAAGGCCCAGAAATGCAGGTATCACTACATGAGGCCACTGACTGTCCAGCTGTGCAAGCTGCAGACCCCAGACTGAGGAAGGAGACACTACAAATGACCTCTGCTCACAGCAGTGCTGACCTGTGACAGCGGGGGACACGTCATGGGCAGCAGATGTTGCTTCTAAGGCCGATTCTGGGCTTGCTGGGTAGCTGAGGGTAAAATGTGCATCTGGATGAAAGTTGCAGTTCTAAGACAAAGCTATGGTAATGAGCAGATAAAACTACTTAAGGGTCTCGTCCCTTTTAAAACCAACTGCACACGCTGGTAGTTAAGCTCCTTTTTCCATAGATGTCTTGTAGCATATGATATCCTGTCTCAAGCCTCAACAGCTGTGTCTAAAGCTCTGGTATTCCGGTGCCCTCAACAGGAAATAAAGCGAGATAATGAGAGATGTTCCCTGCAAGAGTCTTCTCGAATTTATAATTGGAAATTTACTATCCCTTCTCTTTCAGAAAAGGATTAGTGTGCCCTCCTTCCCACCCGCCTCCTCCAACAGTGGGCACCGAAGATGTTTACTTTCACAGTGGGAGAGCCAGGCTTAGTGGAGCCTCCATGAGGGGAGCAATCATAAAGGTCAATTTAATTAGCTCATTGCAATCACCAACCCTTTATAGTTCTCATAAAACAACCTGCTTCAATGCTTGTCACTCCCCTAGCACCTTTGTTGAAAATACCAAGCATTTTTCACACTTAATTCTCTTGACATAATCTCGTATTTCCATATTATTTTTGTAATTTTTCGTGTTGTTTGTAGCTTGCGCTTTCTGGCAAAAGTCACATGTGAAGGGCCAGAAGGATGGCTCAGCACGGAAGGATGTTTGCCGCCAAGCCTGACCTGAGTTGGATTACGAGATCTTCATGACTAGAAGAAAGAACTGAGGTTGCCCTCTGACACGAACACACTTGTTGACACTGACATCTGACATCTGCACTCTTCCATTTGTGTGCTGAGGCACCTCTGCCCACTCCTTATCATGATTCCCACACAGAATGAATGAATGAATGAATGAATGAATAAATAAATAAATAAATAAATAAATAAATAAATAAATAAAATGTAGGTTTTAGTTTTTTAAAAAAAATCATATATGGAACCTTTAAAAAATGTTAGTCAAAAGAAAGACCACTTGAAAACAAATCAATTCTGCCAAGCTCAAATGTGGGAAAGCAATTAGCTTCCTAGGAGAACCTATCAATATGTCCAAGAACCTGTATTAGTTACTCTTTAAGTCACTGTGACGAAAACAACTTGAGTAGAAAGGGTTTATTTGGGCCAGTGGCTTAGGAGTGCTTAGTCTTTACTGCTTGGTCACATGGCTCAGGCAGGCCATCAAGGCAGCAGGACAGTGTGGTGGAGGATATGACAGCACAGAGTGAAGCTGGAGCTTAGCTCAGAGAACCTGGAAAGCTTGCTGCCCCACCCCACCCTGATGTCATAGATGAAACCGAGAACCGCAGTTCATGGTGGGTGAACGTGGCCACAGCATCAGTCGCTGAAGACCCAGGGCTCATCCAGGCTCCCACGAAGTGTTCTTCCCCCAGTGTAGGCTACCTGTTACATGGCCTAGAAACCAGTCTCAAGCCTGCTGACAACTCAGGATTACGACTGCATGCCTCAAATCACAGAGCCCAAGAGAAAAGTGTGATCATCACCCAGAGAGCTAAATTCTGGGTTTCCCTTGGACATATGGGAGCGAGCTCAGGTGATCTACTAACATCATCAGAATGTTAAAGACCACCATGCTAACTTGACCGTCACCATGGAGTCATTAAAGGCATACCGTGTTCAAAGCCCCATGTTAAGTGCTTATCAAAAGAAGTGGGATCCTGAGCACAGAATAGCTTTCATTTTAGAAGATAGCAAAACACTGAATGCTCACCAATAATGAAACAACTATCAGAAAAGAGGAAGGTGGCAATGAATGGTGACGCACTGGAGAGCACCGTGCAGGGGACTCACAGAGCATTATGAGAACAGCCTTTTGAACTCTCAGGGTGGGACTTGATTTTGGAGCTCTAATACCAGAAGTCAGTCTCCAGGGCTCGTGGAATGGAAACATTGTGTTTACCTCACACCCAGGGCTAAGGAATGACTAATGATTAGCCTTGGGTTCAGGGCAGGAAACACAGGGCCGACAGTAAACTGTGTTTGAAGGGAGGCAGGGGCATGGTGGTGGGAACATGATGGTGGGGAGAATCATCTTCTCAGCTTTCAGAGAAGAGAGAGAAACATCCAAGAATTGGGATACAGATTGGCTGTGGAGTACATTCTACTCTCTCAAAAGGCTGAGCACCTGAGATGGAACTCCTGTGTGTTTTAGCCCAAGTGCCTCCATGCGCAGGATGAAGTAACTGCCCAGGGACCCTTGGGATACAGAGGTGGTTATCAGAGAGAACAAACTGCAAGAGTGAGCTGGGCAAAGCCAACAACTGTGGTGGTCTGACTATGTTTGGCCCATGGGAAGTGGCATTATTAGGAGGTGTGTCCTTGTTGGGGGAAGTGCATTACTGTACTGGTGGACTTTAAGTTCCTGTGCTTAAGCTCTGCCCAGGACAGAAGAGACCCTACTGCTGACTACCTGTGGGAGATAGTCTCCTCCTGGCTGATGATCAAAATGTAAACTCTCAGCTTCTCCAACATCATGTCTGCCTGGACACTGCCATGCTTCCCACCATGATGATAATGGACTGAACCTCTAAAAGTGTAAGTCGGCCCCAATTAGATGTCTGCCTTTATAAGAGTTGCCTTGGTCATGGTCTCTTCACAGCAATAAAAGCCTAACTAAGACACCAACTGCCCAGTGGGAAAGAGACAAGAGTTGAAACAGTGCACAGACTAAGCACACACAGGTGGGGACACTGTTAGTATGACTGTCGAAAGAGAATCCAGGAAGGCTCCCATAAGAATTTCCTGGAGCCGGGCCCCTCCCCCAGACTCCTAGTGAGTACCACCTAGGGCACTCAACTGAGCGGTCAACAGTCCTGTGGGCACTGCATGGTCTCCAAGCCACCGGTCAGAAACTCAACTTTATCTTCCCCTTCCTTCTTGCATTAAACTCCCAATTTCCTTCTGTGACTCATACAATCTGTTCTCTCAGCTGCACAGGCACCAACTCTTCTTTGCTGCCTCTCGTTCTTTTCACTGGCCCCTGGCCCTGACTTTTCTGCTTGACTCTGTCACAGTTTTGTGCAGCTGCTCTCTGTCAGTGACAAAGGACTCAGCTCTCTTCTCCTCTGTACACACTGAGACATCCCCTAGTCTCCTACTTTCTTCTTTCTCTTCTACGCCTTCATTATGGAACCATCCACTATCTAAAAGGTATGTATGGGATAAGAGGAGGCCCGGAGAGATGGCTCAATGGTTCAAAGTTCCACTGCTCTTCCTATACTTAGAGGGTAGGTCACAAGAGGGCACCTGATGCCCTCTTCTAGGCTCTGTGGGTACTCCCACACATGTGGCATACACATATAAACATAAATAAAAATAAGCCTTTTAAAAATTATTTACCACCCCCACTCCCAGACTTCAGGATCTGGGGGATGGCTCAGCAGATAAAGTTCTTGCCATCTAAGTTAGGATCTACAGACATACACATAAAGTCAGATGGGTATGGTAGCCCACTATAGTCTCAGTATTCAAGAGATGGAGATAGGGGTTTCTAGGGAAACCAGTGAGCTCCAGACTCAGTAAGAGGCCATTCAGAAAGTGGATAGCAACTAAGAAAGATACCAGACACCAGTTTCTGACTTCTGCATGCATGCACACATGTATGTGTGTGTGTGTGTGTGTGTGTATACACACACACACATATATATATAAATGCATACATATATGCATTTAAATCATATACAAATAAACTCACAAAAAAACAAAAGCAGACTTCATAGATCTCTTCTCCCCTGCACAAAATCCACAAAACTGGTTACTAGCTGCAGAGTAAGGTGAGGCCTTCAGATTCGTTATCACACTCTCCTTGTGTGTCTGGCTACGTCCCCATCCGTGTCTCTCCCTCAGCTCCCTCTCTACCCAACTGTTTTGTACTGCATGAATAACCCTGTCCCTCTCCCTTCTTTCAGAGCTCCCAATGGAAAGGTAGGCAGTATAGGAAAGACTATAGTTCCCTCTTTCATACAGCTTTAAGTCAGCTTGAGAAGTTTGCCCTGCAAACATCTTTATTTGACAGATGTCCTGGAAGAATCCCCTACTCCCTAAAATGTGGTGAGCTGGGAAGGTCTTCAAGTTAGAACTTGAAACTTAAAACAAGAACATCAGAAGTTTAGAAATGTTAGCTTCTAAAATGAATTATTTTTAAAATTAGAACTCTGTTGAAGATACAAAGAAGAAAGGGCATCAAATGTGAATAATGAGGGATTCTAATTCAGGAGGCACAGTGGGGGCAAACAGAACCTGGTATTATCCAACACAATGAACAAGAGGGCTCAGTAGCAACTGCACCCTGTATTTAGGTTGAACAGTGCAGGCTCCACCCTGAGCAACTTTTTGGTTTGGTGGGAAATCTTCTCTGGATACTCACAAGCAAACTGAAGATCCTATCCGACTTCCCAGGACGGTCTTAAGAGGGCTGATGTCCTTCAAAGCCAGCAAGGGGACTGCAGACTTTCTCAAAGCTAATGAAACATCTTCTTAACATTTACTATAGAATCTGCTGTGCTTTACTCGTTAGTCTGTATTCCCAAGAACATCTAGGCCTTTGGGCATCAAATATGGGGATGTGACTCCGGTGGTGGCATGCTTGCCTAACATGCATGAAGCTCTCTGGGCTCCATCCTGAGCACACAGATGACTACATTCCAGCACTGTGGAAGTAGGGAAGATGCCTAGAATGTTTAGCACAGAATCTGAACTACAGCAGAACAAACAGACACACACAGGGTCAATCAGCTTGAGTGACATCAGAGTGAAAGGGGCCAGGGCTTGCGGTATTAGAAGAAATGTAGAAAAGGTAGTGGCGGAAGCCTCAATGACAGTAGTCATCCCTAAAATCGTCTAAAAGGGGCAGGGACAGGGGATCACACGGGCCAACAATAACCACAAAAATGGAACTCAGTCTAAGCATATCACAAACCTGTTATATAATTTTAAAAAACTACTAAGCCACTAAACTCAGACTGAATCTGAAATCACCAGGCGTACGTGCAGGCATGTGTACACACACGAATCTATGTATGTTAGGTGGGTGTGGGTTTGGAAGGCTTGGTCTCTAGCCGGAGAGCTCCTGGGGGGTGATGGGATTGTGTGAGTTCAGGCTAAGGGTGGGTTAATCCACTCATAATCTGATGGCTTTACTAGGGATAACAGAAGCTAGGAGACTGGACCTGGCTGATGAAAGATCATGAGGGTGTGCCTTTGAAAGGGCTCCTTCCCCCTCTCCCTTCTTCCTTTCCTTTGCTCTCCTCTCCCTCCTCCAGTCCCTCCTCTCTCTCTGCTCCCTGACTGTCTTGAGGCCAGCCACTTTCTCTACTACATGCTTCTATAACCATGATATTCTGCCTTACCCTGGCCCAAAGCATCATGGGTTTATAACTTCTGAAACCATGAGCCCAACAAAATCCTTCTTCTTTTTATATTATTTTTCTCAAGGATTCTGTCACAGCAACAAAAAAAAAAAATGACTATCACGGATGGTATTGATAAAGTAACGATTAATATCCCATAATGGGACTGTTGTTTAAACTTGTCTTTAACAGCAAGAAGAAAAAAAATGTTAAAAGCACATCCGTGCAGCCATGAAATCAATACCAGAGCAAAGACACACACATTTGCTGGCTGTGAGGACTGTTTTCAATCTCATTCAGGATGTTTACATTGATGTTTACATTCACAGACAGAGCTCAGTTTGGCTGGCTAACTAACCCCCTCCCCCCCCACACACACATTATCAAAGAAGTCTTCACTAAACAACTCTGAAGGAACAAGGTGAGACAGGTATCCTTTGGAGTTAAAGGAAAGACACAAATACACAATTAATCAGATGATCTCACAGTGATTTAAGGTCACCTGTCTAAGATACAAGCCCTTCAGAAAACAAACACAGCCAGACAACAGCTGCTTCTCATTAGCAAGCCAGTGCCTCTGAAGGGTGACAGGAGCTTCATTTGCTGGCCCAACTTTTTCAGTCACCTTGGAAAGGTACTTTAGGCTCACATGGATAGCCTCTGACCAGAATGGCCTCTGCCACCTTTTTAAAAATTTTCAGGTTTTGGTACAAAGGATGGGACCAAGGCTTCACGTGTGCTAAGCGTATACAGTTTACGTGTCATCTTTCAACACAGTCTTCATAAGGGTTCCAGGAGAAGACTGCAGACATGGAGAGACAAGTCCACCTCTGGTCTACTGAAGGCATTCTCCAACTCTCAGTGAAAAACATTTTAAATAGAAATACAGTTGTCATAGAAAAAGCAACAATTTACAAAGAGAAAGTAACAATTTATGTGCCCGAAGTAGCAGGCAAAGCTGAGGGAAAGAGGTGTTCTGATGATTAATTACACTCAGACTAACTTCCTCCATTCTGGTCTCCTGCTCAGTGTTCAAGAGACTTGCCAATTAGTTACTCGTGAATCACTCCACTCGCTTCATTTCCTTCCAAAGTCCGAATGCCGTGATTTGCACATACGTAAATACCAACTTCTACAGTGTTATTTTTAGGGGAACAGAGTGGTGCCTTAGTCTTTCAGGAACACAACTGTCACTTTAGGACACTTTAAAACCGCTGTTTGTATGCCACAACAAAATGAGATTATTTTCCATCTCTTCAATAGAACTGATGAGGAGAAATGTAAAGATTTCAATTCAGTAATCAATCAAGAAGTTCTGTAGTGGCGCCCTTGAAACTCAGTTTCTGTAAAATGCCAATAATTTTTATAATTATTATTGCTGTTCTTTCTGTGCACTGCACATGTGTGGTATGTGCATATAGGTGCATGTACAAGTAGATGCGTGTGTGTTGTATGTGGGTATGGGTGCAAACACATGTAGGTGCATGTGTTGGATGTGACATAAGGAGTCACACCTCCACTGCTTCCCGCCCTATGTTTTGAGTCAGAGTTTCTCATTGAAGCCACAGCTCAGTGACTGACTGACTTGCTGGCCAGTGAGCTCCAAAGACCTGCCTGTCTCCACCGGCTCATACCAGGCTTTACCACGATAATCCAAACTTGAGTCCCCACACTTGTGTAGCAGGTTCCTTGTTGACTGAGCCATCCCATGGTTCCTTTTTTTTTTTTTTTTTTTTTTTTTAAGCTATTTAAAATGGGGATAGGCGGGCTGCAGGAGTCACACTCCAGAGTCAGGCAGAGAGTTCAAAGAATCCATGGCCTGTTTAGATGCAGTGACAGTTCTCAGATCACATGAAATGACTCCTTCTTTCTTCACACAGATCTCTTTTCTCACTCCAGTAATTACTCTATAGAAGACATCACTCCTTCAACCATGACCATCGCTCCCATAACTGTGTCCAAACCTGGTGCTGACGTCAGAGCCATCTGAGGGAAGGAACACCCAGATTCTGCATGCTGCACCCTCTATCCTTGAACCTTCCTTTGGTAGCCAGACCTTCAGCTCAGAACCTGAGCATCTGGGGAGCCTATGACCCTACAGGTCACTCGGACAGTGGTCTCTTGTCTGATGAAGCACAGCAGAAATTCTCAGAAACATTAACAAAGGTGGGTGGGAACGGGAGCCCAATCTTTAGGTAGGCTAAGCAAGTACAGTTGCCTGCTGAGCCTACTCTTCAAGAGAAACCTTAGAGCAGGCTGTGCCCATGTAGTACTTGTAAGACTGCCTGGGGTAGCAACATGGCACTGATGCAGGTTTTAAATTTAGGGCAGGTTAGAGAGTGTGCTTATTCATCTGAGAAGACGTAAGACAAGTTAGTACTCAGATTTCTGCTTTAAAACAAGCAAGCAAACAAAAACCAAACCGTTAGTACTTATCTGCTGTCTATACAAAGATCAAGGAAGCACTGGCAGGCGTGGTGGTTTGAAATGAGAGTGGTCATATATTTGAATATTTGGTTGTCAGTTGGTGGAACTATTTGGGAAAGATTAGGAAAAGGTATGTCTTGAGAGGCAGGCTTTGAGGTTTCAAAGCCCACACCACTTCCAGTTAGCTCTCTCTGCTTCATGCTTATGTCTCATGACATGAGCTCTCAGCTACTGCTCCAGCACCACGCATGTCTGCCGCCATGTTCCCCCACCATGATGGTCACGGACTCAATCTCTGAAACTGTAAGCTCCAAATAAACATCTTCTTTCATAAGTTACCTCAGTCGTGGTATCTTATCACAGCAGCGTAAAAGTACTAAGAAAGCAGGCCCTCAATTAATAGACTGATCGGAGAGCAGCAGATATTTAAAAAGTTCTATCACATTTCAAAGTCAAAACTGAGACTGTGCCAAGTCCAGGAAGAGAAGCCAGAGCACACCAGTATGCGGTACATGAGAAGGAGGGCACGCAGAACTGTGCAGCTTGGTACTGGTGATGGGAGGGCTGTGGCCCTCTACAACCCAGCACCGTGAGCCACAAGCATAGCTTGAGGAAAATGCTGGGGCTGGAGACAGACTTTGCCCATTTATAACCCAGAAAATTAAAACACAATTCCTGCCTAAGATTCCTAGTGGCCTCTGCCAAAATCAAAAAAAAAAAAAAAAAACATGAATCTAACACATGTATGCATGCTTATTACATGGTGATCAGACACTGACTCTAGAAAGCAGAAAGTAGCATGGCTGGCAGAAACTTGTATCTAGAAGTGAGAATATTTACTCTTAAGTGCTGTCTTCTTTTCCTACAGACATCTCACTAAAATCAAACCACACAGATCCCTTTACTTAAGAGAATGCCTAACTTCAAAATGAACACTGAAACAGCCTGCAACGGGTGCTCAAAAGGACAGAAACACACGTCCTACTTGACAGAGCAAACCCTTCTCATAAAAGCAGCTCACCTGGAAATCTTGGTCGTCGATTCCAAACCTCTCCCGAAGATTCCGGAAGACCATCGGGCAGTATTCCTTAAACTTGAAATGGCTCGGCATGTTTTCCCTGCAAGGGTCACATTGTGGAGTGAGGCTCAGACAGACAGGAGGCTAACTGGCTTCACTCTGCCCAACCTGGACTTGTGTGTAGCTGTTAGGTGGTGAGAGCTCACTACCCATAGCAAGCACAGAGGATTCCACAGAACCAGGTACAACCCAACTAGAGCTGACAAACAGAGGGATGGATTGAAAATGCTGTCTGCTCCCACACTGGGACTGTGGTACCCCCTAATACTGGCTGCACACACCAGCCATTCCCCAAGAAGAGGGGTGAGGAGGGACAAGCTGGAAGAGCAGAAAAGAGGGCAGTGAGAAAGGGAAGGGACAGCAAGCTCACTGTGGAGGCAGCTGTCAAGGTTCACCTCACACCCAAGATCCACATTCTAAATTCACACTGAGAACATTTCCTCACTGTCAGGTTCAAGAGAAACACAGGCCAAATGGCAAACAGTTGGTCTAATGGTGCCAATTAGCATACCAAAGCCCAGGCTGGCCTCCAGGCTCACTTTCAGCTCTTCTCACCCCACCCCTGCCCTAAACTTTTCCAGCTCCCTTCCCCAAGCTCCCACTCCTGTATCACCCAGCCCTTTCAGCCCCTGTGCTCTCTTGGCCCACTCTCGCTTGCCTCTCACTTGGTCCATTTGTCCGACCGATCATCTCTCTTGTGCTCTCTTGGCATTCTCTTTTGTCTTCCTTCTTACTCTTCCCTGCCCCCTCTCATGGTCCAAGTCAGTCTGCTGACCATGTTCTAGGTTCTATTTGTCTCTCCTCTGGACCCTTCCAGATGCCTCTGGCTGCACTCTCCCTTGTATCTACAATAAAGACCTCCCCCTCAACTACACACTTTTGTGTGTTTATATTCTCACAAAGTCAACCTCTAAACATGACTGTGGGAACTCATGAGTTCACATCAGAACAAAAGCATGGTTAAGACACTGCATGGGGGTGGGAGGTAGCTCAGTGGTAGAGCACTCGCCTAGCATGTGGGAGTCCCTGGGTTCAATCCCTAGTACTACAACAGAGAGAAGAGGAGGAAAGACATTTCACACTTACTGTGATATGGGAGGTTACTCTGAGGATCACCCCACTCATACAGAACTGCCCCTCCTCTGTGCTCTCACAGAATGATAAATACAATTTGTGGACACCTCTCTATTATTGTTCTTTGTACAGGAATGACAGTGATTTGTATGTGACAGTTTCCAGTTACTGTCCTGGTAGCAGTCCCTGTGGAGGAAGGGCTATGCTGTAGCTCCAGCTTTCAGATGAACTGACTAATGCGGAATTAACTTTCGTTATTAACATCAAAGGTATCCCACTCACATGACGAACGTTACTGATGCCCAAACATGACATCCAGTTATGTTTTATAATAACATACCTTAGTTATTATTTTATAATGTAGTCATTTCTATTCATAAAGCCCTGTTTTTAAAGTTTTGTGTATAAGAGCAGACATAACTGCTCAAACAATCCAAGTAATTTACAGCTCCAAAAATTTAAATAGTAATGAGGATATCACTTTTAATGTATAAGATACTTATAGGGAACAATATGCCATATGGCAAATGGATATTATCCCAGAGGGCCTGCTGCTGCTGCTCTGAATATGACAGATGGCTGTGTTTACCACAGGATTAACTTCACCAGCAAAACTTTACTCCCACCCATTGAAAAAAACTGGAAGATTACAGAAAGTCACAAAAAGTCCTAGTCTGCGCAGCCAAGGAGTCTCCGAGAGGCTGAACCATACTTACTTGTTAAAAAGGTGGTTATCCACCTTTATCTTTGAGTAGGCTTTGAAGTCATCCGGCATCAACATGACAGGGATTTGAACATGGCTCAGTTCATTGATCTAGAAAAACACAAAGTAGATAGCCTTGGTTATTAACATCCTAGTGAGAATAACCGGATCTTGTCAGATAAAGAAGCCCATGAGCACAGGAATTCTGCGTGTCCTGGGCTTCCCACCAGGAACTCTTTCCTCTGCTTGTCCTCACTCCTCCCAGCTGCCACCCAGGTTCTCCCTCACACTGGGCCTGGGTGGTGCAGGAGGAACACTGGGGGCCAGTCCTTAAGGCTCTTTGCCCCTTAGGGACACTCCATCCTCAGTCTGTCTCCCTCTCTTTTTCTAGACCTTCAACTCCACTGATCCCACCTCAAGGACAACTTTCTCTGTTAACAAAGTGTTATCTGAGCCAGATTTTAAACCACCGAGGTATTTGTTGAATTAACAGACACAATTTATATTTTGGAGCACCTCAAGAATGATTTGGATGTCCATATATTCTCTTTCTTATAGGGATTGAGTTTAAACATAAATATTGGGATGGGGCTTGAACACGACAGTTGAGACGTTCTCTCAGGAAGAAGATGGCTTCGTGGGGTTAGATGAGGATAAGACGATCAAACAGGACTTAAGAGCAAAAGCAGAGTCACTTGGGCATCTGGAGGAGGAGGATGGAAAGTTTGAGGCCAGCCTGGGCTACCCAGTGAAGCTATCTCAAGAAAAAACAAAAAGCAAAGGCACAGGCTACAGAGGGCAAAACACAGAATTCCATTTCCTTTACAGCACAGGAAGTGGCAGCGGTGGATCTGATGCATGACTGTGACTTTTTTTCTTGGTTGTTTGCACTCGATCCTCACGCTATTTTCTCCCTTACTGATTTCAATAAAAACATTAAACCACTTTAAGCATTTGTACTTCCTGCAGGATGGAAGGTACTCTGAAGGGTTTTTGGTTGCAGAAAGGAAAAACAAAACCAAGCAAACAAGCAATGAGTTTCTTGCTAGACCAGGGATTTGAATGCATTAATGACTTCTTAGAAAGTGAGCCTGATTTCAGGACACTGTCCTTCCTGCAGGGCATCCTGGAGGCTGATGCTGGTTCCAACACTGTCAGGCAAAGCTGATGGCAGTTGGTGGCTCAGAGGCTTATAGAGAAAAAGAGCCTGAAAAGTATCAATGCAAAAGGTAGAAAATGAGGTGTGAAGAAATGGGGCTTGGCTTTGGGGCAGAGCTTCCAGTCCATTTGCCCTCTGAGTTGGAGGGGTCAGAGGAAAGAAAGGCATTGAGTACGTGCTGTCAGAGTCTGGATCAGGGAATAGGCATAGAGATGGATAGACGGATGGACAGACCGATTCCAGCAGGTGGCGGCTGCTGCTGCTGCTGCTGCTGCTGCTGCTGCTAGTTTGTGGTGCTAGGATAGAGCTCAGGGTCTTGTGCTCCACCACTGAACTCACACACTCAGCTCTTATCAGTATTTAAAGAAGTGTTCTACCATTGAGCTATTACACTCAACTCTTTTCAGTATTTAAAGAATTTCTGTCTTTATATATATTTAAATTGAGAACACACACACATTTGTGTAGGTTATATAATATTCATGAAATGACACACAAATATTTGTAATTAACTCTTACTATATTGAAAGAACAGCCCCCCCCCCCCCAAATAATCGTATGTTACAAAATCGAAATAGTTTTTGATATCTGGGACTAAGAGTGAAGCCAAGCAAACTGAAAGTACTAGTTACATTACTCAGGGCACATTCTATAGGGCTACAAATATTTAATGGACTCTTACAACACAAAAGCAGCAGCATCTTTATGGGGAGTCGTCAAACCGGTCTGGTACAGCCACTCTTCTTCCGCTTAGATAGACAGTCACAGTCACCATCCTACACAGCTCAGAACTTTCTAAGTGAATCAGACATATGTCCCTACAGAGAGGCCACCAGCTGGGTCTCCCTGTACCCAGCAAAGGACCTTGTGGTTCTGTTTATGCCGTACCAGTCACCCCCTAAAACACAGGTGCTGCTTTACGCTGAGCCATTGGGTACAGAGACTCACAGTGCCCAGGCCTCGCATATGATATGAAATAAAGGAGCTCTGTTGTCAACATCAGTGGAAGAAAAGCTATGGTGTGGTGGGGAGGGCTAGTACAAATGTCTGTTAGTACCAAGTGCCCAAATGACCTGACTGCATTATTCAAGAGTTAAGGAAGGGGGCAGGGCAGAGGGGACTGGGCAAAGTTTGAAACAAAGAGGAGCAGGCAGATGTCTTGTCTCTGCTCAGCTTTGATTGAACTCACTTTAATACTTGGCATTAATGTCACGGATAATACTTACTGGACATCTACCAAATGCCACACTGACCCCTCTGGACATAACAACTAATCTGATATTTATAACTCAGCAGTGTGGGTTCTATCATTCCCATTTCCCAGATAAGGCAATGCAGGCTTAGTGAGATTAGCTATCCACTATTAGCTGGTCAACTTGCATCTGGAATTCAGCCCATGCAGTCAAGACTCCAGAAGTTTCAGCAAGTGGCTAGATTTCCCAGACACAGGATCCTTTTACATTCCTACCAGCCTAGAGGGTGAGGGTTCACAGCAGAGCCATAAAAAGCTCATCTCAAATTTATGCCTTTGTTGTGTTAAAAACTTCTGAAGAAATTTAAAAAAAAGTAAATTAATAGTCACTGGTACTTAGTTGCGTATGTGCTGCAGTCTACAGTTGGAGCAGCCGGCGGTCTCACCCACACAGCCTAAGCCGAGATTCGTCCCTCAACTGTTATCACTCCTGTGCTGCTACTTGTCACTCAGTCACCCAGTCTGCATTCAAATCCGAAAGAGTCATAAACAGTTATTACTGAAGGACACAAATCTCCATAGCAATTATTTATTACAGACAATTGTCTACATTTTCCTCTAACTCATGGAAAAACCAAGCTTCACACACTACACAGTAGCCTTCTGTGGGCTTTTCCTAACAGCTCCACGTGGAAAAGGGGGTCTCGGCAACCTTTCTCCTCAGAAACGCTCCACTCCTATCATGTGCAAGTTAGCTACAGCACTGTAAATCACAGGTTCCTTATCTCCTGTGAGTTACATGATTGAAGTGAGTACTGTTCCTCTATGTGAACTCACATTGTAAGCTTGCACCTAAGCTGCAAAAATCAGGACCAATGAACAGATTCTGGACAAGAAATAAACAAAAATTAAGGCACATAAAGATGTCCTCACAAAGCTGCCTCATGCTGAGACATTAAGAAAAATACACAACATTTATATATACATATATATATATACAGATATATAATATATATATATGTATATACACATATACATATACATATACATGTTTTAAGCCAAGCAAAGGATAAGTTCATAAATTTTAAGACATATTTGTGACAATTAAGATATATTCACCCTAAACATCATGTTTTTAGACAAATAGATAATTATGTTTTGGGCTTTTATTTTTCTCTTTGTTTCTTTGTCTGTTTGTTTGTTTTTAGATATGGGCTAACTATAGAGGGCCTAATGGCTTGGAACTCACTATATAAACTAGGCTGTCTTTTAACTCACAGAGACCCACCTGTCTCTGGGATTAGAGGGGTACACCAGCTCACTTGTCTAGCAAATGGTTTTAAGTCAACCAAGAAAAAAAGGGGGGTGAGATCAAAACCCCAAAATCCCTCACATGTAGAGGAGACACAGACATTTAATCTGATTTTAGGAAAGGCACTTCTCTACAAATCACTATTCGCTGAGTTAGGACTCTGGCGTGAGCAGCTATTGAGCTATGAGTATCAATCAAGAACTTCCTTGGGAGCAGAGATATCTGGGGGCAGCCAAGTCTACTTGAGATTGGGGCAAGATGTGGGGTGGCAACAGGAAGAGTGGGAAGGACCCAGAGATGTCCACTCATTCCCTCTCCAAATCTCAAGAGAAGCAACCTGAATGTCTACACGCCTATGTTCAAACACAATTCAACAGCAGAGAGAAACCTGCAAGGTGGTAACTGGGTCAGAATAAGCACCAAAGTGTCACGATTAACAAAGACCCAGCAGGAAAAAGAATTATCGTGCATAACTGAGTATGGTTATTTAGAATGCCGGTTACCATTACTAAATTTTTTTTTTTAAAGAGAAAGCTAATTGTTACCTGTGCCATGCCAGATTTCCCATACTGGGTTTTTGATTGCTTTTGGCTTTCACAGAAGGATCCTGACTTCAAGGTAAACAGCATGACTAGTTCCTTGTTACGGTTTTAAAGAACAACCCCTTCATTATCAACATTCAAAACTAAGTAAGCTATACTTATTGGACTCATCCTAAGAAATTCCTTTGCAGCTCTCTGATAAAGCACACAAAGATGTTTCTACCACATCATTTACTTTAAGCATTTTTCTGCCCTGAGGTTTATTCCACTTAGAAAATTAATGAAAACAGTATTTACAGTGTACTGCAGGAATTGGATGCCGTGGCTTGTTCTACCCACTCCCACAAGAGAGGGGTCCACGCTCACACAAATGGAAACTTTCACTGATTCTCACTAATACTTACCAAAAAAAAAATAAAAAAATACCTCCAGGTGCCTTTTCTAAGAAAATCTTTTCCCCTGTAGGACTAAGAAAGCCATCAGGATACCACCACCACCACCCCAGCCCCCAGTCCTTTTTGAGCTGCTTTATTTGGTATCACAGGGGATAGAGACCAAAAAACCTCACAGCTTTGAAAGTTACAATGATTTGCAATTGAAACTAATGAAAAAAAAACACAGATATTTTGTTTTAACAACAAAAAACAAAACAAAGCAGAGGAGTAGCGCGGAATGAACAAAAAATCGGGAAGAAAACAAAAAAAAAAAAAAACAACAAAACATTTTCACTTTATATTTTCCTACTAAGTTTGGGGAGAATTACCTAAATTTTTAAAATCAGATTTTTAGTATCAATTGAATAGCCATTTGTAACTGTTACGTTCCATACAAGGGGGAAAACAAGTCTTCAATAATCTGCACATCATTTGTAAATACTTTTTACAATCTCATCACGAACATGGGTTGAAACAATTAAGAACTTTCAAAACCAGTCCCTAACACAGGTATGTGGCCCACGCTTGGGCTGGAGTGGCTCTGGTTACAGCTGACACTGCAAACTGAATAGCAATTTGAAAGCTCTGAGGTTTCAGTGGGGGCCGGCAGAGCAAATTACAGCCAATTACAGGGGTAGGAAGAACAGGGGACTGAAGGTGTTTGCAGAGTGTATTTGTATTTGTCACAGGGCGAGGCCAATTTTCTACCGAGGCTCCATCAATATTCATTTCTGAAGGCATTCTGGAAAAGCTAACGTTTCTATGTTTGCAGATCACACAGATCACAGGATCCAAGTGAGAGCTACCTTCCAATATCTAGAAAATAATGTTTCATTTTGACAGGGCAAATGAAACTGTTCTGATAGCAAAGCTGAGATATAAGCATAGACAAAAGGGTCTGCCCCCTTCACCTGCACACTCAAAAACCTCAATTAATCACCTAGGTGTTACTTCCTTTTGACTAAGAGCAATCAAGTCAGTCTTTTGAACAGTGGCTACTTGATTAAAATAATAATAAATGGCATCAGCAGTTATTTAAACCCTGGCTTAGACTCTTACTTGAATTTATAATGAAAACATAAATTCTACCATTCAGCAACACAGTGCCCCAAAGCTCTAGCATCAAGTCCTTTCCCTACCTGCTCCCTCCTTGTGTGTGAGTGTGTGCATGTGGTATGTGCACATGTGTGCAAATATCTGTATACATACACATACAGAGGTCAATGTCACGTGTCAGTCCTTAGGAGTCATCCAGTTTGATGTTCTTAAGAGTCTCTCACGGACCTGGACCTTGTCACGTTGCCTAGGTTAGATAGGCGTAAGCCCCAGGGCTCTTCCTGTGCCCACCTCCCCCAACACAGGAATTATAAATATGTATTGGTTTTCTTTATGTAGGTCCTGGGGATTGCACTCAGGTCTTCATCCTTGTGAGGCAAGCACTTTTCCAACTGAGCCATCTCCCCAGTCCAGTACCACAGAGATTTCTGATGGACAGGTCTCAGTGGCTGGCCCACTATCAACCCCAAAAATGAATTCATGTTAAAATTTACCACCCATAAAACACAGAATCCAACATTAATTGCCTAATGAAGGCCGGAAATCTATATTTCTAGAGTTATTCCAGAGGCAGAGGCATATGGGCTTAAAAAAAAAAAAAGTCTAAGAAAGACTATGCCAAGGCCGGGAGGTGGTGGCACACGCCTTTAATCCCAGCACTTGGGAGGCAGAGGCAGGCGGATTTCTGAATTCGAGGCCAGCCTGGTCTACCGAGTGAGTTCTAGGACAACCAGGGCTACACAGAGAAACCCTGTCTGGGGGGGGGGGAGGGAGGAAGACTATGCCAATGAAAACAAGTGTTACAAAGTGGTCCGTTGAGGAGGACCCCAGCCTTGGAGTCTGGAGACCATGACTGAGACTGGCTCCACTTCTTCATCTCACACTACATCTTTAAAATGAACTTGAGAAGAGATGTCAAGTGATGTGCTTTTTTGGCGCAGTGGTTTAGAAAGTGCCTGAATTAATTACTTGTCTATTAGACTTCAGAAAAGTTACACACAAATCTGGATTTCTGGCCTCTTTTAAAACAGGCAGGGATAACGTAGCACCATCCCCGGCATCATGTCTCTAGTGTGAGTGGCTGCAGGGGTGCATCGCTTGTTACCACCAGTCCCCAGTCCCCTGACTGGATGACTGTTCAGTCTTTCAGGCACCAAGGAACCCCAGTGCTTTTCCTTGTTGAGGCAGTCCCCAAAATTCTAATAAATGAACACACATTTTGATTTTTGGGTCCCCCCCACCAATTCCTGTATGATCTCTGAGCTCATCCAGGTTGGTCAAGCAGGGTCATATGAGGAAAGCCAAAATTACATATCTGCAGCTGACTTAATTCACATCTTCAGTCTTGTTCAACAAGTCACCTCTTAGGAGGGTACTGGGTAGAACTCAGAAAAGAACAAAAACCATGTGTCAGTGATTCAAATCATCATTTAAATCCCTGGGCTCCATCCAAGTCAGTTTACCTTCAGGATCCTAGTAAATCAGCAGTTCTCAAAGTGTGAGTCAACACCCCTTTGGGGATTGCATATCAATGCCCTGCATATCAGATATCTACATTAGAATTCACAACAGTAACACAATTGCAGTTATGAAGTAGCAACAAAATAATTTTATGGATGGGGGTCACCACGATGTGAGGAACTGTATTAAAGGTTGTAACAGTAGAAAACCAGTGCTCTAGATAGAGAAGTCGAATCTGCAAAGTCTCCTGCAGGCTATGTCTTATGTCTGGTTCCTAGCTGGTGACACTGTGTTGGGAGATTGTGGAACCCCTCTGGGATCTAGGACCTAAACTGGAGGATCTAAGCCAGTAGGCTAGGCCTTTGAAGGCTATGGCCTTCTGTTCCCAATCCCATTCTCCCAGTGACAAATCAAACCTTCTGAAAACCTGAACCAAAATCACAGCCACAGTGACCAGAAAAATGATTAATACAGACCAACCCTTTAAGCTAGTGGAAGGGGGCGGGGGGGGGGGGGGGGGGGGGTTCTGCTATTCGCAACTGAGGCTGTCCAAATGCAACAATGAATGAAACACTTGGTGGGTGTCAATGTACAGGAACTCCACTCCTCCCCGTGACATGCATGCCAGCAATTAGCAAGACTCTAAGAAATGAATCTGGAAAGTTTTGAAGGAACGTATCTCTCTTTTAAGTTAGTATCTAATATCCTCAAATGATTTACTACTTCCTGTAAATTCATCTTGTAAGGAGGATGCTCTTAAACCATGTGCCCTGTGAGGTTAGGATCCTATCAGAACAATGGGGTGCTGACAGTCATTCTGGCAGGGATCCTAACTCTCACAGTCCTTCGGGAATGGGGTGCAACTGGCCACGCAGAAGATGAATGCCCATGACATAGTGTTCTCATTGGCATCCTAGAGAGCCAAACATACAGGCTTTAAAAGTAAGCAATGCAAGATAACTATGCATCGTAGTGCAACAATCACACAGACAGCATTAGTAAAACCCTACAGATGACGGGAAAGGATTCGGTTTGCAGTTTGGCTTCTTTTTTCTTTTTTGTCCCGGAGAGAAATTTTTTAAAAGAGATTTCACTGCTGGACTAGCATTAAGATTCCAGAGAGGAAGTGCTGGATTCCTGGTCTCTTAGGCTAGACTCCTGTTTTCCTTTCCAGGCACAGAGTAGAAGGGCAGCCAGCTTCACTCCCCAAGATCTGCTCCTAAAGAACAATATGAGGAAAGCTACCATTATGCTGGTAATGGTGTTTTCCCGGACTCCTGCTTGTAGTTGATGAATTGACTACATTTTTATTTCTTTTCCCTTCCAGAAACCCTACTGAAATGACAAAAGAGGAAATGGGGGATGAAAACTAAAACAAACCAATAGAAAACAACAACAAAGCAAAACCAAAACAACAAAAAACCCAACCCCATGGCAAAGACAAAGGTACCACAGACAGAAGAGGAGAAACCACAGAGAATCTAACAGGCAGCAAGTAAGCATTTGTTAACTGACAGAAGAGAGGCAACTACTAGTTAAACACACAGGGATTTGGGCACCTGGGTTGTCTCCACAGCTGGACTCCAACACACAGAGACAAGGGCTGATGACTTGAAATCAGGTCCCAAGAGGCTCTGGGTTTGAGAGCAGGAGACCAGCTGAGCCCAGGAGTAAACAGAAGCTGCACTCCAACTCCTGGGGCTGCACCCCCACCCTCTCCCCTGCAGTCCAGGCCACTCTGTTAGGGACATTGGAGCACTCCCTGCTGAAGAAGCCCCCAGGGGAAAAAACTTCACCACAGACAATTATTACATGGGCTACCATGCTTGCCACAAACCCACCTACCAGCCAATAGGCATTACCCTCCACGCACCCTGAATTCACCAAATGGCCACCAGAACCTCAGTCTGGAATATGAACTAATATCAACAAGTTGTCAGATTGGTGGCTTTTTTTTTTTCTTTTTTTTTCTTTTTTTTTTTTTTTTGTGACTGTGTATGTGCCAAGTGTACCAAGCCTTTGCCATGATCTGTACACTGATTTCATCAGACACAACGGGAGGTTCTGAGTGCCCTGGCCCTCAGATTCACACTGTGCTCATCTTTAGCTGAGTGAACAGACCCCCACAAAACAAGCAAGTGCTTAAGGGGAAGTCTTCAAAGAAACCTCAGACCAAGCTACTACTAGTCCTGAGTAAGCATGGACCTGTGCAGACTGAGCGGGGCTGACCTTGCTTTGTTCCCTCCATCAGTCAATCCAAATGGTAAGGGCTTTGTGGAATAAAGAACTGTTGTTCAGAACAACTGAAATGACTAAAAGACGTTATTTAAAACATGGGTTGCTTTTTAACTATATATAGTAATGATAACCCACCCCAATCCACACTTTATCTTGAGGATTATGGAAAGAAATGGCCGGTGAGGACCTGAAGACAGCGATATGCTGCATGTGACACTGAACTACCAAATTTAGTGCTTCACTAGACTTTACTAAAATTCATGGCTGATGTGCATATGCTTTATACAAGGTGCCATTAACAGCAAAGTCCAAACAAACTAACACTATATAATTCCTGTACAACACTATAGAAAAAAGCTCTGTACTCCTACCAATGGTAGAAACGGCTAGAGACCCACAAAATCCAACCTGAGATCAAATTGGCCCAAATCCCTCCGCTAACTAGCACCTACTGTTGGTAGGTGCCCTCAAGGCAGGGTCAATATTTCAAGACTTAAAAATAGAATAAATTACACACCCTGGGGAAACTTGCTTCATAGTTGCACTAAAGTTGATTCTAGCAATTCCCTGGCCTGGCACTGCTAAGTGATTGCTACATTTGAAGAATGACTGTGTGGTTCAGAAGAAAGCCAAGCACAGACCCTTAACACTGTAGCATTTAGGGGATGAGTCATGAGCTTCCTTTAGACACTGGTGAACCTCGCCAGTCCTCAGCACTCAGCAGAATTCTGCCTAGAAGCAAAACCCCATACAGATTCCTTACACTTCCTTTTTTGGGGGAAAGGTAAAACTCTACAGTAAGTCAGAAAGTAACATCCCAAGAGAAACCAGAGTTGTATGAAAAAAAAAAAAAAAAAAAAAAAAAACACCAGGTATTTGTAAGTTTCCACGTTGCCAGCTTGCCAAAAACAACTTGGCTTGGGCCACCTATGAAAACTCTGACATGCACAACTCCTCACAGGATGCTCTACCCAACCCTTGAGGAATGTGCCCCGAGAGCTCTGGCCCATTTATTAACTACTTTAGAACACATCTGTTGGACTTCTAAAGATGGACAAACCTCCTAGCCAATTTTGAAGTTTTCAGTAAAAAAAAAAAATCATTTGAAAGTCAACAAAATAAAACTTCGGTACAGCTGGCAGAGGTTGCTCAAGGAGGATGTGGTAATTTGCCAAATACAGTCAGCAATGATGTTCTGTCATTATCTGGATTTATGTATTTTTGTGAGGTGTCATTTTCAACAACAAAGCTATGGAAGCTAAGAAGCAAATGGCACAGAACTCAGAAGTAAGCTTCCAGAAAGTCACAATTAGGATACAACCTTGAAAAATAATTAAACAATTATAGTACTTGCGCTAAAAAAAAAAAGAAAAAATCTTTAATGAAAGTTGCAGGCTCTTTGTAGTGTTCTAATTACTTATATACTTAATTGAACTTCTGAAGTTTGCAAATATGCTATAAAGTATATATTAACATTTATACATAAATACAATTCAGTCTACATGTTAGTACGGCCACATAAATCTCTCAGTCTTTTGTTTTGAGAATTTTCAGGATCTTTACCCATCAAACTCTAGGAAAACAGAAAATCTGGTGTTGAGCTTCAGGGAATAAAGAGTTCTAGGATCTTTGTAACACAGTCTTTTCCTGGGCATAGAGTTGGGAGCCCCCCCACACTTGCCTCCCCCACTTGTCCCTCCCTCCCCCACCCCACCTTTTTAAATCCGTGTCAAAAGCTTTCCATAAGGCTGCTTTTCCTGTTAACATGAAGTATGATTGTTCTCACCAAGCAGTAATGATTGGAAACTGCATCGAGAGAAAACAGCACTTCCTAGGCAGTGAGAAATAAAGGAAGAACTCCTTCCAAAGACGAGCCTTGAACCCAGCTCTACAGTGTGGTAAGGCCACCTGCATTTTTTTCCACGGAGACCCTGGAGCCCCAAAGTTGAGGCCACAGAGACAGAGGTGTTACCACTGTGGCCCAGCCTTTCCCATGACATTCTAAAATGAAGCAAGAGTCTGGACTCTCCTCCTATAGACTTGTGTGAGCAGTCATTTAAGTTTCAAAACCTCAAATGTGTGTGCTACAAATGTATTCCAAGGGGTGGGGGGAGCCCAGCGGTAGTACACACTTAGCATGTATGATGTCCTGGGGTCTATCCCTGGCAATGTGCATGCACACAAGTTAGTAATTTTAATAAGATATCCAAAGATTATATGGGTGAACTTTTACTATATAAGTCATGTTATATGATTATAATAGTTTCTTATCCCTCATTTTCTACTGAAAAACTTTAATTAAGCTTTGAACTTTCCTACTCACGGAGTTTTGGGAGGGCTTTTTTTTTTTTTTTTTTTTTTTTTTTGAGGGGAGGAGAGATGGCCACATTCTTAAATAAATGCACTGTGAGGAAAAAGCAAACAAGCAAACTGAGAAGCAACTCAAATTTTATCTAAAGAAAGAAATAACTGTTAGCAAACAATGTCCCCTAGCTTCTGACTGAATTCAAGCAAGACAACGCTGTGTCTAAGGCAGGCATGCAGAGGCCATGCTTTACATAACTTTCCTTTGTGGAGGAAAGTATTTCTGAACATTGAGGGTATTCTATTCTCATGAGGAATTCTAAATATCTTTCAGCTTAGGTTTTACCACGCCTACAGACAGTCAGTTACAGTGGCCTACAGAAAATCCCTTATAGATAAAAAATTAACTAACGTATTCGAGACAGGCTGCTCTTGAACTCTAGGTACCAAAGATAACCTTGAACGTCTGCTCCTTGGCTCCCATCTCCTAAGAACTGAGGTTAGAGGCTTGCACCACCGCACTGTGCTAGTTAGAATTGTTTGTTTGTTTTTGTCAACTCCACATAAGCTAGAGTCATCTGGGAGGAAATGCCTCCATCAGCTTAGCATATACGAAAGTCTGTGGGGGCATTTTTTTTTTAACTAATGACTGATGGAAAAGGGGCCAGCTCGCTGTGAGTAGTGTCACCTCTGAGCAAGTGGTTGTATAAACAAAGTAGCTGAGCAAGCCAGTAAACAGCACTCCTCCACAGCCTCTGCTTTAGTTCCTGCCTCCAGGACCCTGCTTGATTGAGTTCCTGCTCTGGCTTGCCTTAACAATAAGCCGTGATGTGGAAGTGTAAGCTAATTAATCCTTTCCTTCCCTCAAGTAGCTATTGGTCATGGTGTTCTATCATGGCAATAAAAACATACTAGGACACATTACCATGCATGCATGGTTCTATGTGGTGCTGGGGGCTGGACCTGAGCTTCATGCACGTTAGGCAAGCACTCCAACAGCTGGACTACCACAAGCCCCTATTTTTATATTTTGATGTGAAATGTAGGAATGTGGTTAAGAACAAGATTTGTGTGCCGAGATCAAACTCAAGACGCTAAGCATGCTCAGCCAGTGCTCTACCACAGAGCCAGTCCTAGCCTCAAATTGGATACTTTAAAACTTTTTCTCAGAGGCTTGCAAACTCACTAATAATGTGCTGAAGTGCTTTGCAAGTAACACACAACAAACAAGTAACATGGAAAAAAACCAACTTGTAGCCAGCATTAGCTACTTTGTGGGTTCTTTCTTCCACCCTTTTAACCCTAACACTAGATAGGAGAAAAAAAAAGTATGGGGGGGGGGGGTGCCTTACCGTTAGACTACTTCCTGCCGATTGGGGTGTCAAGTTCCTTGGGGCAAGTTTTATCTTCACAGTCAGGATATCTAATTTCTTCTTCTTCCTTCTTTGTACACAACTACTTAACAAACTACAACCAACAACCAACTCACTCTCGGGCCCTAGCATTTATATACCCTCTGAGAGTCCCCAGAATTCCAAATGTCACACAATTCAGAAACTATCTGCTGCTGGCAAAATCACACACCTGCTAAAACATCCGCCATAGTCACAGCTGACATAGTCAGCTGCCGTGGACAGTCTGAAGCGACCCCATTTCCTGCACCTGGGATTAAAACAACAACATATTCTTATAATATTTCTGTGGATTTTAAAAAAATAAACCAAAAGTCACTACAATAACTGTTGTAGTTTAAAGATTCATTAATTTTTAAAAGCATACCAGAGCAATTTGCACATCTCCTAGCCACAAATGCGCCTTTTGCAAATTGTCAAAAGAACAAAAATGTTACTGTTTATATTAATTATTTTTGGAAAAAAAGAGTGCTTGCCCGCACATGAGTGTGCCATAAGTATTTTTCTCCCCTCTTCCCAACACATCATTCTACAGAGTCTATCCCAATAAAAATAGATGGGCTGAGAATTAGGTGACAGAGAATCCCAATTCTGAACACGGATTAAGGGTGTGATCTACCCAGATTTAATTCTGGCAGTTCCCTGGATTGTAAATTTGGAAATCTCTAAAAGACTGAACAAGAATCTGTACTTTTAGTCATTACAAAATATCCGAAACTTTCTCTTGTCATGGCAGATCAACCACCTTTAGGGACTTTTTCCTGAGGCATTTAGGACTAATCTGTTTTGTCAAGATAAAAAGCAAACAGCAGGCATTTAACCTAACCTTCCCTGCCTCTGGCATCACAAACACACTCCTAGAACCAGCTACACTTGTCCTGAAAGGTCTCTATGCAGAAGATGATGCAGAGTTTGAAAAGTCCTGGTTTCTCCAATGTTTTGTTAGGAGCCTCTGTCTCTTGCATCAACTCCAGGAAACCTTAAGGGACAGGACTGTCCCCTGCTCATAGAGGATGGAAATCTAAGAAATATTTACTTGAAGTTTCTTAAACGTGTTAAGCCAAAAATCTAGTAAGAAGGAAGCCGCTTGCTGCGTCTCTGGCAGCCTTGTTATGATGCCTGAGAAGTTAAGCTTTGCAAGGCTGCCAGCAAGCCATGCAAGAGCTGACTGTGTGAGCTGAATCAGTCCCACTGTGTTCAGTGACAGCAATTATCAGAGGACAATGACGCCTTCTGCAAAGACAGTGTAAGATGAATGGAAGAACAAACTCAACACAGGCTACAGCTGCAGAAGAAACAAAACATTCCATGATGAGAGCAAAGCTGGCCTGGGATGGCTTTCTTCTCTCCAAGAGTACAAGTGCCGTGAGGGTAGAAATGACGGAAGGGTAGAAACGACGTTCATTTGTTTTTCTAGCATTCCTGCCCGTCCCTAGGGACACCATTTTTAACTAAGTCCTGTACTTATAAACTGAAACGTGACTTGACCACTACATCGAGAAAAGTGATTTTAACATTCTTATTAATCTTTCAGAAAGCTGCAGGGCCAATTCCTGTTTACCAGGCAAAACTTTGCTCTGATTAAATATAAGAATATTTACCCCAACTAAACTAAACTTATGAATGAAATAAAAATATTTACCAAACACACATT
Organism: Rhabdomys pumilio; assembly: GCA_030674055.1. NCBI lineage: Eukaryota > Metazoa > Chordata > Mammalia > Rodentia > Muridae > Rhabdomys > Rhabdomys pumilio. The sequence goes on from JANHMN010000006.1 coordinate 57,052,860, forward strand.
CCACTGACAGAAGTTCTTTCTGTGTGTCTACAACACATTTTAAACTGAAGAATGGCCACATCCAGTATTAAAGTCACCTTTATAATTTTATTTCAGTGTATAAGCCTTCCACAGCCCCAGGAAACCACAGAAAAGTGGTGCCTTAAATCTCTAAACAGAGATTACTGAAATCTGAAAACGAAAGCAGCAACAAGTGCCAACAGCCCACTGGCATGCAAAAACTCAGCACCTCACTTACCCACTGGCATGCAAAAACTCAGCACCTCACTTACCCACTGGCATGCAAAAACTCAGCACCTCACTTACCCACTGGCATGCAAAAACTCAGCACCTCACTTACCCACTGGTGTATATAACTCAGTTTCTCACTTATCCACTCAAGTACATAACTCAGTTTCTCACTTATCCACTCGAGTACATGACTCAGTTTCTCACTTACCCACTAGCATATATAAACTCAGTTTCTCACTTACCCACTAGCATACATAAACTCAATATCTCACTTACCCATAACTAGTTTTTATGTGCTTTTTTTAATTAATTAAGAGCTGTCTAGACCTATGACTATTCTCTGCCATCTGCAGATAGCTCAAGTGGGACAATGAGTTAAAGAGAAGCAATCTACAAGGAGAGCTCATTATAAACAGGCTATTCTTTTTCAAACACTCTGTAATTCTGTATGTGTCAAAACCTGAGAGTGAAATGTTAAGTTTTTATTTTATTTTAATATATATTTGTGTGGGTATACATACACACACGTGTCACAGTGCACTGACAGAGGTCAGAGGACAACCTCAGGTATCAATCGTCACCTTGTACCAGGTTTGAGACTGGGTCTCTGCTGTCTGCAGCTCACGTACAGCAGACTGGCTGGCGATTCTCTGTCTCTGCTTTCCATCTTGCTACAACAGCACTGAGATGGGCAATGAGCATCACTGTGCCTGGTTTTACATAGACTTGGGGAGTTTAAAGTTTGCACAGCAAATCCTTTATCTCCCCAACCAAGAGTGACTTTTAAGCAATACATAGATAATACCCAAAGATAAATTTAAGATTCAAATAACATAACCTACAACTTAAATTTACACTTTTAGCAGGAGACGACACCTCCATCAAAGCTTTGGGAAGTGTGAGCATCCTAATATGTGGCCTGATTAACCCAGTCACTCTAATTTCCTTCCACTTGAATCAGGAGGAGGAATATACATTAAAGAACTCAATGTGAGAGACTGAAGCTACTTAATAATTACATAGATGATGGAGAAAAGAAAGACACATGGATGGCTTTCAAATAACTTCCTTAGCTGACTGGTGTACCTACAGGATGCTCTCAGTGTGGTCAGCAGGCTCGGTGTGACCGCCGATGCATGCCCAGCAGTCCCCTTGTGTGATGTGAAACTGTCACTGACACCGTACCATTTCCTCTTCCCAACTTCTAATTCCAACGATGACTTATTCTGCCCCAGTGATCACAGTATTCATTATGTGGTTGAGCCTGCTTCCTCTAACCCCAAGGGCACAGAACACTGAGCCCTGACGGTGCTTATTATACACTTCAAGGTTATAAACATCATGTCAAATACACTATTCTGTAGTTATCCGGAACATACTGGAATAGCTACTTAGTAAGAATCACCAAACAACTGTTCAAATATAACCGGACAGAATGATTCTTCTGTGTGACGGAGATCTGGCAATGAAACTGCTTTCCCCCGTGGGCGAGAGTCCACTGTGTCAGCAGCTTCTAGAACCGTTGTGTTTGTTCCCTGTAGACCAATGACACTACTGCTCAGTTTTCAGACATTAGGGGAAAAGATTATTAACAAAACACTAGAATGTAGAAAATAGAGAAAATAGAGAAAAAGCTCCCAAACAACAACAAAAACCAAATGCTCTAAGTCTTGGTTTCTAGAACTGCAATACTCCCGAGGCTCAGCAAAGAGATGCAGATTGGAGGGGTGATCCCGTGTCTACCAGGCCACGCTACTGCAGGAGCAGATGGGCAGAGCAGGACACATCGGTCCTCCTCTTTTTATAAGAGTGAACAGTAGGCTGGAGCTGGGCAGGAGAGTGTTCCAGTAACATGAGCAAGGCCCTGCCTGGGTTCGAGCTACAGCACCATACACACAAACAAAGAAACATTAACAGCTAACAATGTGGAAATGGGGGCTGTGGGAAGTGGGCAGGCACTACAGTGACAGCTTCCCAGCACCACACCACCACAGGAACGTGATGTTCACTGCTCCCTGTGCTTTGCATTGACCGGCAATCGAGTTCCTTTTTCCTCTATCAGTAATCTTTGCTCCTAACTTTTAAAAATAGCTCCTTATGAATAATAACGGTAATGTCTCCAGCCCTAAGCTGTATATTGAATTCCTCACCCTTAACATTTAGAGATGAAATACCACCACTTAGGAGGCAATTAAGGTTAAATGAGGTCATAGAGTTTGGGGGGGGGAGCTGAATCTGATGAGGCTGGTGTTGAAGAAAAAGAAAGAAGGCTTACTTGTTCCCACCACCTTCATATACCTTGTGTTAGCGCATGGTCTAGGGAAAGACTGCATGAACAGAGCCAGAAGGTGGTCTGTGCAGACTCTCACCAGAACCCAACCTCCCAGGAATGCTGGGCTTTTCAGCATTTTCAGTAAAGAAAAATATCTATTGTCTAAGGCACCCAGGCCATAAGGTCTTTTGCTATGGTGGCCCATTCTGGCTAGCATGGCAACCTGTAAACTGAGAATTGATGAATTTACGTTTATTTTCATAAATGTAGGTAAGCAGATAAACGGAAAGACATCTTCCTTACAGTGGAATTCTAACACTAAACATGGAATGACAAAATATGAAGATGTGACTGTGCAGATATCAACTACTTCAGGCTAAAAGTTAGCAACGGATGTTAAAGTTAGGTAGCAAATGTCTGATGAGAAGCAGGACAGTGACAGGCATCTCTAGGAATCTCTCAAGACACTCAAGAGCAAAGGGAAAAATAATTTCACGGTGGAGAACCTAACCATTAGTTATGTAAGATGGTGTCATCCTAACCATTAGTTATGTAAGATGGGGACACCTGTCTAAGAGGCTAGGGCACTCTTTGGCTTCTTTTTGTTATAGGTTTACTTGACTGAGATTCTTTGAAAATGTAAAGTGAAAACGAAGATACCACTGGCATCTTTAATGTGTATCTCATTGGTTCCCTCCCTAGTGACCTACACCATGCTTGTGAGTTCACAAGTTAGCTGGTCTGAGTAGTTTCTGGGCCACAGAATCTATCTTAGTGGGATGTTTCAGGTCTCCCTGGGTAATTAGTTCTTGTCCTAGTCCATAAACAAGCCATGAGATTCATGTAGGAAACACACATACCTGAACATCTGGCTCAATGCAAAATGAATAAATAAACCCTTACAGCTTCTTTTAAAATAGAAAACATAAGGGGAAAATATGTATAGAAAATATACAGCTAAGCACAGTGGTACATGCCTGTAATCCCATCTCGGGTATTAGAGGCAGGAGGACTATGAACATAAAGCCATCCTGGGCTACTTAGAAAGTATGGAGGTCAGTCAGTGCAAACTGGCAAGACACTGTTTCAAAAAAACAAAGCAAACAGAAACAAAGCGGATAAGAGTGGAGACACTTTCCATCGGGAATCAGTTCCGTTTTCTATACTATCTTGAACCCTTTGGTTTTCTATCCCTATAGCACTTCTGATCTTCAGCATTCATCTGAAAACAGAGTGTAGCACTGCCAAGGCCAGCGTCTATCTAGGGCACACCACACACCAGGCATCTGGTTCACTGCTCTATAGTCTCTCCTATGTGTCATTTTAATGAGCTTAGGCTCAACCTTTGTACACTGCACCCCTTCCCAAGGAGAAAACTGGGGAGGAAGTGAGAAAGGCAGGGTTCATGGTCATCATAGCTTCTGTGCTACAGCCTACCACTGCACCTCCAGAACCAGGACTCCCTGGCTTGATGCTGAGAGGCTTCTCGTTCATATGCACAGAAATAAATGAAAAGGACACACATTTTACAAAGAAAGAAAACCTGCTGGGCTACTTAAGAGTAGCTAGAAGAAAGCTGCTTAGGGAAGATGGCAACTTAGATGATAACACACACCACACACACACACACACACACCACGCAGCCTCAGTAAAAGACTCGCTTTTTGTAGGTCTATTCTCTTTAAGTCTTTGTGTAGGTCTGTGCTCCATATTCTTTACCTATTCTTTAAAAAAAAAAAAAACCACAACAACAACAAAAACAATGCTTTTCCCCAGCTTTGGAGAAAGAGAGGGGATACAGGGGTCATGGCTGAGGATAGGTGGGACTTATTGGAGGGTTCTAAGAGAGGGGTAATGGGGACAGTGTTTGCAGAGAGAAGGTACCAGGTATACAGCACAGGCAGGGAGGAATGGGAGCAAGCCTCAACAGGGAGCAGAGCAATTACATGACAGGGGTTAAGTCATTTCCCCCCAGTGCTAGGGATAGAACCCAGGACCCTACATATGCTAGGCAAATCCATTATCATGGATCTCCAACGCCCACCTCTGGTTGTGCTGGGACAGGCTCTGACTATGTAACCAGTGAGCCTTGATTCAGGATCCTCTCGCTTCGTCTCTCCTGAGCACTAAGAGGACAGATGTGCACTGCCATACTCCACTCTGCACTGCCACTCTCTTTTCTCTTTTGTGAGAGAATATCTCAGGCTGTAGCCAGGCTGACCTAGAATGCACTGTGTAGCCCAGGCTGGTTTTGAATTTATCATAACTCCTGTTCCAGCCTCCCAAGTGTAAGGGTTACAGATAGGAGTCACTGGGCTTACTTTGAATTGCCATTCTTTAATGCTCAACCCAAAGGCTGTTCACAGTATGCCCTAAAAACATTTCCCAGCCTGAGCACTCAACAGATGAGACAAATCATGATGACTCTGATGCAGCACTGTTTCCTCAAATCTCCAGCCTGGTATGACAGACAGCAAGGAAGCAATGCAAGTGAGAGACCAAAGGGTCTGCACAGAGCGCAGCCAGCCTCAGTCTTCACAAGGCATCACAGGTTGACTCTCAGGAGCATGGGGTGTCACCCTCAGTGGCCTTGGGGCTCTAAGCTGCTGTGTGCACATGCTACACAGAAGCACATCTTATCACACCACTGCTGTCCAAACTCCACACAAACACCAAGGATATCTTTACTCGAAAGGAAAAAAAAAAAGTCATTAAACCAAATCCAAATCATAATCTTTTGGCTTCCAGTCATGATGAGAGGATGTGTAGCTGGTCATTGGCAGGGCAGCTGCACACAGCTGCAACTGATACAGCCCATCTGCAAGATGACAGTCAGAAAAGACAGACAGAGGGCTCGCTCAGCAGAGGGCTGTGGGGAGGCAGGTGTGACCAAAACGGTTCTAGACTGTTCTAGAACTGGCTATGCCTGCTTCCTTTTGCTTCATTTGTAACTCTAAATAAAGGAGCACCTTTTAACTTCTGCTCTGGGGAATCATAAAGTTCGTCCCTGGGACGCTGCCTGTCTTTCCTATGGTGCTTCTTGTTTACTTCTGTGTTCTGTTTTCCCAGTGGCTGCAGCTTTGGGGAAACCCTGGGGTACTGGCCAATAGTGCTGCTCAGGTGATTAGGGCTGTATCTTTCTGGTTTAGTTCTTTCCTGTAATCTTCTACGGTGTCCTGCATATGTCAACGCCACGTGTACAAGTGCATGCAAACTACGTGTACAGGTAAGCGCAAGTACCCATGGGTCCAAACCGGGACCAGTGAGTCCTGGATGTGGTTCCTGGGAAACAAACTGCAGTCAGTGTCCTGCAAGAGCATGCTGTAACTGCTGAGCCATCTCTCCTCTGAAATAGCACCTTTTAAAAGTCCAGATTTGAAAAGCTAACTAATGGCCAATCATTCCAATTATTAAGAGATTGTTGTAAAAGGGTTAACTGAAGGACCCTTTCCCAAGGTGTTTCCTCTATCAAGCAGAAATTAAATGTCTTATGAATTTTTAACTTTTAAATCTATAGAGAAACCATTCAGAGCACACAATAATTACAGAAAGAAAAAGTCATCTTTAATTTCACCAAATACTTGTTTGTCTGGTGGGAAAATGCTGGGAAAAAAATCTGCCATAACTGTCAAGTTTAGCAGCCTCAAAACTTGACATGTTTGTAGCCCCTCCAGAAGTCTAAATCCGATTCATTCCAGCCTTTCTGTAAGAGAGAATTCTGGCTCTGTCTTTTTAGATTGTGTTGATTTCATACAGAGAATTATCATGTAAGCCCAGGCTGACCTAGAACTCTCCATACTCCCACTTCTGCCTATGTCCTGGGATTACACATGTGCCTCACCACATAATTGCTCTGTGTTCTATCATTGTGACTTTAAAGATATAATCTGTGTATCCCTGTGTTTACAGAGATATATAATGAGGAAAAACTAAGACAGAGTAGGGGGTCTTAACCACATACAGAAACAGATGAACACAGGAATGGTCTGGCATTGTTAACATGGAGAGCTATGACAGAGGGTTCCAGAAAAGGGAGTTGCTTACTACTGCATTTGTCTGAGCAGAGACTGTTGGAAGAGATACTGAAGAAAGGAGAGGACTTGGGTTGGGATGAGAGAACACATTACAGAGCACAGGAGGTACCATCGAATGACTTCATGGGTCACATGATAAGGATCTCCCCTCAGTCAGCTCAGTGTATGCCAGAGTAAGATGGAAAGAGGAAGGGTGCTGGATGCCAGGTATTACTGAGCTGGCCTGAGTACCAGCTGGCACAAGGCAGGGTGGTAGGGCAGGCAGGGATGAGGAGAGGGAGCAGAGGTTTAGAATGTTTAAACCTTGGACACTAAAGCTTCACTAAGGGGAAAAGAAGCTGATATGGAGTATGTACGTGACCCATTAGTTTGGAGTGTGCACAGACAGGTCCTGAGATGTCTAGTCAGTTATAAATGGGACTCTGTAACTAGAAAATACTTGGGAGAAATCTACAAGCTGATGGTAGTTAAAGCTCAGGAAGAACCACGCTAGTGGAACTGATAACATCCCAGATGAATTCAGAGATAAAGCAGCAACATGCTTGCCCATAATGAACAAAGAAAAGGCTTCTCCAAGACAGAACTAGGACGAGATGGAGACAGTTCCCTAACAGCCCTGCCGTGGGACTAGAGCTACCTCCTCCTTCACCTGTCATTCATTTTGTGTCCCTTACTTCACTGCAGAGACAGAGATACTGTTACACAAGGGCGCGCTGCTCTTTCCTGTAAGTTTTTAAGCTATAACAGGGTATGTACATGCTTGACTTCAAGTCTGAAGGACAGATGTCCAGAACCCAAGTTAGTGGTTAAACTGGGCCACCTGCCTATTTGTGTCACTGAGGAATGGCAGCGCCTCCGACCTGGACTTTGCTCTTCACCTGGACTCTGCTCTTTGCTGGGAAGTTGGCTCCAGTCAGTGAGACATGGGCAGATGAGGCCCCAAGCACAAATGTGAGAAACTCTGCCCAGAGACGGCATCTGCAGTGCTGATTTTATGGCAGCCCCAGCTAACGGCCACCAGATATGTGAAGTGTTGGAGAAAGGGCATTCTAGTTCACGGACACCCTAGAGTCCACAGGTGGCTACAACCTGAATGAGGCCAGAAGGACAGTTCAGCATTTTTTGTTTGTTTGTTTTAGTTTTGTTTTGTTTTTCGAGACAGGGTTTCTCTGTGTAGCCCTGGCTGTCCTGGAACTCACTCTGTAGACCAGGCTGGCCTCGAACTCAGAAATCAGCCTACCTCTGCCTCCCAAGTGCTGGGATTAAAGGTGTGAGCCACCACCGCCCAGCATTTTGAAGTTCAGCATTTTGAAGTTCAGCATTTTGAAGTTCAGCATTTTGAAGGCACAAGAGGGTTAGGATAATTTGCCATGTACAGAGTATCTTAAAGATGGCAGTCCAGTGTGTATTTGTAAGAAGGCATAGAATATTAAAGAATCTTTAGGCCAGGTTTAGATAATTATATAGAACACCATTGCAGTAGCTGGAGAAGTGGTTCATTGGTTAAGAGCACTGGCTGATCTAGGTTTGGTTCCCAGCACCCAAAGGTAGCCTACGACAGTAATTTCAGTTCTAGGGGATCCAATGCCCTCTTTTGTCTTACTGGGCACCAGGCCTACATGCATGCAGGCATAACACTCATATAGGTAAAATACAACTAAATTTAAGAAATTATAAAACACCATAGAAGATTATAAATACCCCCATGGATTGATCTTCTCAGTCTTAAGCAATTTTCCTAGTAGGGCTTTAAAATTTGCTATGTCCTTACTGTTGACCCCATTCATATGATTTACAGTCAGGGAACAGCAAGGAAGAGTGGGTGGAAAGAGTGCAAGCACAGTGATCAGGAGGAGCACTGCCAAGTGCTGTCTTCCGGACAAGACTCACCTGCTGCACTCATGAACACACAGCAGCTATCTGCACAAGACCAGGCAGGAGGGGGCTCTTCAATAGTCCACAATGAACGGAGGGGCTCATGAGGCCCCACGCCCATTACAAGGAGCTATTTCAGTTAATGACTGCTGGGCTAGGGAGTCTTTTTCTTCAGTGGTATAGCCACTGGTAAGTTGTTCATATAACAGTAAGTTCTCACCCATGCTCATGTAAATAGTCGTAACTACACACACACACACACACACACACACACACACACACACACAGGGTAGGAAGAGACTCACTGGGAAGAATACACGCAGAAGTGGATAGGAAGAGAAAAGGAAGGGTTATGTTTTGTTTTATCTTTTTAACAACCAGAATATCTTATAAACACATAGGAAACTGTCAAAGAGTGAATGAATATATGAGCAAGTAAATAAATAAAATATAATAAAACATAAAAGCAGGAAAAACCCAGGGATGGCCAAAAACTAAATTAAAAATGAGAATGTGGCCCATTCTTAAGGTAAGAGACAACTTACTTTTGGTGTCCAAACAAGAATCCAGAGCTGACTGCACACTGGACTGTGTGAAGTCTATGACAACGTCTACCCACAGCCACACACTCTGCACCAGGGGCTTCACAGGCTCCTAATATCAGAGTCACTGTCTTTATGGAAGCCAGCCTTTCTCATGGCCTAGCACACAGAGACTATGAGGCCTCCACAATGAGGCTCAATGGTCAGGTGCACTCACCCAAGCAATGAAGCAGCACAGAACATAGTGAGCTGACTGAAATGGCGCAGAACCATTCATGCTTGGCCCCACCACTGCCAAGACAGCCTGGCTCAGAGGATGCCCTGCTCGAGGCCCCTGGCTGCAGGATGGGCAAGGTGCACAGCTCTCACTGAACTCAGCCAGTCAGGCTCCCGAAGGATGAACTTTCAAAACTGTGTTTCCTGATCACAGAATAAACCTTAATGGATAATTTGAAAAGTATTCTGTGATAGATGTGTAAATGAAAACCATCTCTGCACAGTCCGCCCCTTTGTAACTGTGTTTTACAATTCCGTCAGCTCACTCTCATCATGCCATTTCCTGAGCAGTCCCCTGGAAGCTGGCCTAAAATGGTGCAATCCGCAGTAATGATCCCCAGTGGGGCTCTGGGAGGCTGTGTCTTGGAGAAGAGTTTGTTCTCTGAGGCAGGTCTCATCTTCCTGGTTAGCTGTATTTGCTTCGAATGGATATAATTAAAACAGAAAGCATTTGCTTTTAAAACACCTATGGCATATGAAATTAGAATTAAGGGCATTAAAAGAACATCCTACTAAACGACCTCCACCCTTCTCTACCACACTGCCCCTTTGCCTTGAACAATCTCTTGTTTATATAAGCCATTTTTTTAAACTAAATCTCGCTATACATACGGTCATAGGCTTTAGTTACTTGGGCCTAATTTTATAGCCTCTCTCAGAATTCTCAGGCTCCCCATTCTTGTCTTTCTGTCTTCAATTATTCTTAAAGTATGTTTTTAAGTATTCCTGCTTTTGAAAACAAAAGGACACAGAGACTCTAGTAGAACTAATTCATATTCCCACCTTCTCTTGATTCCATCTAACACTTTTCAATGGAAATATTTGAACAGAATATCCAGTAAGCAGGCATGAGGTTTTGAGGGTGAGAGAAATCACTTTTCTGTTGTAGTCTGTGTACAGATGAAAGAAATTTTCTAGCAAACTTGTTTCCCAAGAAGTATGTTCAACTTTGAAGTTTACTGAAGATACTAAACTCTAGGTATCCTAGGATATTTGTGGCACGACTCCTCAATGCTAAATATGTCATTCCTGCTTTAGACGATTTCTGCTCATTGACTTACATTTTTTAGTCCCCAAAGCCCTCCAGCACCCATTTACAAATTTTAAAAAGTATTATCTATGCTGCCATCACCCCAGGGGACATGTTCGCTTCTTTAGCCTGAAGGCATATTCTGGAGGCCACAGCCAGAAGCACCATATACACCTCTCAATTAGTTTAGGTACCCTGAAAAGAAAAGCAAGAGTCAGAGCTGTCCTCAGGTGGGAGGGAACACCCCACACCTCCACACCATCCCCCCACCCCCACCCCCAGCAACACAAAGTGTCCCCCAAACAAAGGTGTGAGAAAGCAAAGAGTCTGGTAGATAGCTCTGATGGCTAAGAAAACCAAGAAAGGGTATGGAGAAGGAAGCTCTGTCCTCCAGCATGTAGGAACAAACATGATGCAGACACACACATGAGCTTCCCCAAAACAGGCACTCGTTTTATACTTAAAAGCCGTCCAAGGAAGTTTCAAAATGTTTGAATTCAGTAACACAAAAATATACTTTCCAAATTTCTCTATTCAAGAGTTTTATGGGGTTCCCCTTCTCTTTCTCTCTCTTTAAAGGTTTGCATATTCCCAAGTTTCCCCCTCTCTAAGCCAAAAGCTGGAGACGGAAAAAAAAAAAAAAAAGATGGATAATGCACAAATACCAACCGCTAAGCACACAGCAGACACAAGTCACAGGACAGTCAACTCTAAAATTCCTTGAAATCAGAGCACAACATGTCATGACACGAAGTTGTTTAATTTTCCTAATGAAATCCCACCTAAGAAGGACAGCTATCAGTGAGAACAAAACCAGGTACAGAAGTAATGGCATTTCACAATGAGATTATCCACTAGGGCAAATGAGCTCCCAATTAAGCTGAAAGAGGATTTTAAGTGTTCTTACTGCATAGAAATAACAAGAATTTAAGGGGCTGAACATATTAATTACCCTGAGTTGATCCTTCCACAAGGTATTCATATATCAAAATATCATATCACATAAATATGTACTTATAACTTTACAAGTTTAAAAAAAAATCATAGAAACCCTATGGCTATTACAGCAAATAAAAAGAACACAGGTTACAACACACACATACACACACACACACACACACACACACACACATACACACAGAGAGAGAGAGAGAGAGAGAGAGAGAGAGAGAGAGAGAGTGTGTGTGTGTGTGTGTGTGTGTATATATATATACTATGTAGCCCTTACTGGCCTGGAACTTGTTATGTAGACCAGGCTGGCCTTGAATTCTGAGATCCACCTGCTTCTGCCTCCCAAGTGCTAGAATTAAAGATGTTCACCAGAGGCTGGGCCTGAACGCTTTTTTTGTTTTTTTAAGTGCTGTCTTTCTTCTAATAAGCATACATGCAATTTTATAAGCATCAACAAAAGAAGGACTTATTTAATTCCTAGAAGCAGGAACAATCAAGGCTGTACAATGTCTTCGTCAACACAAGTTCACAACTGCTTCAGAACATGTCAAGGAATCATTACGGCAAATTCCATCCAACACCCAGCATACTTCAGTTTCCAAACTTAATTAAAACTGGCAGTTGTACTAGGAAGAACCAAATTTCAGCCAACTGGTTGTGCTGTCTTTTTTTTTTTTTTTTTCTTTTCTTTTTTTCTTTTTATGAAAGAAAGCAAAAGAATTAGACTATCCCAAGCGGAGGACTAAGCGAGCTTCGATCAGAATCTGAAGACACAAGTTAAGCAGGCATTCTAAATCATCACCTTCATTAACACTCACTCCTGTACAAGAGGTTTGCTAGATTTCTCAAATTCATGATGGAATACTGAAAGAAGATCTTTGTCTGCCTTAACAGGGACTTGTAAATCATGGAAGGATGACGACAATATTGTATCTTGGGAAACTCTCTCCCTGTTTCTCACTTGGTAGCACCAGGTAATTTATTACCTACAAACCTTGGTGACCACTAAGTAAGTGATCTTTCTACAGACAGAAATGTACTCCCCAGCAAAGGGGTAGACTGGGGCTAATTAGGAATCCTTCTGTAGAGGGCTGGGCTTGTGCAATGACATCAGGTCTTGTTGTTGGGACCAAGATATTAGAGAGTAAAAAAGATCAGAACTGACTGCAGGGCAGGAGCTGGGGCAGGAACACGGGCTGGCCAAGACGGACTGCCGGACAAAGGACCTAAAACTGGATTATGCTGATGTTGTATAATAAGGCAGCTCGCCCAGTGACCCGTGCAGAGCCCCAGGAACTGCTGCTCTCCTCATGGAGTTCTGCTGAGAGAAACAATGATGGCCACATCCTAATATTCAGCCTTCTCCCTAGATTCAATTTATTTGCCTTCTCCTTGGCCTGGGAATACAGATTCTGGACTCCATTACTGACACTAAGTTGCTAAAACATGCCAAGTTCTGTATTCCCTAGTGCAAAAGGAAGTGAAGGGCAGCTGCATCAGAGAGTGGCCGCTGCAGCTGGGAAGGAAAGTGTTAATATTCTTTCTAATCGCGCAGCAAAAATGTGGAGGCTAGTTTTTCTTGGGAAAAAAAAAACTACCAAATCATAAGGTAATTAGCAGCATTTAAGAGGGATGATAAAAGATTCGGAGAAAATGTAAAATTGTATCATGTTCCAGTTTCATCAATAAGGCAAAGCGACGTGTGCTGTGTGGCCATGGTGACCTTACAGGCAACACCATACTGCATCGTACACGCCACTGTCTTAGGGCAGAAGGATGTGAGCCATGAAGGGACCCTGAGCTGACCAAAGCCACTCCTATGACAAAGACTGAAAACAGATCCAAAGTGACCACACAAGCGACAATGGACAGAACACGTACTCTTTAGAAGATATTATGGTTACTTAACTAATATTCATTCAGCTTTCCTTCGCTTTGGAATGCCCAGCCTGCAGCTTGTACCCCACCCACCCTTCTAATCCCCGAATCTACCTGGTTCTCACTGAGCCATAACTCTGGCCACCACTCTGCTCCTCAGTTGGCACAGCTCTTCATTCCTTAGCTATAAACTGCCCCGTGCATGGCTGAGCAGGGAGCAGGCAGGTGTACCGAGTCCCCCTTCTCAGCTTCTATACTGGAGACCATTCTTCCAGCCCATTGCCATTATACAATGGGGAGACTAAACGGCAGAAGTATATTGTGCCCGGTCCTGTTTGCAGGATACAGGAGTCAGAGGCATAGAGAGACTCTGAGAGGTCTTGACCAGTATTACCTCCCAAGCTAGCTATACTGCAGCCTCAGCCTGCAACAGGGCCAACCCCCGCCCTGGGGGCTTACAGAGACACTTGCCTTCTGCTGTAGTGTTCTTGGGTTTTTGTCACTCAATCTAGGTCCACCGCATTTTTGTTTCGAGTACACTTAACATCTGGTGCATAAAATATAAGTAAATAAAACTATACTAGTAAAAGATATAAAAGTTGGCAAAACAAAACAAAAAATCCAAAACCTCAACTCATCACTTGAAACATAAGCAAGCACACATTCCTACTAAAATAAATAGTGTGAAATAATTTGGCCTAATGTAACTTGAAAAACTGTGTGTGGTGACATGAATTTATAATACACTTCCAGAAATCTGCTTCTTGGAGAACTGAAAAGATAACACGAGCAGTGGGCAAGATGGCACATGCCTGTCATCTCAGAAAGATAGGGCAGGAGCAATGGTGAGTTTGAGGCCAGCCTGGGCTACATGGAGACCATGTCTCAAAAATAATAAACAGAAGACAGTAATCAAACAAAAGTACCTAGAATTTGAATAGACCAATGGATAGTCTATGGTCTGGCTCACAGAAGGAAATTGGTTTTACTCAACTCTAATAACCGTCACATTTTCTAGGTAGTCTTAGGTTTTTATAACCAGCACTGCCCAAGTTTTCCTTCACGTGACTTCAGTGTCTCCTATTCCATCCCAGGTCTGCCTTGTCTTGCGTCACTGCTAGTCCCATGGTTATCTATCTAAGTGTCATACTGACTTCTCCTACCTTGGGATGAAGAAATGGAAATGCTTTCTTCTGCCAGAGCAGACAGACACCTCATTAGGATAGATCCAGAACAAGGGCTGGGAGCCCAGAGCTTGAGGTTTCTAACCTCAAGTCTCAGGCCACCACTTTGTCCCTCTCCCAACTATAACAGCCTAGACCTGTGGCTGGCAACCTTTAGACAAAACAACATTTGCTCCCATGTTATCTTTGGCTATATTCAAGATATCCACACAGAGGTACGCGACTGATAAGACTGTGTAGGAGTTCTGATTAAAACATTTACTATCTTTTGATAGAAAAGATTTGTTCATGACTCTATCTCAGAAAAAGAATTAAAGACTTTTATTTAGATCATAGGAGAAGTCCTAAACCTTTAGGTAGCCTGGGTCCTAAGCTAGGACCATAAACCAGCACTGGGAGACAAGACCAGCAAGAATGAAGTTGGCCTTTGTAGTAAGCTCTAGAGTTCTGTTAGGCAGGGAGACCCTAAATCAAAGGAGATGGGGGAGGAGGGGAACCAGACCACTGCTAGCAAACCATCAATGAAACAGTGAGGCCATCTGTCATAGTGTTAAAAATCAACCAACCCCGGCAAACCGGGGAACCTGGAGGTGCACAGAAACCAGGAGGCGTGCAGTGGAGCCAGCTTGGTCAGCTTGAGAAGGAGCAGTCTGCTCTGCTGAGGGAAGGCTAGGACCCACTTCTGGCCTGGGGAGGTGTCTCTCAGCCCTAGTCCCCAGATGTGGCCAGAAACAAAGCAAAGAGCAGAGGGGAGGCTGCAACGTATGTCTACATTCTTATCAAGAATTTGGACACTTCTTCACTGAGGTCTCCTTCCTCTTCCATCTCATGAAAACAGCAAACAGACAACCCCAGGGCCTCCATATGCTTTGTGTCTCCTCGGGTCATTCTCTTCTCAAAGGACGTAGATTCCAGTCTCCACACTTCATCTCACAGACAACCTTCCTGAGAGACAGGAAGCCAACTGGTGTGAATGGGGCACAAGGCCACCTTCACTTCTGGAATGTGCTCTGTTCTCAGTTAGAGCTGCAATACCTGTGCCATACTAGAAGAGGCAGAGGCTGTCCTTTCCCCATGTGATGCAGGCAGTGTGTCTCAGAAACAGGGGTGGTCCTCCGAGGATGGGGCAGGAGCGCTGTGTAGTGTAGTATAGCCAGGTCTGACCCAGGTTTAACCACTTACAGAAGTGATATAGTGAGGCCTAGCTAGGTCGTTCCTAAGATAAACAGGCTGAGATTACCGCCTTTCATCTGGGTAAAACCTGACTTCTCACAGTAAAGAATCAGCAGGGAGAAAAGCAGCATGTTGACCAGGTAGTCACTCGGATGATCAAGGAACATTTTTCCACAAAAAAATAAACCGAGCATTTATTATAGACATTCCAAAGAATGCCAAACAAGAAGCTAAGAGAAGCTGGTAAAAGCAGAATAGGAAATATAATGCCTTCTGTAATGGTAGTACATATAATAATGTATTGTGTTATTATATAAATTATTATTATTATTATTATTATTATTATTATTATTATTATTATTATTTATTATTTCATGAGCTCTAAGGCGGAAGTGAGGGAAGGAGGAGCAGGAGAACAGAGTAAGGAGGAGGCCACACAGTAGCACAGCAGGGAGCAGGAGAATAAGATTCTAAGTCTTTCTAGATAGTTCCATATCTAAATGGTAATGTGTGTTTCCTGCTCTGTCTTAAAGTAAACACATCATCATTTCATGAGAAGCAGCAGGGATAGAGTGGAAGGACACAGATAAGAAAATGAAAGGCAAGAGAGTTGGTAGGAGTTAGCACACACGGCCTCCCAGTGTCCGCCCCGTGTGAGGCGCATCTACTGGACACTGAGCCGGGCAGCAATGCAGGGGAAAGCCAACGCTGCTACTGTAGCCCACATTCAACAAGAAGACCAGATGGCTGGGGTAACAGCTGGCCCAGAACTCTTCCCTCCACAACCACGTTCCTCATTTTTGTCTCAGGTATTCAGAGACACACCACTAACAGATCCTGGAGATGGTGGAGGTTTCCTGCTCATCTGGTCCACGGAAGAATCGTGAAGTGAAGCAATCCGCAGGTGACCCCCATGAAAACATGCAACTCACATGGGAGCGTGAGGACCCTTTGGAGTTTTCTCGCCAGCACTGCCAGGATGCTGCAGGGGGATCCAGCATCAGGCCTGGAGGCAGAGGGGTAAGAAAAGGTAAACGAATACCACATGTGAACAGAAGAGAGATGTTCCAGGAAACATATGTAGAAAATAAAAATTCCAAGGAAGCCATTGAAGGCACAGCCCTAACCCACAGTTCTCCAGAACCGCACACCCTCAAGGCTGCTGAGACTTGACTCCCTTCATCCTCAAAGCCTTCCTGGAAAATTGCTGCCCTGCTTGATCTTCCTGTTGGCCTCACTCCACGGTCACATCACATGATCCACTCGGGTTTATCTAGGTTTTTTTTTTTTCTTCTCTTCTACAAAGACTCCATCATATGATACAGGAGTAAGAAAAAATTTTTAAATGAATAACAAGAGACATGAAGCATAGAAAATACTTAGAGAACAAGAAATCTTAACAGTTAAAACATGTAGGAGAGATGGTTAATTCCTTAACTCTGCATGGTGTAGGCGCTTGGTCTGTGGATACTTTTACCTCACATTACCCAGGCCTTGGGTTATTACCTTGCCAGAGATCCCACAAGACAGGGGTCCCTCCGCCCCATGGAAAAGCTTTTTATTATCCCTCTTATTCCAATTTTTATGAGTGTCTTTGAAAGTTTTTAACCACATGCTCTAGATAATAAGCATTTTATCTGCTCCCTGTGTTTTCACTCAGAATAAAAAAAAAATTGTCATGAATATGTGGCTGCCCTGTTACTTCACAGATATCACTGATTTTTATGGAAGAAACCCCAACACATGTGATCTTTACTTAAGCAGTCTCTCTCCAGGAAGTACAGAAAGCAGATTAACCACAATCCAACAGAAACCCTCCCCCTGCTCTTGTGGTCTGCAAGAGGCACATTTTCTTCACATGTTCCCGGGCAACAAGTCTAATTGAATGTAGCTATTTAAAACACACTCCAAACCTAATGAACAAGAAGTGGCCCTGCCAGACCACAATGTCTTTAAGAGATCAATTTGCCCAATAAAGGCTAGAGACTGCACACGGTCTTCAAACAGAAAGCAAGCAATCCAAAGGGTTATCCGTGAGGATCAGGACGGGGCTGAGGATGCGCTGTACGCCCAGGGGCAGCAAGTGCAGTTCACTCAGCAGCATCTCACCTCAGAACCAGTCCTCTCCGCTCCCTCAAAATATAATTTTTTAAGTCAATTGGCCCTAATAAGATAATTTACTAATTAGATCACTGTGATATGTTCATTTGTAGCTTTAATTGGAGTTTAGCTGTCTGTCATCCAATTTATCAGAGTAAAAATTCCACTAAAGCCTTTTGTTCTTGCACAATACATTTGTTTAATGGCTTCTCTCGAAGGCTGTGCCAAATTCTAAATGTTCCGTCATGCATTTATTTACTAGTTATCAGGCAACTTATGAATAATTTAACATTTTCCGGTATTCCTTTATCAGATGGGTCTATAAATGCCTGCAAGACTCCTTCTCATTGGGCTGTATTTTTCCCACTCCCCCCCAAAAAAAAAGTTTCTTTCTTGTTTGAAGTTTACTTTCTTACTTTTTGTTTTGCTGAGACCAGGTCTCACCATGTAGCCCAGACAGCCTTCCAACTCCTGACTCTCCTATCTCAGCCTGTCCACTGCTGGGCCTGCAGCTGTGGGCCACCTCGCCTGGCAAAGTCCATGTTCTTAAACGATCCACATGACTGCACCATGAATTCTCTTCTACACTGAAGGGCAGTGGTTTACGTTACTGATGAATTTGAGGAACAATACCGTGGATCAAAATATGTAGTCACTGCTCTTCCACGGAAGTAACATCCTGCAGTGGAGACAGGGTAGGTGACCAGACAGCAGTCTGAGGGCCCATGAGCCCTGGCCTTCAGCTGTTAGTGATGTCACTAGAGAAGTGATACACAACTATGAGGAGGAAAGAGACAAAAAAACACATAGGTTGCTAGTGGCCAACCGGACAGTGTAACAAGCTGGCTCACCTTCACGTGCATGCCCCATCAGCTACAGTGGTAGCCACAGAACCAAGCCTCTAGGAGGGACAGTCATGGCCAGAGCAGTCCCCTCAGTGAGTGAAGGGATTGGCCTGGACTCATTGAGTTCAGGTCATTTCGTCCTTCAGCCTACACCACCAGTCTCGCCTGGCTTTCTATTTTCCCTATGGCCAATCATATCACCCTCCCCTCCTCTCGTTGTCACAGAAGGTCCCTCCCTGAAAGGGTGGGATGGCTTAGAATCTGTTCAAGACTGACTTCTGTAGGTTTTACATTCTTCCTCTCTCATTCCATAAACTTGTTGGGGACAAAAATGGAGTTTGAGCCACTCATAGGGTTGGCTCAATAAATACTGCACTAAACACACATGTGACCAGACTGTGTCCCAAACCTTTCTAGGCCAGTCTTCCAGCACAAATGGCACTCCCCAATTTCCAACCCCTTAGGAACTTGTAGGACACAGGTGACTCGACAACCTATCACAGGAATTTACAGGGGGCTGTAAACACCTTACTGAAATACCATTCTTTTTCAGGCCCAGCTCCCTTAATTACAAAATAAAGACAGGATTATCAGCCTTACACACCTCCCCATGGAACATCGGAGCACACTTCAGTCTATAAACAAGACAGATCTCACCTCAGTGGTACTGAGGTCACAAAGGAGAATTTCTGGCCTCAAACGTGTGTTCTCTCTCTCTCTCTCTCTCTCTCCCTCCCTCTCTCTTTCTTTCTCTCTCATTTAAGCACCATTTCATTTGTACATCAACACAGTACTGACCTTTAAAAAACATCTTGCTTGTTCTGTAGTTCATGTGCTGTTCATGTGTGTAAGCATGTTTGTGTGTGTGAGAGGATGTGTGCATATAGATGTAGAGGCCTAAGGCTCAAGTCAGGAGTTTCCTTCCATAGACTCTCATTCCTAAGAGTGAACTCACAGTGACACAGGGCTCAATGTGTTTAACGAGCAGTAATTTACACCCATGAGTGTATAAGCATGGAAATCCTTATCTATCCTATGCAGTAACTGTAGCATCCCAGTGGGTGACTACTTCTGGGAAATAATGTCTTCATAGTGACATGGCTCTAAGAAATTAGTGAAACTGGAAGGCTTAAGTATCTATGATTTGCCGGGCGGTGGTGGCGCACGCCTTTAATCCCAGCACTTGGGAGGCAGAGGAAGGTGGATTTCTGAGTTCGAGGCCAGCCTGGTCTACAGAGTGAGTTCCAGGATAGCCAGGGCTACACAGAGAAACCCTGTCTCGAAAAAAACCAAAAAAAAAAAAAAAAAAAGTATCTATGATTTAAAAAAAAATTACTAAGCATATTATTTCCTAAGTTGATAGTAATAATTACTTTTATAACAGCCAATGTGTATTAACATTAAGCATGGGAAAAGTCCATCTTCCTGAGCAGTAAACTTGTTACCACTCAGATTACAGCTACTGTGTGCAGCCCAGAAAACTGGGAAATGGTATTTATCCCAGTGAACATTATTTCAAATGAAAATCCCAACTGAAAAACATGCTCCAGCAAGGACCATCCCTGGGGCTATGAATCATACTGTAAATTAAGCCTAGGGCCACTCCACCTTGAGTCTGTTTGCCAGAAGAGATAAGAAGGAACAAAAGGAAAACGAGGAAAGCCTCAGACTTGGAGCGGGTGATAAGGAATAAAAGAGATCAAAAGGTCAAATTCTCCATCCCAAGGGAAGCCATTTCCTTCCCATGTTCCTAGCCCTCGGCTCAGGACACCTCAGTCCCCAGGCCACAGAGATGAGAACATCTGCTCTTGAGCTCCTACACGCCTTTCTCATCTCCATGAGCCCTTCAGCCACACACTGTCAGGACACCTCTTCTCTTGCATTCAATGCCACAGACACAGCTGTTGATGTTTGTGAGGAAGGGACAGGAAAGCAACCGAGCTCTTCCGCCCACAGTCCAGTAGGTTACAACACCATATGGTGATCCTGCCTTGGGGACAGGGTGATCTTGTCTTGGGACTGTGTGTTACTGAGATTTTCACTGGACTGGCTTTTTGATGGCTTGATATTTTGGGTGCCTGGCTTTGAGATGAGGTCTCACTACGATGCTGTGACTGGTTTTAAATTTGTGTCACCAGAACTCTGCTTGTACCAGCCTCCCAATTGCTGTGACTACAGGTAAGCCTCCGAAGCACCGGACTCACGTGCATTCTCAACATCAGAGAAGCCCTTTGGCAAAGCCTGGGTTCTGAACGACTGGTTGATCTGGGGGTCAGAATTCACATGAAGAAGAAACAGCTGTGATTTCAGGGGTGCCCAGGCATCTCTGTAAGGAGCTACTGGCTTCTGGGTAAGTGAGTCCTGTGTTCCTGCCTGCTGCCTAGTCAGGATATAATAATAAGCAGGAAGGGAAACCCCATAGTGCGGGTTTCTGGAATGGTAAATGATTTTGCTGGGCACAGATGCCCAAGGCCATTAATAATTCCAACTTAATTGTGAAAACAGATGTTATAGTAAAATCTTCAGGAAAACTGAATCACATAATTATTTCCAGAGATGCTAGGACAATGTTCCTGGAGAATAAATGACTTTATTTCCTCAGGGCTGGTCACTCAGCCCTTATTGAGCTTTGCCCTAGGAGAGGATTAATTCTTAAGAAAATGGAAAACAGGGCTCTCACTTTCCAAGAACATACTGGGGAAGGAGAAAGGTGTGCCAACACAGAGTCTGGGGTCTGACAATGATCCCAAAACCAGACTCCTTAACATCATCTACGGAAGGCTTCTTAACCTGGGCCCAAACTAAAGGGTTTTTTATTCATTTTATTATATTATTTATTTGTGTTGGAGACAAGGTCTCACTATGTAGGCCAGGCTGGCCTATAACTGGCCTCTGCATCCCTCATATGCCACCATTATAAAAAGCAGCTTCTGGGACTGAACAGAACTGGTTGTCTCTAAGAAGCAAAATCTTCCAAGTTTTAAAGGTTCCATGGGTGGTTAGGCATGTGATTTCCAGCAACAATGCGTCCTTCCTGCTTGCTCTGGCCAAGCCTTCCCTCTGAAGTGAGGCAGCAAGGGCCAGATTCCGGGTTAAATTTTAAATTTTCAGACCACTGGGCCATATCTTTTTATCTTTTCTAACAGGGTCCCAATATGTAGATAGTCTGTCCTGAGCCTCACTAGGTGGCCTAGGCTGTCCTTGAACTTGTAACCCCCGTTGCAGTGTGCAACAGGGTGTAAGGCAGTAAAAGCTAGCATATGCTCTAGTCAGTCTTCCTGATTTTAATTATAATGTAGTGTCACAAGGTATTATAGGAGATCTGAAAGAAAGCATTGTGAGGGGACACCTGTCAAATCTCAAATAAAGAAATCTCCAGCAAAAGTGGATCATGGGGTTTACCAGAAGAAAATACAGACTGAAGAGAGCTAGTGCCTCAGAGGAGAGAGGAGAAAGGAGAGGATGACAGGCTTGGGGATGGGGGCAGAAAGGGATGCTTCTGAGGGGAGCTGGAGGAGGGAGGAACCAAGTAGAAAGCAAAGACTGGATCAATACTGATAAGGGCTCCTGAGACTCTCAGGGACGCCTAAGTTCTTACTTCAATACACTAGTCAATGCTCCCATGTGTTCAGATATAGCCCATTTTCTAGGCTAACACCTCATTTGTGACAGTTGCTGTGCCTCCTAGATGGCCCCACAGAAGCCTAATGCTCCGTGCTTCTCATGCAGGCTCATCTTTTCACAGGTTCACAGCTGTGTGGTCTTTGTTTGTTTCGAAAATACAGGTAAAATATAAAGAGCAGAAGCAACTGCTTATCTTCTGGATGTATTTGCTTCTAGGCTTTGACACTCTTAAGATGTCTGCAGATGGAGGAGCTCCCATTCTAAGCAATTCTGTGGCTTGGTTTATCTCCTTGAAAACTTTCTCCAAAACGCAGTAATAAGCGGGTGCTCAGCAACCATTTGTGAAACAGAAGCAAGACTGGGTGGGTAGAAAATATCCCAGCATGCATCTGTACCGCGTACTCACTTACTTATGGACTACTGTTAGAACAGTAGTTCTAACATTCCCCAGTCATTCAAATGGTACATTATTTTAAGTCAGGAACTCTGTTTCTTGGTTCCTCTGCTGGTCTTACGGGCACACACAGCCTTTTATGTAGTGCTGTACTGTTCCACTGGAAAGTTCCACGTATATAACCGCGTACGTGTTCTGTTTTGTCGTTGTGTTTTTCTCTTGGATCCCAGCTGCTAGACTCCAGCTGTTCTGCTCAGCATCCACTCAGCTGGGAAAACAGCTTCCTTCCCACAGTCTCACCTAGTGCACCACCCCTTTCTGATTCCTGGCCTACCCCCCAGAGCTGGAACTTGACCTGTGCCCAAAAAATAAGCACCCTTGTCCACTGAGAACATGGTGGCTGCTTCTGGGACAAACATAAAATCCAGCTGAACCAGCTACTGTCATGCCTAAGGTCTGGATTCCTACAGTAGTCCCATGGTTCTGCTGGATTCAGTGATGGGAAAGGCAAGGCAAGGGCTTGCGGGTTATCATGATACTTCAGGGGTAAAGATAAACAGAGCACAGAGCACTGGGCAAAGAGGGCATCTTGAAGCCTGCAGCAGCTACCCACAGCTACCCACGTGAGCCTCTGGCTGCAGCAACACCTGGACTTCCCTTTCTGATTACAACAGTTCATGTTCTATCACTTGCAAACCTGATTTTGAAAACAGAGTCCCAAATGACTTGCCAATTAGATGCTAAACTCCCTTAGCCTGATTAAGTGTGCCCTGGCTCCCAAGGGCAGCAAGAACGTTCAGCTGTACGCCTCAGGTTCAGGGTCAGGTTTTATTTTGTTCTGCATCTGCCCTAACGCACAATACAATGACTGACATGGCACACAGTGACTGTCCCTTTGCAGAGCTCAAGCCTCCCAATGGAACACAGCACCACTTCACCTCTGTGACAGGAAGCATCACCTCCAGACATCCCCAGAGGAGGTTTGGGAACCACCTCAAAACAGTTAGGACAATGATGCATTTTAGGAACAGAGTGGCCCATCTTCCCTCTGTCCTTTGTATTTGAAGGGGATTGTACCAGACTCTACAGGAACGTCACAGAGTCCGTACTTTGCTTTTGTAAACTGACAATTCCTCAGCTTTAGATTTTGCTCTTTGTCCACAGAGCTCTGAAGAGTGCCTTTTAATCTTCCTAGTCCAGAGCAAAGACAAAAATAAACCAAGAGAAATAAAAACTAAAACCAATTTTCATGAGATGCTCATCAATACTGGTACCTTTTTAAAAGAATACTTTTCCTTTATTTTCTCCCTTTCTTTTCTTGATGCAGGTTGTTACTACTATTAATATTATCAATAAAATGATAATAAAATGGGTGCACCCAGGCTAAAATTTTTGAAGACAAAATTTCTGAAGACAAAAATTTTGTCTTCAGTATTTTTGGGTGGGTATGGATATCTAAATGAGTGCTATTTAAAAAAATATTTCTTTCAGCTGGCCTTAGAAATAGGGCTTGCCTACTTGGGAGGACTACAACCTCTGCTGAGGTTACTATTACAGAGGTACCGGCAGAACAAGAAGCAGGCAATGTGTTCCTGAGCAACGGCAGAATAAACCACACAAGTGCTCTGCTCACCCACAAGAGAACTGTTTCCTAAAACATGCTGGGCTGACTGGAGAATTACACACTGGAAGGCTTGCTCTTTGAGATGTGGAGGCACAGGCCATGCCCATGACAAGTCTGGAAAAAACACTGCCAACTAGAAAACGTAAGTTACAGAAAGTCACCAAAGATGCTAGAGGTTACATAAGCTAGGAAGAAAAGAAGGAAGGGGGGGAGGGGAAGGGAGGAGAGGAGAGGAGAGGAGAGGAGAGGAGAGGAGAGGAGAGGAGAGGAGAGGAGAGGAGAGGAGAGAGGAGAGGAGAGGAGAGGAGAGAGGAGAGAGGAGACTTGGCTAGCAATTTTACTCCTGGATCAAAACATTTTGCAAAATAATACTTTCAACATCTGAACTACAAGTCTGATGAAGAAGCCAACCACAGTATATAATGTTTTATGTACATACAGAAATCTGAAAACTGAGTCTCTCTAGCCACGTCAAGCCCATGGTACTTCATAGTTGCTAGGCAGCTGCAGACCAACAGTCTCTTTACCGTAAGCCCAGAGATGCCACAGGTGTTTTACATACATTATCCCTGAAGTCTGCAGAAGAATCTCATTATAGCTGCATTTTTTTATCTCCATTTTACAGAAGACAAAATTGAGCTCTGGGAAGTTCAATAACTCACTGAGGTCATAGTTAATCCTCTGAATATTGGACAATCTAGTGCTGAGCTTTTAATATCCTCTCCATAAGGCTCCATAATGTCTTTAAGTACATTTCCAGGCTTTCGAGGCTCCCAGGGACAGCTCATGCCTGACATGAGAGTCCAAGAAGGGTGGAGCCATGCCTCAGCTCCCTCCCACCAATGCACAGGGGCGTAATGGACAAGTCCTGCCCCATTTTGTCTATGAAACTATTTATTCAGTATCCATAAGGGATAGATCTGGTTTTAGAGGCTGTTTGCAGGGCTAGACGTTGAGTTGCCTTAGAAAGCCCCCTTCCCTCCTGACTACATCCCTCCCACCCACAGCAGAGTCCTCAGCCCTGTGGCTATAAGGTGTCAGACACTGTCCTGAACCTCCTTTAAGATCATCCTCCAGGATATTAGCTACTAGGGAGGCATGAATGTATCTCCTGTACCCCTATGGCTCTGGTAACTACTCCTTGCCTCAATGCCTGGTACATAATCAGGGTTCTAAAAGATGTTTAGTAGATCCTTAACTTTCTGTTTTGAAAGGCAGGCAGGAAATTAGATGAGAGAGGAAAGATCTTTGTCCTCTGTGATTCACAGAATCCTACTGAACAAATACCAGTACTGGCCTATCTCATTCTGCACGAGAGAGAGGTTCCTAAAAACGAACGAATTTTGTAAGCTAAACCAACCTTGTGGTGACTCCCATTAATCTCACCTTTATTTCAATGGTTAAACTTCACCAGGTTTTTCTTTTATAATCTGTGTGGCTGCTCCCCTTTTCACACCAACACACTATATACATTTTAACTGGAGAAACATACAGGACATACAAGCCAAAAAAGTGTACGATACTATGCTGATTATCTTGACTTACGAATTCAATGGGTAGAAGGATGCCATCATTTACATTTGTGTGTATTTGTTCAAATCCCCAGACGTTATAGCATTTAAGAGTGAACTCCAATGTGAACTCTGAACTTGGAGTGGTAGGTGTCAATGTAGAATCATTGATCTTTAATAAATATATCACTGTGGTATGGGAAATCAAAATAAGGAAACCTGTTGGGGTTGGGGATAGGAGGCAAAAAACAAAAACAAAAACAAAAACAAAAAAACAAAAAACAACCCTCTTCATTCTCCTTATCAATTTCATTGTGACCCTAAGGTGACTCTCAGAAATAAAGTTGACTTTTAGAGGGCCATGGGACAGGAGCCATGTTGGTTAATCTACCTTTCTGAGAGTTAAGTGTTGAACCTTAGTCCTTAGTCATCCTTTGCAAACCACATGTAACAAAGACATGATTATCTGTAAAACAGTACAAACTAACCGTATGGACTTTGGCTGTGACTGGTACACTCTTCCTGAAAACTCATCTTGTTCTTGAGCCATGGATATTAAGTGCCATCTACCTGTCCATTTTCTAAAGAGGGAGGAAGAGTCAAAGCCACAGACCATGGCATTGCTAAACACAGGAAAGAAACAGGTGGTGTGTGAGGACCAGCAAAGGGAAGCATTCTGGGAGATGATCCTCCCTCCAGGATAATGGCAGGCCCACTAACAGCTGCAGAGCTCACATGTGAGCCTCTCCCAAAGGCTCCTTATAACAAAGATCACATCACCTCTCGAGCTCTGTTGCACCGTCTTCGTGACTCATGCTAAGTGTGGTCTAAGCAGGTGCACACGTGAGGTGGCATTTTAAAACCGTAAGCTCCCTGAGGATGGGGGACTCACTTGTTATTGCTTTGCATTCCTCTGCTGCAACTAATGATGCACGAATGGGTAAGCATCAAGTGAACTGTTTGGGGAAGTTACAGGTGATGGCTTTAGGTGGATTCCAGTGAGGAGCAGAGAAAGGAGGCCAAGAAACCCCTGACTCTGAGAAATGAGAACAGAGAAAGAGACAGATGGAATTCAAAGGAACGCTGCCAGACACCAAATTTGTAAGAATTAAAATTCCCTACCTAAAAGACACAATAGCCTTGGGGATTTATGACAAACTTATTGAAAAGGTAGGGGCAAGAAATGGCAAGAGGAAGACCCCAAGAAAACCCAGTTTGTATCCCAAAGAAAAGAGGTTGGCACCTCACCCCTGGGCTGGCACCACCAGCCTCGCCTGCCCCAGTTCAGGCTGCAACCCCAACGAGCTTATGAAGGAGTCAACGTTTCTCTGTTAGACTCTATTCTGCTATCAGCTGCACCTACATCCCCATATTTTAAAACCTCTGTGGAAACCTTTTTCTAAACAACTCAAAGGACCAAGTGCCTTCCATAATACAGAAGAGTTTTCTCTCTGGTTTGATTCAGCATTTCTGAGAGATTCCACCAAATACTGGAAATAGTTTCTGAAGTGTCGTGTTGTAAGCATTCCAAAAGGGCAGCCTCAATTTGCCATTTGTGTGCATGCCAACAGACTCAACTGAAAACATTTTGCACATAATTATAGGTTCCTGCCTCCTGTGTTCAGCTCTGCCCTTTAATATGCAGGGTACACTATTGTTCAATTGGAAGAAATATATAGTTTGCAGTTCACTTAAAATCGCATTTGACAGTAAAGTCCAGTAAATGAAAAAAGAGCCTTTAGCCTGATGTCCACTTGTATGACTTAAAAACTCAGGCAGCGACAGGAAATGCAGAAAATATCAG
Organism: Rhabdomys pumilio; assembly: GCA_030674055.1. Lineage (NCBI taxonomy): Eukaryota > Metazoa > Chordata > Mammalia > Rodentia > Muridae > Rhabdomys > Rhabdomys pumilio. Next base: position 57,080,208 of record JANHMN010000006.1, read on the forward strand.
CAAGCCTGGGCCTGGTGGCCTGGAGTAGAACTCTGCAGCTGGGTTACGCTGGGAGCTGGGAATCTCCCACATTCTGGAATCAGTTTGGAATTAGGATACACATTCTTTTGGCTTCTGCTCTTCCTACTGACAGCCGGGTGACTGCTGGCAGACCAACCACGGTAGCCCCGAGTCAGCAACTCATGGAGAGAATCCTGACGATTCTGGCTGTATTTAACCTCAGCTTTCCACTTAACGAGCTGTGTGATTTCCAAAGGCTGTATTTATGAGACTATTTTCTTGCCTATAAAAAGGACTGTTTATTGGGACTATAACATAGCAACAGATGTCCAATATAAAGTCACTAAATTAGCAAATAAACAAACACTTAGCTAGAATAATGTAAGTGAAGAAAGGACACACAGTAAGTGCCTAATAAATGTTTTAAAGTATCTTAACCTGCCTTTTCAATATACAATTTCTATGTGTTTGAAGCCTAGCTTTTTATTAATGTATCAAATGATGGTTTTTTATCTAATTATGAGAGGGGCATTTATAAATTTGGAAATGTATTTATTTGAATGTTGGTAGCGTAGTTACTAAGGATTTGGGGTTTTCTCAGAATGATCAAACAATGTCAAGAAAGAGGAGAAAATCAGCCAGGAATACTCGCTATGTTATTGTTGTTATTCACGATACTTAATCATGATTACCACTTCTGTGCACTTGTGCCGACGCCCACACACCAAGGCAGGCTGTGGCAGTCAGGAGACAACTTCCAGGGGTACTTCTTTCCTTCCACATGGTCTCAGAAATTGAACTCAACTTCTTAGGTTTGTAAACAGTTTTACCCTGAGTCACCTCAGGGGCTTGAGTCATAGTATTTTTGTTAAAGGTGGATTTAATTTATGTCTCTGTGTGTGTTCCTGAGTGAGTATATGTGCATCACATCCTTGCAGGTGCCCGATGAGGCCCCAGGGCTTGCATCCCCTAGGACTGCGGTTACTGCTGTAAGCTGTCTGATATGGGTGCTGGGAATCAAACTTGGTCCTCTGCAAGAGCAGTAAGTGCTCTTAACCAAGTCATCTTTCAGCTTCCCAATCCAACTTACTAGTTATATTATTATTATTATTGCTATTATTATTATTATTATTATTATTATTTTACTTATTCACTTTATATCCCACACACTGCTCCCTTCCCGATCACTCTCTCCCACAATCCTTCCCCCTCCCTCCTTCCCATTCTCCTCTGAGCTGGTAGGGATTTCCTTGGGTATCCCCCTCACCCAACCCTGGCATATAAAATCTCTGCAGGACTAGGTGCTTCCTCTCCCACTGAGGCCAGACAAGGCAGCCCAGCTAGAAGAACATACATCACAGACAGGCAACAGCTTTTGGGATAGCCCCTGCTCCAGTTGTTGAGGACTCACATGAAGACTGAGCTGCACCTCAGCTACATATGTTGGGGAAGCCTAGGTCCAGCCTGAGTGTGCTCTTTGTGCGGCTCAGTCTCAGACAGCCCTGAGGGTCCAGGTTAGTTGGCTCTGTTGGTCTTCATGTAGAGTTTCTATCACCTTAGGGGCTGCAATCATTCCTCCTATTCTTCCATAGAGTCCCCAAGCTCCATCCATCCACTATTTGGCTGTTGGGTCTATGCCTCTGTCTGAGTCACCAAGTTACTAAATTTTGACACGTAGTCATCTACACATTTTTAAATAAAATGTCCTATAAATAATTTTTAAAAATAAAAATCATGTATGTATATTATTAACCAATTACCAATTTTAATTATTTTTAAACATTAGATTAAGTTCACTAAATTTTCCATATGCATACAGAATTATTCTGTGATTTGTTACGGCAGAGGGCTCAATTGGATAGCTCTTAACATAATGTCATCTTAGCTTGGTGTGGTGGTACACACCTTTAGTTCCAGCTCTTGGAAGACAGAGACAGGCAGATCTCTATGAGTTCAACTGAAGCTAGCCTGGAAACAAACAAACAAACAAACAAACAAAAAACATAATATCATCTCATTTTTACACATTTTAACTTTCCCTTCATTACATTTCAAACAGGTTGCATTGGAAACAAGTTTCTTATTCACACTATGTCATATGCCCCCAGGAAAGGAAGTACTGGACTGAGCATGTGTGCATGTGTACAGGATACAGCCCCAGCTTCTGTTCATTATCATTGACTATGGATAACTACTGTTCCGTTCACACTGGCATCATCGTGCTTACTGGCTGTTTACAGTCTTCACTGCTGGTTTTTCTCGCCCATCGTCTACACAGGTACTTCTTCGTGTTAATAACACACAGTAACATGTTTTTGTGCCATGCGTTTGTCTGCATCCTTTCCGTCATTTTTTATATGGGCTAACCTCCAGTCTACCCTCTATCATTAGGTTGATATCTGTGTGATTTACAGACCGAGATTCTGTAATGCTAAGCTGCCTTGGTCTTTGATACTAACTGGTGAGGTCTGAGAGATTCATCAGAAAATATTTAACTTTATGAGTTCAATACACGTTACTATTGGGGGTCCACGGGTATTTTCTGAGTCTTCGAGCACTGTAGACACAGAACTGGGTTTTTGTTTGTTTTGCAGCAAAGAATTGACTATCATCTGTAAACAGTTCTTTGTTTTTTTTTTTTCACAACCGATTTTAATGGTCGAGGAACAATCCCTAACAGTTCTTTTATCCCCTGATCCACAAAGCTTTATTTTTCTTTAACATTATATAACTATGGGGGTTCTTCAAAAATTCAAATAGGAGGAAATGAGGAAAAACACAAACATCTCTCTATATTACCAATACTGAAGGTAATCTCCATTAATATTTTGATAATTCTTATATGCATATATTCATTTATATATCTAATACATCCAAGCACACATAAAACTACATGACCAAATAACTGTCTCTCAAATATCTGACTTTATCACTTTGCTTCACAACCTGTGTAGCAATGAGGAAACACCATGGGGTGGAGGAGGAGACACAGCTCAGCAATTAAGAACACACACTGTCCATCCAGAGGACCTGAGCTCTGTTCCCATAAACCATTCCCAGCAGCTCGCAATGGCCTGTAAGGCCTCATCCGGCCTCTGCAGACACTGCACTCATGTGCACATAGCCACACACAAAGATACAGATAAACAAAGAAAATAGAATCCTTAAATAACATAGGGAAATGTTTTGTGTTTGTAAAATATGACTTGGAGATATACTAAAATATCTTACGGCATATTTTTCTCTGGACTTTCCTTTTCCTTAATGGAATTGTATAGACTCCCTCCTACACTGCTGGTCTATCTTGATTTCCTAACACAATTTTCCTACTGTATGAATACACTGCAGCCTAACTGGCTACTTCAGTACTAACAGATCATTAGCTTTGCTTTCAACAGCCTAACAATCACACACACACACACACACACACACACACACACACACACACACTTATATATACACATTTTCTAACTAACCAGTCACCGGTTCCTTTATATCTATGGAACAGATTATCAAGTATAACTGTGGGATTAAAAGCTACATATTTTCATGTTTTAAAATTCTTTGACGGTTTTTTTTTTTTTCTTACCAGAAAGAATCTTGAGGAAGTACCTTAAGGAAAACAATTAGCCCGTGAACACATTGTAATTATTCTCTCCAGATTCCAACCCCAGCTCTGTTTCTGTTCGCACTGCCCTGCTTCTCAATCTCAACTTACACAATTGCTAGTTTCCATGTGGCAGTGCAGAAGTGGCACTTGGCCACTGTCAGTGTGACTTTCAAAATAAGCATCCAAGACTGTGCAGCTACAATGATGTTAACATTAAACTTCCTGACTACCAACCGCAGTGTTCATGTTTGTCATCTAACCATGGGGACAGGGACCTGAGATAAAAGTCCGAAGTGAAACCACAGTCTTTCAAAGCTTCCTTCCCCAACTCACAGGAAAAAAAAAAAAGAAGGGTGGGGGAGAGGCTTTTCTGCAGCAGGGTGGTATTAATTTAGGAAGCCTGCTTTGGAAACTTATCAACTCCAAAGTCATAATCAAATAGTGAAAGACAAGCGAGAAGAAAGAAGCTTCTAACAGCATCTCAGAAAGAAATTCTACACGCCGAGGAACACAGGCGTCCTGTGACAGTCGAAGCTGGCTTGTCTTCAAATGCTGTATGAAGCCACACACCCTGTGATGTGTTCTCAAGTTCTCAGCGGAGTTTCCGGGCCATCCACTCTTTTAAAACAGGCCCCAATGGAAACAGCTTCACACAGACACGGCTGATGGGCGCCCTCCACACACGTCTTCCACTGCTTTTTAAGGATAATAATGCTTTGTTGGTGGAAGAAACTCAGTCCTTGGCTGATGTCTTTTTATAGGGCACATAATGAGGATGACAGATGGCCATGAGGGGTTACAGTGTAGCCCAGAGCTTCCCTAACATGACTAGAACCTAGGTTCTATCCCCAGTGAATGTTAATTCATTCCTGCATGCATTTGTTCATTCACTCATTCAGTCAAGTCAGTCAGTCAGTCTTGTTTTCTCTCTTTCTCCTCACTATCTCCCCCTCTTCCCTTCTATGAGCTCAGGTGAACCTGCTAGGTGTTCATTTACAGTAAAGCACATTTTGAACCCACAGCCCATAACTGCACAAAGATAATAATGTCTTGTCTAAACTAATTTTAGATAAAAGTCTATGTTTCCAACACACCCTAACTTAAAAAATAAAATAAAACCATAATCCTAGCATTAAATTCTCTCATTGGAGTCAGAACGAAGCCTTCAAGCATCTGTCAAACACGTTAATTCACGGGGTAAAGGTGGGTCCAGTTTCCTGAGATGCTGAAGAGAGCCTGCTCATGACCACAAGTAAGGAAATGAAAAGAAGTCATTTCTGGACACTCTGTTAACCAGCTGCAAATTAACAGCGCACAGGGCAAAGTCAACAGAAGGTTGTGATGCGTGTATAAGCACAGTACAGCACTGCTGAACCAGTGCGCAATGACTCTGTGGACTCTCGAATGAGAACCAGGGCACCACAGAGCTTAACACTTCACTACTTCTGACCTTTCGGCCCCAGTGTGTTGTGTTCACCCAAAACTAAAACAGGAACAGCAAAGCATGTTTGTGGAGTTTGACTGTTTTGTTTTTTTTTTTTTTCAACTAACTGAGGAGTACTTACAAAACTCAATGGTCATAAAAACATGTCATCAACATCTCACAAATAGAACATTCCTCATGGCAGAAGCCAGAGGATGAACATTTTTCACACCCAAAATAATCAAAGTTATGAAACTGGACTCCCCTTAGACAAGTTAATACTGGCCTTTATTTCCTAATTAGAAACTTTGTCTTTTACACACCTTTCTCCAGAGACTAATAATGGTACAAAGAACACAGGAAAAAGCCTTAAATGGCATTAACACCCTTCCTAAGAACTTTCCAGAAGTAGGGCATACTTTTCAGAATTGATAGTGGCTCCTATGTGTGGTAAATTGTGAGGTTCTCTGAATTTCTGTGTAATGTGTTTAATTTTTCTCTAAAAACCCACTTGGAAACACTGAAGCATTAGAGATGTCTCTCAGCATTCCTCTGCATCCCAGACTATTGCTACAAAACAGCTGATTTCAGAGCAAAACTTCAATCTTGGTAGGCTGGTTAGGGAAAGTTGTGCTGAGGGAACTAAATGCTTCTGGGTCACAGCTGAGCAGAGTAACCAGTTATAACACAGCCACTGGCATACAGCTGGGCTGCCTCTCAAAGTGAAATTTCTAAGCTCATTATTCGAAATGCAGAGTGCATGTTCCAGAAGATTCAATGTTATGAACCAAAGCCATTTAACTAGACGAGTCCACAAATAATGACGTGTAAAGTAAATGAAATCCGACGAATGTGTGTCGGTGCAGAAAATGCTAACATACATCCCAGCACTTGGGAGGCAGAGGCAGGCGGATTTCTGAGTTCGAGGCCAGCCTGGTCTACAGAGTGAGTGCCAGGACAGCCAGGGCTACACAGAGAAACCCTGTCTCGGAAAAAAAAAAAAAAAAAAAAACAACAACAACAACAACAAACAACAACAAAGAAAAAAAGAAAATGCTAACATAAATTTCTTTTACATGCTAATCCTAATTCAACAATGTCTAGTCATTAAACAAAATACTGAAAATCATAAAAGAAACTTTATTCCTCTTCAGTGCTGAAGCTTGCAGTAACACATGGATGGGTTTTGCCTAAAAACAAGAAAATTTAATAGTGAGCGTTGAGGCTGTAATCTGCATGAGTTGCTCTGTTTCCAATTTTAGCATATTTCATTTTCAATACAACACACTTGGTTTTAACACCCTACATCTTGTTGTTACCTGATAATAAAGCATTATCATTATGTGGCACATTTTTAGCCTACGTGTATTGAGAGAACCATCTGAAAATGTCACCAGAGACTTAAGAACAGTGCATTCAAGCAATTCATGGTTGTGAATTCCCTCACAGGGAACTGTCATGGTTTTCGGCTATCACCAGAAGCAAATGAAGAGGAGAGGCTGAAGACAGAAAGGCTTGTGTGCATGTACGAATGGAAGGGAGATTAATCTCCAGTGAAAAGTAAGCTACCGGAAGAAGATCGGAGAGGGGTTCATCTGTGTGGAGTGAAGTAGGCAGCCATACTTTAACAATTTGTTAATGTGTAAGACGTCCTTCTGACAGCCAATCTTTTGCCAAATACAATGGCATGATAAAATTGTGCGGCTACATTTTACCTGCACTCTCTCCCTGCTAATGAAATCTATGGAAGGCACATCTGAGCCTAAACTAAGATACTCATCTTCAAAAAGATTCCCAGTGGTTTTTCTTGTAATAAAGACTGATTGACACTATGTAGTTACTAGTTAGTTAGTTAGTTAGTTAGTTAGCTACCTTGCTTGCTTGTTTGTTTGTTTGTTGAGCCTACTCAATTAAAACATGAGTGCCACACAACCCTGAGCAATAGCGCAGACCAGCCCTCTGGGACCAGTTTCCTGACAGCCCAGAAGCTTGCAGAGGAGGGCAGGATGAAGGGACAGCCAGACGGCAGCACATTACCCCGAGCACCTTCTCTCTCCAAACTGTTACAAAATGTTAAGCGACTCCTCAGCTCTGGTGCTGTGACTCTAAAAAAGAAAATCTAGTTTCTTAGACATGTGTATCTTTTTGTAAATACCAGCTTTTGAAAACACAGAAAATGTCTGCCAAAGGTACACCTGAGAAGAGGTATCAGGATGGGGACCAAACTGGCCACATCTGTAGGACATCTCCTGTAAGCTGGATGCAAATGGGGAAGGGCATAAGAAAATGAAAAGGTTACGCACTGAGGAGCTGGATGCAGAGATAAATTCCAGAAGGGATGATTAGTAAGGGGCAGAAAGGCACAGAGACCTAGACAGGCAGACAGGGAGACTGGGGGAGAGGGGGGTGGGGGTGGGGGGTGGGGGCTTCAAGTCTAATAAACTCAAACCTGAGTCGTACGGACTTTAATTTAGGATGTCTTTCTCTAAAATGCTGTCAAACTGGAGAGAGAAAATGTCCATCCTCAGCACTCTGAATTGGTGGGCAACAGCTAAAGAGGCTGTGCGAGTTCACCAGAGCAGTGGAGAGAGCTGAGGGACTCTTGAGGTCTTCCAAAGCTCGGCAGTGCCAACACAGCTTCATGCTCAGGCACAGAAGTGGTCCCCGACATTTTCTGGGAGTGGCCTCAAGCTCCACCTCTCTGTGTGAGCACCTTGCTACTGCTATCTTAAATGGCCTGCTAGACTCATGATCCCCAAAAGTGGCCACTTTTCTAAGTTTATATCTCTCCTCTGGGAAGTCCTTCCTTACAACAGGGATGTTCTATTTCTTATGTCATAAAACCAGTCCTCCCAGTCCTTTCCCGTGTGTGTTTGTGTGTGTGTGTGTGTGTGTGTGTGTGTGTGTGTGTGTGTATGCATGTGGGGGGGGAGGGTCCTGGGCATAAGGAGGGGACCATGCAGATGCCCACAGAGGCCAGAGACTTTAGATCCTGCAGAGCTGGTGTGACAGGAGGTGTGAGCCTCCTGATGTGAGCGCTGGGAACCAAACTTGGGTCCTCAGAAAGAACAGTATGTGCTCTTAACTGCTGAGCTCTCTTTTCAGCAAGAGAGAAAATTTAAAAGGTGTGAAGATTATTGCAACACAATTTAAATATATACTAAACACAACCTCTAAGCAACCAGAACTTCCCTCTGTCCTAGTCCACCTCATTCCATACCCTGAGAATGGGAGAAAGCATGCCCCCCCCAACCCCCGCCAATACTTTGCTGTGCTTATATAACAGGGAACCAAAGAGTGCTATTCCCAACCCAACCAATAACAACCCAGACTCTTACGCAGAATGACTGACAGGCCTTACAATCTTATCCCAGGGAGAACAATATCAGAGACTATTTTTATTCATCCCAGCATTTAATCCGCTTTCTTCAGTAATTACTGGATGGCACTAATTTCTATGGGTTAATTATATATTCCCACAAACAGAAAAGGTTTTTCTTTAGTTTTGTTTGATTGAATTCATGAAGCCATCCCAGAGAGGAATATTACAGCCAAATGAAAAGTTGTTTCCCCACTGAAAAACTGACTTATTTTCCTCAGAAATGTGCTATGCAAGAACATGCCTTTACCCCGCCCTCGGGGCTGTACACAGAGCCTTTTGTCTTCCTGTCGCTGCCTTTCCTGTTTCTAATTTGGTGTCATATGTACTGCAGCATGCTAACAACCAAGCATTCAGCATGGAGACACCACAGACTTCCAGTCTCCCTAACAGCCAGGAAACACTGCTGTGTGCCTGCTGCGTGTTTGTGAGTACTGACCTGGGCTCACAGGAGCTGACATTATACCCCGCTAATAATCCTTGTCAGCTTACATCTCTTTCTTTTTGAAAGCCCAATTTTCCAGGCTTGAGGAGAAGGGCTTAGTGAATAGACAGTCTGTCACACAAGCATGAGGACCTGGGTTTGAATCCCAGGAATCCACATAAAAGCCAAGCATGGTCCCAAGAATCTGTAACCCTACCACTGGGAAGATGAAGACAGGAAGACAGACTTAACAATCAATGAACCCTGAGTTTAACGAGAGATGCTGTGTCAAAAAATGATACAGAGCCACGGTGGAAGACTCCCAGCATTAACCTACCCCCATCCCTACATCCCCTCTCTCTCTCACACACACTCCTCTTCTCCTAAGAACCATAAACAATACAGAAAACCAAGAGAGAACATGTTTTGAGGGACCAAGAGAGAGTAGCTGCTTTCACTACTTTCAGTTCATTACATCAGCACACCAGCTGCACACCCTACAAGTATCTACAATACGGCTGCTCCACACAAGTCCCCGAGGCTGGTGTAGTTCTTCACTCTTATCCTCAGCTGACAACATGGGGAAGTATTTTCTGAAAATGTAATTTTATAATTAGAGCATTAAAGAATGAATCTATTTGTACTGACCAGTTTTTACTAAAAAACTAAAAAAACATCAAAATAGAAGGCAGCCCATGTAGACCAAAAACAAAACAAACAAAAACCTTTTTTAATTGCCTTAAGAGAACATGACTCAGAACTGACAGCCCTGGTATGAGACACCTTCCTGACCCTGCAATCCTGTGACCAGCACTGTTTGCAATTCACACAGTGCTGACTAATGCAATGGCTGAGAACTGGAAACTCTGAAGAGCTGGGGCAGCTGCGAGCAATAGACGAGCCGTAAGATGGGCGCCGATGGGCGCCAGCACAATGAATCCGCTCCTGCTACCTTCGCTTTAAACCCTTCCTCAGAACAACGCTGAGAAGAATCCAGCAGAGAATAACTGTCTGCTGAGTATATGGTGCACACAACCCAGCACAGGAGGGTCATAAGTTTGAGGTAGCCTGAGCTACACAATAAAACCTCGCCTCGGAAAATGAAGGGCTGAAAATCAGCGGCAGAGCACCTGCCCGGCATGCACCAGGCTCTGCCCGGCATGCACCAGGCTCTGCC
>JANHMN010000006.1:57094329-57133098 GCA_030674055.1 Rhabdomys pumilio
ACACACACACACACACACACACACACACACACACACACACACACACAAGCAAAACCAAAAATCAGCAGCAATTTAGGGCAAGAAGGACTTCGGTGCATTGTACATGGCAGGGGAGGATGAGTGTGGTTTGAGGCTAGGACTCCTTGTTCCATGGAAGGGATGTGGTAGTCAGAGATTGGGCCAGAAGCCCTATGGTTCTATAAACCCACCCCCAGTGACCCACTTCCTCCAGCTAGGCCCATCTCTTGGGGTTCCAACTCCCCAAACCTCCTAAAACCGAACCACCAACTGGGACAGCATATCCAACATATAACCCAGTGGGGATCTCTCACCCCCAACCGTAACAACCCGTAAGGACCTCAGCTCAGTTTTCCTGTCTGTCCTCCATGGTCCTACTGAAGAGTGGATTTTACTTTTGTCCAACTTTTCTGCTGGGTTTTTTTTTGTTGTTGTTTTTTTTTTTTTTTTTTTTTTTTTTTTTTTTTTTTTTTTTTTTTTTTGATTTACTTAATTTCTTTTCTGCTGTTATTCTTATGTGGTTCTGCCATGGCCTAAAGGCCTGCTCTCACACAGCCCCACACACTTGGCTTTACTTAGTAAGAAGGCTCCCTGTCCTGACCATTTTATCCTTAATATTTTATATGAAGCTAAAATAAAAGGTCCTTGCTGATACTTTTGCTAACAGCATGTATAAAGGGAAACAGCCTTACAGGTAGAGGTGGTTGTGGGAGCAGGAGTTGGAAACCACATAAAATATGGCAGGGCCTCAAAAGTGGAGAGTCTGACCTTTCCTTTAAATCCTACTAAACAGTGAATCTCTCCACCTTTCTGTGGCTCCTGGAATCTCTGGAAGGGCAGGCCAACTGTACCCTGCTGTGAGAAGGACTAATTCAGCATAACAGCAGCATCAGGACATCTCCAGGGCCCGAACTGACACAGATAGACTGGTAATCACTACACAAGCACAACTGCGTTAGATTCTGACACCCACCATGACTGAGGATATGTAGTTTAGGGGAAGTCTGTGTAACCGTCTTCCACAGGGTGAACAGTTAGGGGACCTGTATGTACCCAACATTTCTATATCACCTGTGGCCCCATTTTCACAACAGAATCGTCTCTGGGGCCATTTTGCTTTTTGCCTGGCAGAGGCCATTTCTGTTATAAACAAATATCTGTTACACAATTCAGTACAGGATACAGAAAAAAATGAAGCAATTTCATGTCATATGAAACAGAGCAATCATCCAGTCAGTCATCCCGGGTGTCTAACAGAGGCTATGAGGTGACACATTCTTAGACTCACCTATCACCACAAAGAAGCAAAGCCTGGGAGGGCCTTAACAAGAGTCGCATTTATAGTTTACTTCATCCCTGAGAGCCTGGCAAAAGTGACAGAATTGACACCTGGATCCTGAGTGAAGCTCAGAGGACAGGTGCAGGGTCCATGTCAGCCAGCTGTGGTCCTGACCCTCCTACCTGCCCTGTTGCTAACTCTCCGTGAGCTGGATTCTGCTGTCAAATGTGATCCCTAACGCATGTCCTCTCTTCCCCTCACCCAGCCAACTCTTCCCCCGCAAGCCCTCAGTGGGCATCAGCGGCTCTCTCCAGTTCAGTTCTGCAGGATCTGGTGAGAAGTCACCAGCCTATGCGTTATCATCGGAAGGATTTTTACTCCATGCTGCAAACCACAGCCTAAGCCATAGCCCTGGCTTTGGGTAGGATCTTTTTTCATTATAATTGCCTCTCACAACTTTTGGTGCCTCTTCTGACTCCTTCTCTCTTAACCTTTCCCAGCAGTCTTTGCGGTTTAGTTCATACACATGATTGTGCACAGGGCACACAATTTTGAAGGATCGTCCTGACATTGGTTACAAGAGACACAACAGGCAAACCTGTCAGAAGCTGAATGGCATCTATGCAGTTGGAGACGTGCAGCTCTGTGTTTATGGGTAGAATGTAGCCTTCCCCGGCCCCTGAATGTATGACATCACTCGTATACATTTGATGCATTAAATTCTCCAAGTCATTTGAGGTTGGGGACAAATCAACTTTTAGTTTTACCACCCATAAATATTTATCATCACAATGAAAATGTAAACAATCTCAGAGGTATTATAGGGTAGATTTTCTTTCATTTCTCTCTCATTTTGTTTTTTTTTAGTATGTAGCCCAGGAACTCATAATGTGGAAATTGACCTGAAACTCAAAATCCTCCTGCCTCAGCCATCTGAGTACTGGAATCCTAGTCGTGTACTAGATCTTCTTTATTGGTACCAGCATCAATGTCTACGGCACTGACAGTACGGCTAATCAATAGTACTCTCTAACACCCTTTGGTTTTGTCTTCCCTCGGAGGAGCCCTGTCTACTTCTGCTGAAGAAAACTGCTTGATAAATCTTTTGGCTTATCTATCATCCCCACGCACAGCTCACACATGATGCACTTTACTGCTATTCTTTGACTTTTAACTTTTTCCCTTTACTCTGCTGTATATATTTTGCATAATTCAAAAATCATTTCGGGCTGGCAAGGTGGCTCAGTGGGTAGCGGCAGCACCACACTACCAAGCCTAAACACTTGATTTCTATCCCCATAACTCCCATGGCGGGAGGAGAGAGGCCTTCATCCTCCACATACACATACATATGATGAATTCTAAATGAACAGCTAAGTGTAATACACTCAATTTAAAAGTATGTTCAACTGGTTTGCCCTGTCCTCTTAAAAATATTTCTAGCTCCAAATAAACAAAATCTTTCTGTGTATCGAGGGACCCTCAGTTCTACTGGCTCAAGACTCCTCATATCAAAAGGATCAATAATCTGTAGGACAGCAGAGTCTCCTGGAAGTATTCTCTGTAAGCAGAGACACACACCCCCTAACAATTCTTGGAAACGCTGGGGGAGATGCCTGTCCTCATGCTACCTGGCATTCCGCTGACCAGCCAAGCCTTCTTCAGTAGTGCTCGCCGTGCACAGCTCCTTTCCTGCCTGCAGCTGTCCACCCCAGTATACCACACACAGCTGCCTGACCTTTGCATCGCTGGCAGCTTCTGCAAGGGTCCGCCTGAGTGAACTGTGCTCTGCAGGATAACTGCCACCACATGGAACAGACATAACGCAAGAGCCTTAGACAGGGCACTCACTTCATTTTGACCACTGCACAGCTGCCATACACACACGTGTTTGTTTGTTTGTTTGTTTGTTTGTTTGTTTTTTAAGGAATTCCAATCTTTACATTTTCAATAGGACTTTAGTTTAGGAGAAAGTAAAGTTCTGAGGCAGCAATTAACACTTGTAATCACCTAGCATGAGATTACACAGCACCACTGTTCAATTAACACTTGTAATCACCTAGCATGAGATTACACAGCACCACTGTTCAATTAACACTTGTAATCGCCTAGCATGAGATTACACAGCACCACTGTTCAATTAACACTTGTAATCGCCTAGCATGAGATTACACAGCACCACTGTTCACATGATCTTCATGTTTTCCATAACTAACACAAGATGTAGTGTTCACTATGAAACAGGCAAAGTATGGCCAGACCTAAGAATTGAAGTCTCTATCTCTTTGAATTATCATACCGAATTTCAAAAGAAAAATGAATCACTAAAATGAAGTTTTTCTCAGTGAAATTTGGTTACGACAGAATCAAAGTCCTGGGGGAAAACAACAACAACAACAACAACAAAAACAAAACAAAAACCAGATATGATAGTCAACACCAGCAATCCCTAGCACTTGGTTAGGAGACCAGGCCAGACTACATGATAAGACCTTTCTAAAAAATAAAATAAAGGCTCGTCCTTGGCATCAATCCCACTTGTGTAAATTTTGATGACTAAGCAAGTATCATTGGTATAAAGTTGGTGTGTCAGTTTGAACGGCCCATGAGAAGTTGCAGTATGAGGAGGTGTGGCCTTGTTAGAGTAGGGGTGGTCTTATTAGAAGTACATCACTGTGGGTGGGCTTTGAGGTCTCCTAGTGCTCAAGCTCCGCTCAGTTTGGAAGAGCACCTCCTCCTGGCTGCCTGCAGAAGACAGTCTCCTTCTGACTGCCTTCTGAACCTCTAAAACTGTAAGCCAGCCCCAATGAAATGTTTTCCTTTAAAGAGTTGCATTTGTCATGGTTTCTCTTCACAGCAATGAAACCCTAACTAAGAAAGTTGGGTACCTCTAATATGAAAATCTGAAATTCAAAACACTCCAAAATCTGAACTTTCCGGGTACCAACAAGAAACAGAAACAGAAAATTCCAAACCTGATGTTGAGTGACAGGTCTCAGTCAAAAGCCAAGTACTGCCTAAAATGGTCTTCGGGTTGTGTGCATAAGATGAACATAAAACACGATATGCTTGGGACCTTCCCCCAAGATCTCTCATAGTGTATAAGCATTCTAAATCCAGAAAACAAATCCAAAATCCAAAACACTTCTGGTCTCAAGTAGTTGAGAAGATAAGTCACTCACTCTGGACCTTCATACAAAAATCAGTTTCCTTTTCTTTTTCTTTGAGTCAGAGTCTTACTGGGTAGCTCCTGCTGGCTTGGAACTAACTCACTATAAAGACAAGACTGGCCAGAAACTCATACAGACCTACCTGCCTCAGCCTCTTGAGAGCTGGGATTAAAGGTATGCACCACCACACCCAACTAACAACAGGTTTCTTCTAATCATTTACTTTTTCTACATGAACTTAGGTAGATTCACTATGGTCATAGCCATTACCCTATAATTCCAATATGCACTCCTAAGTAAAGGGGACACCATGGAACATCACCAGTATGCCAAGAACACTGCCCCAACCAGACTCTGTCCATGCAGTCTGCCCCACTGGGTATTTATCCAACTTGCTATGGAAAATAACTTTGAAATAGGTTGAAGCAACACATGCTTGCATCGTTACAGCAACAGGAAACTCATTATTTCCAAAAGCAGCTGGCTACAGCCTTGGACAACATGAACTCAGAGAAAGTGTTCCTATCTGCTAAAGGAAATCTCAGCTCCCAAGAGTCTCCATCCTTTGCTCTATAATAGAAACGTGAGAGGGGACTTAAATCCAGGTGCCTTTCAGCGTTCTGAAAAGTGGTAGTAGTCTATATAAAAATAACTATTTTCTTCCCTTCAGACTGAGTAGCTTCTCAGTAACTGCAGGGCGCAAGATCTATTTTCTGCTTTAATCCATTTTTCTTTTTTTTAGAAAAAAAAAAGGAAAATATGGGGGGAAAGTAGGTTAGTAACGTTTCAGTGTTTTAAGTTTTGTCCATCAATGCAGTTAAGTTAGCGCATCTGAATTCTATATCTCAAAACATCAAACTATACTAAAAGCCTTGGCTGTGAAGCACTCCAGAAGCTGAGGCAGGCACACAGCCAGTCTCCCAACCTGCAGGTGCACCACCCACCTCATCCAGGCTGGTTCACGTGAAGTGTTACTCTACTACCAAGGTCTCATCAACTAAAAGTCTGATGTGCTGCACTGATACTGAACCTAGGTCTCTCTAACTCACCGTTCATGAAACCAGAAAAGAAACTGGTACCCAGATCTGACCCTGGAGGGCATCTTCCTAAGTGAAACAGAGCAGACAAACAAGTATTATAAAATCTCATTTATATATGTAGAATTCTACTAAAGACCAAAACTACACAGATGACAGGAAATACGGCGATGTTGGGGGGAGGTGGACGGCCAAAGGTGCACAGGCCAAGTCTACAGTACTTTTTAACCAGGATTTTTTGTTGTTGTTGCTGCCCTTGTCACAAAAGTAACTATGGAAGCAAATATATGCTAATTTTCTTTACTACAGTAACCACCTCACTCTGGATACATATCCCAAAATACCACGATGCAAATCTCAAATATATAAAACACTAAAAGAAAAGCAGAGAAAACAAGAGGAGGAGGAAGAACAATCTATAGGTAATTTAAGAAGACAGGCAAAGTCCCAGCATGAAGGAAAAACAAAAAACAAAAACCCTCAAACATGTGGACAATTATTCATTTTATAATCAGTAATAAATACTCCTACAACATGAAAATTATTTACAACAGTTTTTAAAACAAAGATTCTGCTGGGCAGTGGTGGCGCACACCTTTAATCCTAGCACTTGGGAGGCAATGGCAGGCAGATTTCTGAGTTCGAGGCCAGCCTGGTGTACAGAGTGAGTTCCAGGACAGCCAGGGCTACACAGAGAAACCCTGTCTTGAAAAAAAAAAAAACAAAAAAACAAAACAAAAAGATTCTTCTAAAAAGTAGTAATAAAGCAATGTAAACAGAAAAACTTGAAATTGGTGACATAACATTGAGCTGTTAATAATATATACAGTAGAAACGGAGGCCAGGGCTCTAGACCTTCAGCATGACAGAGTCCATCAGCACACCTACCCACTCACAGGTAATCAAGTACATGGTGAAAAACCAGCTGCAAGGTTCTCATCTGTGCTCCAGGAGTAAGGATAGCCCATGGGCTGGGGGACTAGTCTCTATGTGCACAGAATCCTGTACTCACTGAAGTTGTGACATGTATCCACAACCACGAGGTCTCTGATATCCTAAACAGTGGCTGATACAATGTATCAATACTAAAGAGTGTCTGTCTGGCATTAGTGTGGATGAAAAGGTGTTCTTGTCCTCACAGAGTTCCTCACAGGGATGCATACCCTGACACGTGAGCAAAGTATCTGTAATTGTTATAATCTGTCACACACCTCAAAATAACCAACTATATAAAACAAATTTAGTATTTGCCAGAGGAAACACATATAGACTCATTTGCCTGTATCCTTTATTTTAGTACTGATTTTATGTGCATTGTGTTTTGCCTGCATGTATATCTGTGTCTGGTACCTTAAGAGTCCAGAAGACGCGGCACTGGATTGCCTGAAACTGGAGCTACAGTTTTGAGCTGCTGTAGGGGAGCTGGGAATTGAACCCAGGGCCTCTGAAACAGTCTCAAGTACTCATAACTGCTGAGCATCTCCCCAGTTCCAGTCTGCCTATAAATTCAAAAGCATAGACCTGTCATTTTGTTCTTCCTGGGGAGGTTCCACACCCCACCCAGTACCCTTCATTTCCCCACAGCAAGCCAGTTTGTACACACTTCTGACACATACTGAGTTTACTTCAACTGATAAGAGAGGCCCTTCATATATAAAAATATTTTTCTAAAAAAAAAAAAACGCATGTTCTGCTATGTTGCTGTAGCACCAAAGATAACCATCAGGTGCTTGCCCACACTTTAGTGTGCAGGACAGACAGCCTACACTTCAGTGTGCAGGACAGACAGTCCACACTTTAGTGTGCACGACAGACAGTCCACACTTTAGTGTGCAGGACAGACAAGGACTATGCGGCTTCCACTTGGAAATGTAAACAACACATGAAGGCATTACGTTGAAAGGGCAGATGTTGTATATGAGGGAAACTAATGGCTTGACTGCAGGAGCCTAACCACAGATGCATGCTGGGTGTTGCTGGGTGTGAGAGAAGACCTGTGTGTGAGTTCAGGGCCACCAGCAGAACAACCCTAAGTAGTGGCATAATGTGCTCATTGATTTCAAAGCTGGAGTTCTGCAGAAAGAATAAAGATGCCCTCCAACTGTTTATCCAAGAGGAGGCTTTACTCTAAGAAAGCATTTCTTTAATCTTGACCTTATTCATACTACAGCAGCAGTAGCATAATAACAAAGAGAACAGGTGTGTGCCAGCCAGAGCTCTAAGAGTTCCACGGGTCTTAGCGCCTCTAAACTCAAAACTACCTTATGTTGGTTAAGTGGGAGACAAACAACTCAATGAGTTATATGCTAATTCTATCCTCACAATAGAAGACTGAGACACAGATGACCAGTTAACTGGCTTGCCCAAGGTCACACAGGAAGACCTGCCAGGATAGGAGCAGGTCTGTCAGTTCCTAAATCACACGTGTTGGGTACTTAGCTGGACTGTTTCCCACCCTGTCAATGAGGCATCAGCACCAATGAGCTCATTCCCAATGGGAATAACTAACTCATTCACCCCTCACCCCACCCTCCCAACCCCCAGGGACTATCACAAAACTGGAGCATCTCCTTCCAAGAGAGCTTTCCTTCAAAGGATACAAATTAGAAAGAAGAAGCCTAAGGGCCACTACTGTTAGCCCAGCGGACACTTGCCCTGCAGACACTTGTGTAACCTTGCCTCACAGTGTGTTGTGACAACAGAACACCCACTTTGTGGAGGAGAAAACTGAGCTTGGAAAGACTGGCAATCAGCAATTTGTCCACAGCAAACAGCAGGGCTAGAATTTTAAACAGCCTGGCTCTAATGTCTGCCTCTTTCCCCCCTCCTACTCCCGTGTTGTTTTAGATGCACTGGCATTTTGGCTGCTTTGACTTTTGAAGTCAATAATTTGCATTTCCTCTAAACAAGAAAAAAAACAACAAAGAGTTGATCCGAATATGACAAAAGAACAAAGGGGCTATGGGGCACTGAGCTCTACTTGCTCAGAGTAAGGACTGAGGCACTAGGTTCTCTGTGGTACCCCACAGAAGAAGGCAGAAGAAGCATGGATCCCCCCCCCCCGTTTTATAAACAGGAACCCTGAAATGCCATGTAACAAAGCATGAGGACGGCTGGCTTGTGGTTGGCTCTCTCCACAGAGCTGCTTGACAGGAGCTCATGGTGGAGAGCTCAGATGTGCTGTTTCCCTTCAGTCTGGACAGAGCCTGCAGTGCTTAGCTTGGTCATGGTCATCCTGCCTCCTGAGCCCCTGGAACCTTACATTTAAAGTCTAGAGTGCCTGTTCATGGGCCATAGCTCTTCTCTCCCCATCCTACAGGGTGGAGCCCCAAGTCATCTTTTTTTTCCTCTTTCTCCTGTTCTCATTTCTAGCCTGGCATATCCCCTTGCATAAGCATCTTCACGAAACAGTCCTGAGAACCTGCCTTTGCTAAAAAGCACTAACTGCTGCCTGGACCCACAAGGCACAAAGATAAGTCGTGGGCCTGAGCTTGCTGTGACCTTGAATCTAGAAGGAACCAAGCCTACGGAAATGGGTCACGGAGGGCAATCAGGATGAAGACAGGTGCTGCAGTAGAAGCCATTTCCCAACCAGACTGCCTTCCCTAAGGATGATAACGACAAGGAAAATCCTGCAGAGCCAGGCTGAGACAATGGCCAGCCCGGCCAGATCCTGACCAGAGCTGCACTGTCCCAAACCTCAGTGGTCCCAGGCACAATTCTTGATTTAACCTGAAGACAGAGCTGTGGTCACCAGACCCCTTTATCTGAGCTTCCAATGTGGCCATCCACATTCATGCCTCTCTTCTCCCTACGCTGGGGTTCTGCCCTAAAACTCTGTTTATGTTCTTATAAGAATAAGTTTCCTCTAGCACATTGTTTTTCAACCTGTGGGTTGTGACCCCTTGGGTAGGGGGTCAAACGACCCTTTCACAGAGATCCCCTTAGACTATTGAGAAACACCGGTATTTACATTATTATTAATAACAGTAGCAAAATTTCAGTTACAAAGTAGCAATGAGAATAATTTTATAGTTGGGGTTGCCACAGCATGAGGAACTATATTAATGGGTCACATGCAGAATTCAGAAGGTTGATAACCAATGCTCTAGATATTCTTGTTCAGATTTCTGGTTCCTTATTTTTTTTTTTCAAAAATTCACTACTTTTTATAAAAATCTACATCTGTATACCATGCTTTGCTCTTTGTTTTGAGAGCATAAATAGTTCCTGCTTCCCACACTTCGTTCTTCACACCTGGCCTCCGTGGGGTCTTCCACTACTGCTACTGTCTGCTGCTATTGCTACGACCCTCAGTGAGCCCAACTGAAGTTCCTCATAAAGGGGAATTCCTGTTCTCAGTACAGTGCTGACCTGGGAAAGCTTATGACTCTCAATGTCATACTTCACATGGTAATTCTGGCATCTCAACTTCTTCTGGAATTTGAGACAGAAAGATAAAGATTTGAGGTCCGCTTGGGCTATGGGAAGACCTGTCTCAAAGCTAGCAAACAAACAAACAAACTTCAACAAACCACAAGTCTAATTTCTCAACAGCAAGGTTTGTGGAGAATGTATTTCTAATGACAAAAGAGCTGCTCAAAGCATCCTTGAGCTACAGTTGAGACTTTGTTCCTTTTCGTTGGCAGTCTGAGCAACACATCAGAAACTGTCAGTGCCTGAGACAACAGAAAGTTGTCTAAAAGCCACAGCGGACTATACAGGATGAAAGCAGCATAGAATACTCTTAATAAACACTATGCAAGCAGTATGAAGAGTCTCTTCCTCTTAACATATCTTGTCTAATACACAGCTCTGGATTCGTGGCTCCCTCTGAGAATTATATTGAGAGCTTTCTCAACCTCTTCCTGTAGAGGAATTTTAATCTGACAACATTGCTGCTCTGGCAAAAGATCCCATCCAAAGATACGGTCTACCTGGAATGTAGACTCGCCCTGGATTACAGTAAGATCTGGCTAGAATACAGACACACCCTCAGTACATACCTTAATTCCTAACAATGTTGGTAAGGTCAGTTTGCAGAAGGAAGCAGTCATGTCTGAAAGTGACTTCTAACTGAAGGGCAGACAAAGTGACAAATCAGAGAAAGATTTGACAGAATGAGTCAGAGTCAGTATATACTTAATTCACATGAGAACATCAGAGGAAGAAAGGCTACATAAAAGCAAGAGAGAGAAAAACAGGTAGTGTAGTAGGCGGTGGTAACGTGTATATATGGCAGTTTTACTGGGACAGGCTACAGAGAGAACAAGCTAGACACAGGTGAAAACAGAATAAGCCACAGAATACAAGGAACCAGAAGATTAGAACATACTGTCAAAGTTAGGATGAAACCAGGCAGAGCAATTCAGACAGAAGCCGAGAGAAGTCAGCTTGGAAGATTAGACTGAATGGAGGCTAGAAGCATCCTAGGGATAGTTATAACAAAAAAAGGAAGCACTCTGGGCTCAGCCCGAGCCATGTTCTCACACAGCTTGGGTGTGGCTCTCATCACTTCTTCTGAGGAAATAAAAGCAACATTCTGTATCTTCCTAAGGTTGATTCTAGATTCTATAAGTGCATGTTAGCCTCAGGAAATGAGGGTCTATCAATAAAAACAGTATCCATTTCAGTCCTGGCTGAAATGATACACATTATGTCACTGACAAGAAGGAAGCAAAAAAAGAAACAGATAGGTGATATCAAGGACATATGCTTGGATACAAAGACACTGAGCCAGGAAATACGAGAAGTAAACTAGTCTTCAGGAAGTCAGACTCCAGCAGAATGACACTAGTTAGCAGCTGGAGAGTTACCAGCCACACTACCCACGGAAGAATGTAGCACACACCAGCATGGTCCAGAGTAGGCATGCAATCCTGCCCTGCTTCCACTATTGAGTGCTGTTCCAAAATTTCTGTCCATGATCTCATCTACAGAATAAAGGAATAGGAGGGAGTAGTCCACAAGAAACATCTAATATTTTAAAACGTTTGAAACAAATGCAGAGCCTAGTAAGATGCACACATGGTGCAGTCGCTTCTTCATTTCACACACTGAGTCAGAAAGTCCCCAAAGGATTGTTTCAGGAAGAGGAATAAGCAAGACAATGTATCAGGCACAAGAAGAAGCTATCAGAACACCCAGAACACCTACTTAGAGATAGAAATGAGTCGGTGAGGTAGCTCAGGTTGGTAAGGACGCCGCCCTCAGTCCTGATGACCTGAGTTCAATCTCACAAGTCCCACAAGATAAAGATGCAACTCCAGCATTGTGCTCTGACTCCGCACATGCATGAAGGCACATGTGCCTCCGCCCATGCACATACTAAATAAATAACTGGTTCTCAACCTGTGGGCTGTGACCTCTTTGGTTGTGTATCAGATATCCTGCATATCACACGTATTTATTTTACAATTTACAACAGTAACAAAATTACAGCTGAAGTAGCAATAGAATTATTTCATGGTTGGGGGTCACCACACCATGAGGAACTGTATTAAAGGGCTGCAGCATTAGGAAGCCTGAGAACCACTAAAATAAATGAATGTTAATAAAAAAAAAAAAAAAACTCAACATTTATAACGCACCAGCAGCCTTCATTTCAGCTACGTGTCACAGAACTGGGCTATCTCTGGCTCACTTTGATAAGAGCCTATAATAGTCGAACTGTAAAATGTTCTCCACAGGGCTGACCGTTTGGTACAGGGTAACCAACTACTGTGTTCTTGCCTGGGGAAGGCAATTTCTCCCATTCACAACTTTTCTCAGTTGCCTGCAGTTCTGTCTAGGGCTGAGACTACTGGGCTTCTCCCCCTGACATGTTAGTGAGTCTGCTGGTGTTATCCTTGTCTGGGTCCATGTTCAGGCAGCCACTCGTATATCTCTTCTCAATCCGTGTCTCTAAAAGTTCTATGGAAAACTTTCTAATATACACAACACGCCTTTACAATGGTCTTCTCTTCATATAAGTAGCCCAATCAATTGAGTTCTCCAATGATATCTTGTTTTAAAGGTCCAAAAATAAAAATATATTTATTTTAAAATAGCATTTGGTCATTCCAGCTAAAGGGAAAATGATCCATCAAAATATTCCTCTACCATGAGAATTTTTGGAAGTCTTGAAGGAGGAAGCAAGGTATACTATTGTTTCTACCTCTTAAAAATAGAAAGGGTACAAGAGATTTATACCCATAATTTTAAAGATTCTGTTCTAAAATTAATGAAAAAGTACCTATGTCACTCACACTGGAAAGTCCCCTGCTTCCCAACGCCTACTAGGAAGGTCTGGTTTTTGTTTGTTTGTTTGTTTGTTTGTTTTGCAAACATTTGTATTTTTATGTGATAACATAATAATGTATGTATTTATTAGAATCGTCCAAGCTAAATATATACTATCACCTTTCACAGAGGACTTTTAATTTTGTTTTTATTTAATTTTAAACTATAAAAAAAAAATAAATAAGCATCAGTGGGCTGGAGAGGTGGTTCAGTGGTTAGAGCTCTGGTTGCTCTCTCAGAGGACCCAGGTTTGACTGCCGGATCGCACAAGGCAGCTCACAGACATCATAACTCCAGTTCCAGTGGATCAGGTGCCCTATTCTGGCCTCTGCAGGCACATTCATGGTACAGAGTCACATGCAGGCAAACTGCCCAGACACGTAAAATGAAAAGGTTTTAATTAAATTAAAAATAAGAGAATCAATTAAGGTTCAAATTCTATGAAGTTTTCCAAGAGCTCTACTTAAAGCCCGTATGAGATTCTGGAAAGTAGCAATGACAGTTACCAGGTTGTAGCAACACATCCTTACACGGGAGGCACGGATCTCCAAGGCGCTTGGGTCTACAAGCATGAACTTACCTTTCTCACTGTTTCCCCTTCCCTGTCTGCACAGAGAGATGACAACATCCAACCTCTCTAAAAGCACACACGCACTCTAATTATGGACCCAAAAGGATGTCGTGTTAAATTTTCTGAACATTCTTATCGGAATCATGCCAAGGTCAGGTGCGGGGCTGAGTGGTTAGGCTGGCTCACCAGCTACAAACTCCTGCCATCAAATGCTCTGGCCTGAGTGGAGAGCTCGCCAACTGTACATACTCCTAACATCCTCCCGAAGTCCAGGCACCATCTGCCTGGAAAGTTATCGACCTCAGGCTAATGTCTGCCCACCACTGTCCTCTCCAACTAACTGCCCACTCTGGGCTTCTATGAAGGAATGCGTGTTTTAGTCTTGTTTCCTTTGTGTAGACAATCAGCCACCCAACATACAGAGGAAGGAAGGAAAGGAAGGAGGGAGGGAGGGAGAGAGGGAGGGAGGGAGGGAGGGAGAGAGGGAGGGAGAGAGGGAGGGAGGGAGGGAGGAGAAAGGGAGAGCAAGAGGGAAGGAGAGAGGGAAGGGGGGAGGGAGGGGTGCTTTATGTTTCAAAGAACCCTAGAGTGGAAGGGTGGGAGGGAGGGAAGATGGAGGCTGGCTTTATGTTTTAGAGAACCACAGAGTCTCCAGGAGAACCCAAAAAGAATTCTGAGCAGCTTTCCTCCACTGTCAGCCTCAGGTCAGGTTGCTCTCCTGGAAGCAGAGCTCACACCTCCAGTCCTGACTCTCCACAGCACACACATGTGTGAGCTGGAGAAAATTCCTATGAACAGAGATCTCAAAGTCTGCAAGTCAGTCTTACATCTCTGTGACAAATATATGAATTAATCAGCTTCAAAGTAAGGGAAAGTTATTGGCGTCTGCTTATCTGGCTGCTCTGAGTCTATGGAGCACGTCCATCAAGATGAACTATTTCTACCTGACATCTGGTAGACAAGACCTGTTCCCTCTATGGGAGAAGAGAGGAAACTGAAGAGGAAAGGCTAAGATAGGAGGACCCAGGGCCACAAAGTCTCCTTCTAGGGCATGTACTACAGACCAAACTTCCTTTTATCAGACACTTGCTAAATTCTTCACCACCACCCACATAGTGCTATAGCTGGTAACACTAGGCTTTCAGAGGTCATTACAGAAAGGAAACTATAGCAAAAGGTATGCTTTATATAATCAAAAGGTATCCTTTACTAGAGGTCTTGCTGTTCAACTTTGAAATATTGAAAGCAAGACACAGGGTGAAGAAGTTAATCCCATTTTACTCTAAAACTGGACACATCTTTTTAGAACACGGCAGCACACTTTTACCAAGTAATTCCCATGAAAGACACTGTATCCTAGGGAATCAGTCAACACAAGAGTCAATGTTACCCAGACAGCAGCAAGACGTAACAACAGTGAAGGCTGGAACCAATGGACAGAACATGAAACCTTCCTTAGCATAAAACTATGCATTAAGAGTTAAAATCTGCAGGGTGTAGCAGCACACGGGCTTGGAAGGCAGAGGTGAGCAGATCTCTGTGAACCAGACTGATGTATTAGGCTAGTCAGGGCTATTTCATTGTGAGAAATACACTAGAAGACAAGAAAATACAAAGACAACACAATCTCAGTGTTACAGAAGATGCCAGAAAGAAACAGTGAGACACTTAACTTTGTTCTGCCTGTGGATAGTTAGGGTAACTGTTCCTCATAATTACACTTATGTGCACTTCCATGTTTCTCAGAAAATACCGCACATAGTGATACACAGTGAAATTTAAGTTCTGCTGAAACTATGTGAACGCACCACTTAAAGATACCTAAGACTATGCTTTGCAATACTCACTAAACAACATTCCCATAACACACATTAAAAAATAAGCCCCATTAGCTATGGACTAGATTAAATATTCACTTGGATCTTTTAAGCCTAAGGGGAGGAACATGACAAAGGGATACAGTAGCTCCTCCTCTTTTTCTTTTCCATTTTAGAATGTCACTTAAGTTTACTGTTCTCTTCCTGTGTTGGCTTAGTGTGGAGGGTGCAGGGGAAGCGCCTCGTTGGTTTATCATAGCCATTGTTGCAGAGACCTTTCTATACCAAAGCACTTGGACTTGTTGCCTGGGTGCAGGCAAGACAGAATTCATAACTGAGTCCTGCTCCAAATGTATGCTTGCAAAATGGCTGCACGGGTGGATGCTGAAGGAGGAGGTAGATTACCAGCACAGGGGGCAACCAACCAACCATGTCTGTGTGTGTTTGCAAGAGTGCCAGGCTGGGTACGCAGCTGATCACAGTAAGCTGTAAATGTGAACCTTTCTGCTGAGATGTAATCTATACACACACACACACACACACACACACACACACACACACACACCAAATTTTAGGGAGGCCATTAAAACCTATAGAACTCCATCACTAGAATGAAAATAAAAAACTACAAAAAAAAACAAAAAAACAAAAACAAAACTCCAAAACACTAAAAACATATTCTGAGATGGAACACCTGGCACACAAACAGGAGGAAAGCCATGGCCAGCTGAGCAAGGAGCACAGTCTGGTCTGCCAAGTCCCCTCCCTACTCTACCCCCATCCTCACTGCTGAAGCCCTCTGCATCCAGCTCCTACTACTCAGAAGCACTGGACAGTAATGGACTCGAAGGAAATTGTTAAGATGGATTCCTGCATCACTGACTACACCCCCTGCTTACCTATCTTCTATACATCAGCTTGGATGCATACAAGCATGGGTCAGAGGAGACTGCATAACCCTGCATTTCTAAAACAGAATCAAGTCTGCCAAGATTCTTTCCAGCAAGTGTGACTCTTAAAAGCTTCTTCAAGTATACAGATACTTGATGTGATAGGTTAATACTGTCAGATGGACAGGGCCTAGACTCACTAAAGAGACGGGGCATGTCTGAGGACATTTCTAGACTGGGTTAACTGAAGTGGGAAAACTTACCCTAAACGTGGGTAGGGCACTGGACTGTATAAAAAGGAGAAAGCAAAGTGAACACCAGCATTCACTCTGCCTCCCAGCCACAGACGTAATGTGACCAGCTGCCTCTGGACACTGCAGCCTCAGTTTCCCTGCCGCAAAGGAAGTACCCCAAAACAATGAGCCAAAATTAAAGCCTTCCTTAAGTTGTGGAGGTTGGGCTTTTTGCTATGTATTGTAATGCTAAATACTGCCCCCAAAGCCTGGTTGCCCCCAGGGACAAGTAAATCTGCACGCATGTAGACTCAAGTGATGCTATGGAATCTTGTCCCCCAAATTATCCCTGATTGAGGAATAAAGATGCCTACAGCCTATAGCAAGCAGAGAGAGGTAGGCAGAGTTTGGGTTCCTGGGCCAAGAGGAGGAGAAAGAGAAGGTGGAAAATGGAGAAGCTGCCATAGGGTAGGGAGGTCCAGAAAATATGGCCTTGAGGGCTGGTCAACTGGAGGTAAGAGCTGCCCAAATGGAACGTGGTGAGTTTTAACCCGGGGCTGTTGATAGGAAAGGTAGATATCTGCCCAGCTCTAAACAAAACGGTAGTGTGTCTTTTATCTGGGAATGGAATGATTAAAGGCAGGGTACAAACCCCCATTTGAGATTAAATAATTACCCCAACATTAAGTTGGTTTGGTTGGGTATTTTGTCAGAGTCATAAGAATTATACATCTGAGAACCTGAGATGAGGAATGCTTGATACATGACCCAAGAAAGACAGGCAAGCAGAGCACTGCCAGCGCACTGGCCGTTTGAGCACGTGAGAAAGCCAGCTCCCTGTGAGCAGTGAGTTACAGAGCCTATCCCGCTAAGGTAGCACTAGACATGATGTGCACCAGGCAATGCTCAAGTCAGCTCCCACTTAGTTCCACACCCAGGGCCTTTATGCGGCACCGCAGAGAGCTTGCCCTTAGGGTTCAATGCTACTGAACCTTCAAAGCAACCAGCCAATCCAAGCACGCTTATTACAAAGGATACTCTGTGTAATTACAAATGACACCAAACTCTGAAAGGAAAAGCGTTCAGCAGCTTCCAGACAGGATTCAAGTCATAAAGGACCAAGCCCACGGAAACAAGTGCAAACAGAAACTATTTAAACAGCAGTATGTTCTTAGAAATGGAAATGACTAAAACTATAAAGTAGAAGGACTAGGAGATAGCTCAGCAGCGAGCGCACCTGCTGCTCAATTTCCCAGCACCCCACAAAGTAGCTCACAACTGTCTGGAACCCCAATTCCAGAGAACCTGACACTCTCTTCTGGCTTTTAAGGGCACCAGGCATTCATGCAGTGTACATATATTACATATGCAGTATACACACACACACACACACACACACACACACACACACACACACTTAAGTATATAAGTACAAGAAGTGTAAGAAGCAGATTTGTACAGAAGACAGGCTCAACAGTCCCTGGGCCCTTCACACTTGTTGCTTTGGTATCTGCTGATTACCACGCTTACACCCCACCTTCTTTTGCTTTCCCACCACATAAGCTCCAGCCCAATTCCCAAAAACTTTCAAGATCCCACTTGAATACCACAAACTCTCCTCCAGACAGTGGATGAACCCTCTGATGCCCTGAAGCATTTGTGCACCCCAGGCTAGGAGTGCCCTGCCCAGGATGATTCAAAGAATGGCCACACCCACTCAAGCGGTGCACAGCTACCAGCTCTGAAAGCCACAGTGGGTTGTCACTGGATACACACCAAGGCTTTGTCTCATTCTTAATAAATCTGAAACTAGAATTCAGAATGGCTCATTATAATCTAGATGTACCCAGATCTGGGGACAGGTAAACTAGGGAGTATGTGGGTTCTATTCTATAAACGTACCAGAAAACTAATACACTTAGAGAAAAGTTTCAGAAAAACTGATGTTCTGGCTGGGGAGGTGGCTCTCTGACTAGGCTTGCTAGCTGTAAAAGGAAGAGAGCCTGAGCCCAAATCCCCCAAGACCACATAAAACCAGACATGGCCACAGGCTCCTGGTGCCCCAGGCAGTCTAACTGAAATGCCGTTTCATGTTCAAAGAAAGGCCTTGTCTCAGCAAAGTAGAGAGGAAGACTCCCAACCTCTGGTCTCTACACATGCACACACAAATACACATGGGCACACATGCCCACATGTAACACACACATACACACAGGCACATACACATAGACATAGGCACACATGCCCACACATACACACAGGCATACATGCCCATATGTGTATACACATATGTCTGTATACGCATGCACACACACTCATGCATACAAACATACACACATACATGCACATGTATGAGCACACATGCACATGTACACACGCACACATACCACAATTAGAGACTATTATACTCTAAGAGAAAGTGAAGCTGCTTTGGGTCCTGACCTAAGGGACTGGGGGGTGCTGGTCAGGCTTACCAACTACACCTCCTCCCACTTGCCTTATATACTTATAATACTCTGATTAGTAACTGTCACAGTTACATGCCACCAAATTCGTAGAGTGAGGCACTTCTGTGACCCCACCTATTTCCTACTCTACAATCTCATACCTATCTTCCCAGTCAGAATATAGACTCCCTCCTTACAAAGCAAAGACTTTGACACTCTTCTTAAGGCCTTGATAGGCATCTAATATTTAATAAATGGGTAATAAATTTGTGTGGAATAAATAAAAACAACTTATCTTAAAGTTTTGGTTAAGAGTATTTGTTACGACTCACTGAACACGAGAAGGTCGAGCTGGTGGCTACATAGAGTCTTTACCACTTAGTGCTAGCATCTTTGGTATAGGAAGGCTCTCTGCGTGCTACCGAAGGAGGAACAAAAGCAAGAGCTCAGCCATAAACCCTCTGATCTAAGACGGTGTCCTTTGCTGCAATAAATGCTAGTGCAATGGCTGCACAAAGCTTGTAGGAGTCTGGTTTGACTTAAGGCTCACTCCATGAGATAGAACCCATACCTGACACTGCTTGGGTCCAAGACCCTGAGACTAAATAATGCAGCCCAAGGACAGAGGCGGAAACCAAACACTTCTACCAAAAGAATGCAACAACAAACTGAACTGACTCCTAATGGCATTCTGCTACAGTCTTTACCAGGGCCTTGCTCAGCCATCATCAGAGAAGCTTCCTTCTGCAGCAGAGCAGAACAAATATAGAGACCCAGAGCCAGGCACTATGCAGAGAATGAGATGGAACCTCGGCCTGAAATGGGATGTCTCCAACAAATCACACCCCCTAAGAAACCCTGAAGAAGAGGAAGTACAAAGAGTAAAAGAGCTAGAGATGACAGAAGAAACTAAGGAAACAAGGCCTTCTAAATACAGCAGGGCCAATGCTCGCACGAAGTCAGAAACTAAGGCAGCATGCGCGGGGCCTGCACATATGAACTCACAGGGCCCGAGGCAGCACGCACAGGGCCTACATGGGTCTGCAAGGCCTAGAGCTGAAAGGAGTACTCACAAGTCCCTATCCTTAACCCAGAAACTATCTCCAATGGGTAGCCAGTTGCACATGAAAATTTGTTTCCTCAAAGGGAGTCTCACTGTTGAAACAAACAACTCTTAAGGACAGGCTGCATGCCCAGAGTAGACAGACAACAGAAGAAGCACTCAACAGTATCTTTGAGGGGTTCTTTCTCAAGCTGGGCCAGGCCTTTATTTTTTTTAATTTAATTTTTTTTTATTTTTATTTTTGTTTATAGATATTCTCCCCCTCCCTCTCTCCCCTACAGGTCCTTTGTGTATAATCTATGGCTTCCAGTTTAGTGTTTTGGGGACTTCTGAGTGTGCAGCTCTTCCTTGTGCCTTCCCTTGGCCTCTTTTCCTTCTGTTTTGTCTTAGACCTTATGTTGGTTTTTGTTTTATCTTATTACCTATTTGTTTTCCAATGAGAGACAGGAAGGGGCTGGATAGGGATATTAGGGGGGGTGGGAAGGAACTAGGAGACACAGAGAGTTGGGAAGCCTTAATTGGGATATATTATGTGAGAAAAATTCTACTGTCAATAAAAGGAGAAAAAAAGAATATCTGTTATGTTTGAATCAGAAAGGTCTCCCTCTCATGTTTCGAACACTTGGTCTCCAGATGGTAACTATTTTAGGTTTCCCAGGCTTTAGGAGGCGAGGCTCACAAAAGAAGGTGGGTCACTGAGATGCATTACTCCAGGCCACTTCCTGTTGCTCTCTCCTTCCTGTTCACTTGAGGTGAACAACTGCTTTCTGCTATCCCCTGCACTGCCATGTTGTCTGGCCCAGGCACACGGAGCCAAGCAAATGTGGAGAGAACCTCTGAAGTGGTGAGACACAACAACAACCCCCCTTATGTGGATGTTTTCAACAGGCATTGATCTCAGGCTCGCTAAAACTACACTATTATATTCTGAAAAGGTAATAAATTTCCCTCACCTCCACATAGTCAGTAGGAATCCTTGGGTTAGTTTTAAGAGCCTAGGCTCCCTGCCCAATACTAGGGATAGACTTAACCAACCACACACTCTCTTGACATTCCCCTTTTAGCATCCCACCTACAAGGCAGTTGGCTTGGGTTGAAGATGAAGGAAAATAAGGAATTATGATGTACTGAAATATATACACATTTGAGGAAGCCAAGATCATTTCCCCCCCACGACGATGAAGTTAAAAAGGGGTCTTGATAGACTTCTTAACAGATGAAGGGACACTAGTCAGTAAAACGCCTGCCATGCATGCATTAAGACCTGAGTCCCTGGAAGCCATTAAGAAGACAGCTTAAGCTAGGTAGTAGGACAAAAGCTTATTTATGTCACCTCAACAGAAGCTAGTACCATCTGGAAGACAGACCTCAAGGCGTTGTCTTGCTTTATCATAGAGGTGGAACGGACCAGCCTGCTGTTGGTTGGTACCATCCCTGGTAGTCCTGGGGTAAGAAAGCAAACTGGGTGAACAATGAGGAACAAGCTAGGCAGCAGCACTTCTCCAAGGCATCTGCTTCAGTTCCTGCCTCCAGGTTCCTGCTCTGACTCCCCTCAGTGATAGGTTATGAACTAGAAGCTAAAATAAACCCTTTCCTCTCAAAGTTGCTTTTGGTTATATTAAGTCACAGAAACAGAAGGTGAACTAAGACACAAGAATGGTCTCTCAAGCTTGTAACCCTAGCCTAGAGCTGGAGGGGAAGGAATGAGGAGAGAAGGGGGAGAGCAGAGACTTGAATTCTGCTATCAGAAACAAGTGAGTTTTCAAAATACCTTCTCAAAGGCATCAAAGAACCAGGGTGGCAGGAGAGATGGCCTGCAAAAGACAGTCATAGTGACTGTCCTTGACATATGTTCTATATGGAAACTCAGGGCAGAGCCTAGCACCCAACCAAGAAGTGAAGTCCACCAAAAAACCCCTTTTCCCTGTGCCTGTGTTAAAGACTGACACTCTTGGGGCTGGAGAGATGGCTCGGTGGTTTAAGAGCATTGTCTACTCTCCAGAGGACCCATGTTCAAATCCCAGCACTCACACGGCAACTCACAACTGTCTGTAACTCCAGGACCTGATACCATCACACAAATATATATGCAGGCAAAACACTAATACACATTAGAAAAAGGAAGGAAGGAAGGAAGGAAGGAAGGACACTCTCCATATCAGCTGAATGAAGCCAACTCTTCCTGCAAGGGACTACAGCCCAAATTTACATTACCAAGAGGTCCAAAATAACATGGGAGTGTT
This sequence comes from Rhabdomys pumilio, assembly GCA_030674055.1. Lineage (NCBI taxonomy): Eukaryota > Metazoa > Chordata > Mammalia > Rodentia > Muridae > Rhabdomys > Rhabdomys pumilio. Next base: position 57,116,379 of record JANHMN010000006.1, read on the forward strand.
CAAAGTCTAGTACCCAGAGACACGTGACAAAAATAACACCCTTCCATGAGTCACACTTCCACCCTAAGATTCAAGAAATCCTCCCTCAGTAACTGTCCAAGAGAAATGGGCAGATCTCAACCAAGAAGAGTAGGCTTGGCAAGAAAGAGTCTGGGAAGAACCAGCAGAAACAACACACTCTAGAAAACACCCAGGAAGACCAGAGACAATGGGGCTATCACCATCTGACACGCTTATGGAATATAACTTAGGGCACATCTTTTGATGACGGGACATTTTAGAGATATGTCTAAAGGCCTCCAGAGATTCAAACCTCGTAGAACAAGTCACGAGGACACTGCACCGTGACTCTGCCACACAGTAACGTCAGTCTTCACACACTTCACTTGGTGGGCATTTTGCTCCCACCAGCGTCTGAGGAAGTCTCTCTGCTCCGGGGCTGAGGCACTGCTCCTGCCTGTTTTGTCTGGCCCTGTGGTTCCCACACATTACTACCACCTTGCAGCAAGTTCCCCCACTCTCAAGTCACTGTGCAACCAGCTCAGCAGAACATTCTGGTAGAATGCTCAATCATCACCCAACAACCTTCACTCGGCGAGGAGGACTGTATGTGGAAGGGCTCCTGGGACACCAGTTGGAGACGAATGGACTACTCATTCAACGGTATTTTTTTTTTTTTTTGAATGCCAATTCTATATAAAAGCATTTTTAGGGTGTATATATATGACAGGATTTTCATTCTCTGCAAATTACCAAATGTATTTGAGAGAGAATAATAAAAAACAAGTAAGCATTTGCTTTAGACAGTGTCTGCCAGAAAAAAGGAAAGAGCATGTGACGTTGGCTTACAAGCTACATTAGGTTAGAGGGGCCATCTGCACAGGAACCGTTTGAGAATCCAGGGAAGAACACTGTAATTAAACCAAGAAGAAATACTCACTGAAGTTCTGTGGTTGTTTAAGGACCAGAAAACACCGCTGTGGCTATTCCCATGTGACTACGGGGAAAGAGAAGCAAAGGGGAAGGAACCAGTGAGGGCAAGGAGGGGAGTCAGGAGGCCAGCAAGCAGCAAGAGATGGTATGACTTGCATGCTGAATGTCCCCACAAGCTCCTGTGTTTGAAAACCTGATCCCCAGCTGGTGGTGTCTGCTGTTTGGGGAAGTTGTGGAACCTTTAGGAGATCCTAACTGTATCAAGTGTGTGTGTGTGTGTGTGTGTGTGTGTGTGTGTGTGTGTGTATATATGGGGGGTGGGGGCTAATAGTTATATGGCCAAGTGCCACTTCTGGTCTTGGTGTGTCTGTGTCTCTGTGTGCCTGCCCCACCCCACTGTCCACCCCACTTCTCCTTCCTCTCATCCAAGATGTGTGCAAGCAACCTCACTGCCACCACAGCATTGAGCCTCTCTCTCTCCCTGCCATGTTTTCTCTGTGTCTTCTCTGGCAAACCCTGAGCCAAAATAAATCCTCTCCTTAAATTGTTCCTTGTCTGTTCTTTTATTTGGTCACAACAATGAGAAAAGCAAGCAACAGAAGAGCCATAGGAAAAACCAGTGTAAGTGTTGTTCTCCACGTGGTGGGAAGTCTGTGGAAGGTTTAACTATGGACGTGACAAGCTGTTGTGTACATAAGCTCATCTTATGTGCACTGCTGTAGAGGATCTGGATTCAAGCAGGGCGTGGGAGAATATGGAGAAGCCTCCCTGCATCCTTTATGGCACGTGACAATAGCATTATGCAGACTCCAGCCTTAGAAGAGGGTGAACAGGGAGCAGAAGGGACTGGAGCTTAATGCCTGGGCACTTAGCTTGAGTACATGTAGAGATGGTGGCCTGTTTACAGAGGTGACGACACAGGCTTCACACATGAAGGGAACAGGTCAGAAACTGAGCAGAGCACTCAAGAGAGAGCACACGCTGCTGCCACTGAACTTCTTTTATACTGTCCAGGATCCAAACCACACACACTGAGCAGGTCTTCTTGTGGCAATTAACCTGAACAAGATATCACAGGGATGGCCAGAGGCTAACTTACCCAGGAAAAGAACTCACCAGTGTGCCCAGACCTGTGTCTCCTGGGGATTCTAGACTATGTCTAGGTAACAATGGAGATTAACCATCACACTAGAAAAGAAGTGGCTTATGAAGATGGGATGAAGCATTCAGATCAGGGCTGGTAATGGGGAGGACGCTGCAGCCTCAATGTCCAACCAGTGACAGCTAACCACACATGGCTACAGAGAAAACTGTAAGGTTACTAACTGTAATCAATACAGCAGTGTGTGTCTGGTACCTACCAAAGCAGGCAGCTCCCAGCATATTTGCAGACTACTCTGGGGAACAGGGGTTGGAGGGTGGAAAGACCAACACTGACTTCTGTACGTCCAGTGCTTTTTAGGAAGATATTCGCTGTGGGAGAACTATGAGATACAATGTAGGTCTATGGAGAAGAAAAGGGGGAAATTATTCCAAACAGTGTAAAATGCAGCACGGAGGGTGAGTGCCAGTGTAAAGATACTCATAAATTACCAAGTGACCCTGTCAGCACTGCAAGCTTGTCTAACATCAACTTCTTATCTCTTCAAATTGGAGCTCAAACTGGTGTTCTAGCCTAACAATTCCCACAACTCATCTCTTGGTTTTCAATCTTTTTGTCAGAGAACCCTTTCTTTGCCTGTATATTTTATATCCAGTTCCTCAAAGAAAGAAAGGAAAGAAAGCAAAAACCTGCCGTGGATGAGGACAGGATATGCGGGCCTTATTTCCACAGGCAATTGGCTCTGGGGCACACCAAGGAGCCCTGACTTGAAAGCAGAATATCCTGGCTGGTGCTTTTCCAAACTAGTAACAAAGTGCCTGCTAGTTAAAATACCCATTGTGTTCCAGGAGGCGCACAACACAACAGCTTTGTGAGTAAAGGCTAGTGGCAAGTTCCATGAGCCCCAGTGTAAGAGGTGAGGCCCCAGGCCACAGCCAGAACCAACCACTCACTCCCCTCCTGTCATCTCTGCCAGATGTTGGTCTCACGTTGGCCTCACAGACCGTTTTCCAACTTCTGTAACCAGGATAGTCTACTTAATCATCACGATCCCATTCAACATCACCTCTCAGAAAGTGTTCAAAGCAATCAGGATCCAGCCATCTTCCTCCCTTTCCTCTCTCTGCTGCTTCAGCCACACAGCCTCTGCAAGTGTGAGCCTCTGGGCCTTTGCATCCCTGGCTGCACTACTCATCCTGCCCAAGGCTTCACCTCCTTCATGACTTTGCTCAGTGTAGTCTTCTTAAGCTTACGCTCCATCCACACAGCTCTACAGCCTCCACCACACTCCAGATGTATGTGCCTGTGTCTACCCTACATCTAGGGTAGCTAGATGTAGCTTGCGGCTGAAACACCTTGAAGTGTCTCTTATGTTAAAAAGAAAAAGAAAACAAAGTGAGATATTCATTCGATAGCTCATATAATTTCTAATTAATGAATGTGAATTAGATTTTGACACCTCTAATCACTTGGTCACTTGTAGAGGCATTAAAGATAAAAACAACAACAAAAAAAATGAATACAGTGACAAAATAGATAAAGCAAAGCTAGGACAAATGGAAAATTCTAAAATAATGATTCATAACTTGTAGGAATTTTTAATCCCAATTTGGGGCTTGATATCTAGTTTCCAGATAAAAGACACACAACTTTCAACTTTTATTATTTACAAACAGCACAAGAGCTGAGCAGATACCTACACTCTATGTTATTAGAACTTACTTTTCTATCAATAAGCCCAAGTTATTACTTACTATGTTTCATCTGAACTGCTCTTAACTCTAACTAGCCAGCCCTCAGGGCCACATTCTTATGACTCACCTAACCCACGGTGGCTTCTCCTCCATTGGCCTTCTTCTCCCTCTCTCATGGTTTTTCTTTAACCTCTAGCCAGGGAACCCTAAAACCCACCTATGTCTCTTCTACCCAGCTACTGGCTGTTGGCATCTTATTCACCAGTCATCATCAGAAATAACTTAGGGGCAAGCATCACTTGTCACTTGGGTCTACCTGCAGACAGACTCTCTTGTCTCTAGGGCAACCAGGTCTTTTAGAATAAAAACAGAATCAGGCTGGGCAGTGGTGGTGCATGCCTTTAATCCCAGCACTTAGGAGTCAGAGGCAGGTGGATTTCTTAGTTTGAGGCCAGCCTGGTCTACAGAGTGAGTTCCAGGACATACCAGGCTATACAGAGAAACCCTGTCTCGAAAAACCAAAAAAAAAAATACAGAATCAGGTCAACCCACTACAATAATTCACGGACACATAATACCAAATACAATGGTAATCTGATAATATGAGCCAGGATAAAGTAATAGTTAATTTATCTACGACTTAATAACTTAGTATGTCTTAGCACTCATAGTGTTTTTAAAACAATAATGGAAGCTACCATTTAATAAGAATGTGTGCCAGCAGCTACTTAGGCATTTTACAAGTACAGTCCAAAGATGACTTACAATCTTTCAACTTCCACTTGTATAAAGCATACTCATATGCCCGTTTCAGTTTTCACCTTCAGACTACATTCAATAAAGTACATGACAGTCAAGACTTTTTATTTCAACAACAAAGGCTCTTTCTCAGACTGTGTGATGACTGATCCCAAAGTCAACTTGCTGAGATCTAGAAACAGTTTTGAGAATGGTCTCTGGGCTTCTTATGTGGGATTATCTTGATTAGTTTGAGGCAAGAAGACACATCCACTGTGAGTGGTGTCATTCCTTAGGCTGAGATCCTAGACTGATCAAAGGAAGTCAACTGGGTACAAGCATTCACGCCTCTCTGCTTAACTATGGATACAATGTGACTACCTCAAGCTCCCACCTCCATGTCTTCCCTGCAGTAATGATCTGTAACACAGAATGGTAAACACAAATACTGCTCAAGTTGCTTTTTTGTCGGGGTATTTTATCACAGCAACAGGAAAATCAACTAAGACACACAATCTTGTCTAAATATAGGCAAGTATAAGTGTTCTGAACACACTTAAAATAGGCTAGGCTGAGCTGTGAGGTCTAGAAGTATTGAATACACTCAGGATATATTCAATTATGCTAAGTTTATCAGGACATAACCCAGTGCAAGATGAAGAACACCTATGTTAACTGCATCTGCATCACTACCTCCATATGAAGTACTATTATTGCAAGAGGCTCTGTGCTCCACACCACAACCCAGCCCCTAACTACTTCCATCTGAAAAATTTTGACCGGGCGGTGGTGGCGCACGCCTTTAATCCCAGCACTTGGGAGGCAGAAGCAGGCGGATTTCTGAGTTCGAGGCGAGCCTGGTCTACAGAGTGAGTGCCAGGACAGCCAGGGCTACACAGAGAAACCCTATCTCGAAAAAACCAAAAAAAAAAAAAAAAAGAATTGAGACACTTAACTAGGGATGGCAAGGCAAGATAGCTCAGAAAGTAAAAAGTGCTTGCTGAACAAGTCTGACCACCTGATATTCATCCCTGGAGCCATGTAAAGGTGAAGGGAGAAAACCAACACACAAAACCATGCTTTGACCTCCACACATGCCACATACATAGCAATGAATACATAAATCACACATGCCAAATACACATCATAATAAATACATACTTAAAAAAAAAACAAAACTAAAACTGTGAGCCAAACCAAACCTTTAAAAATTAAAGACAGACAGACAATTGTAACTTTAGGTAAGTGTGATGGCTACTTTTGACTAGCCTAGAAGATGACTGAGTCATTGTTTCCAGAGAGAGTTAAATCACAAAGGCTCTGGCATATTCAACAGTTTAACTCTTGAGAGGTTCAAATTTTAAAAGACTTTTAGCAGACGGTAATCTGAAGGTGTAATGAGAATGTTGGCATTTTGGGTTCTGAAAAAGAAAAAAAAAACAGAAATATTAAAAGAATATGTTTTTGTTTTAATCCCAAGTGTGGGATATGGAGTTGCTGACTATGCTTTTGGTGCTCTGGAGGGGGGGAGTGATTTTGCCAGCTGCAGGCAGTTTGTGCCATTGGTGATGTCTGGAATTCTGGGGACTTTTCTGGGGGGCGAGGTGCTGAAAGGCAGGGTGGGTTATTGGTTGGTTGCTGTTGATCCCAGTGGTGGTGTGCAGAGAAAAAAACAACACGAAATTGGATACCCTGACAGTGAAGATCAAACTTGCCCCAAATAACTTGATGCTCCAATCAGTAGGAAGTAATTTAACAGCAACGTCGGCTATTTTCTGACCCCTGACCTTATTTAGGGATCTCTTCCCTTCCCCATCTATCTTTTTCTCTCTTACTTGGTGTTAGGACATTGAAAGGATCTAAGAAAAGGGGTACAGAAGGGAGGAAGAAAGAACCCACAAAGTAGCCAAAAGACCAGACTACAGTAGGCTTAGTATTAACAAGTGGGTCGGTCACTAAGAACATACCTTTGAACGAGTATTTTGGCCCTTGCCACTTCCTGTTCTCCCACTCTGCTTCCAGGAGCCATGAGATGAGCAGCATCTGCCTCATGCTCTCAGCACTGCCTCCCCTTAGGCCCAAAGCAACATGAGCCAAAGTAAGTAAGCCTTTCTTCCTGGTAGCTGTTACTCTAGGGTTGGCTTGTTAGTTATCAATGACAAAAATTCTGACAGACACAGTAAGTTACTGTTTTAAAACTCTCAACAACAGGTTTCTATGAATAAATTATATATATTTATCTCTGCCTACATGCTTTCCACATAGCAATGATTTTTTTTTTTCTCTATCATGGGAAAAAGGTGTTTTTCAACCAGTTTTACCCGATATCAACAGTTCATGATTTCTGCCCAAGAACAGCTTTCAACACTAGGAACTGTGTATGAAAGCTCTAAATGATAACAGACTCCTAAACCTAGGGTTAGGGTACAGGTCAAAATCCCACATCTACCCAGCACTCGGTGTGGCAGTTCACGAATTCAGCCTACTCAAGTTCTCTGGTTCGGCATTCGGCCACTGCTGCCTGCATCATCTCCTACACCAAGTTCACCTTATCCTTGGAAGTGTTCTTCACTAGGCTCCTTAAGTCCTGCACAGTCCATGGACAGAATTCAGGGTAACTGTGAACTGAACAGGATTCATTTAAGAGTGTTATTTTGAGACAGGAATAGTGCCTTTCTCTCACTACCATAGGGCTCCCTGGAGCAATAAATTAAAGAAATGATGATCAAACTACATACAGGGACTGTAGCTAAAAGGCTCTAGCAAGTCTAGAAATGAAAGAAATATAGCTGAGAACGGATAAACAGTAAAAAAAATAAAACATATTCCCAAATTGGATGGCATGTCTCACCTTCCATTCCCAATCTTCCAGAAAGGGAAACAATTTCACTCAGTAATACTTTTGATAGTTAATCTTACTCTCTCTCTCCCTCCATCCCTGAAGCAATGGCCCTCAAGGCGCACAAGCCTGCACTCTCTGGAACTTCTTCTCTCAGCCTGTTTCCTGTTCCCTCTTTCTTCTTCCTCTGCCCCTCTCTCAAAGCCCCACAATTCTACCTTCCCCTTCCGACATCTACTTCACCCTTTGATGGTTAATCTTCATTGTCAACAAGACAAGATTTGAATCACAGTGGAAACAGACTTTGGGTTGTGTCTACAAGAATGTTTCTGTTTCCAGGAAGGCTTAACTAAGATGAGAAGATCTGTCCTGCAGGTAGACAGCACCATCCCATGGGCTGGGGTCTTAGACTCAATCAACCAACATACATTTCTCCCTATGTCTTGATTGCAGACTTGATGTAACTGTCTCTCCCTCATGCTCCTGCCATCATGTCTTCCCTGCCATGCTGGACTGATACCTCGAATTGTGACCCAAAACCTGCAATACCTTAAATTGCTTTTTGCAGGTATTTTCTCACAGCAATGAGGATAGTAAATAATACATTCCTCGATAACTATGTTAGTTACTTTTCTATTGCTGTGAAGACACCATGACCAAGGCAACTTATAAAAATGGGCATTTAAAGTGGGAGCTTTCTTATAGTGTCAGAGGGTACATTCATGAACATCATGACAGGGAGCATGGGAGCAGGAAGGAATGGTGCTGGGAACAGTAGCTGAGATCTTACATCTGGAGAGATACAAAATATATATCTGTTCATCCCAGATGGAGAACCCATGACAGACCAAAGTATGGATACCACAAAAGTCTGACTTAATGAACCAATGAGTTTTATTGGGATTGTTTACAAGAATATTTATGAGGGGTTACTTAAAGGAACAGAAGTTACTCAGAGACAACTGCATCACCAAGGCCCACCCCAGCACACATGAGAGCTCACAAAACGAGGAACCTGAAACACTGTGCACCCGCAGCTCAACACATTAGAGAGTATCCTTTCCTGGTGCCTTAGCTGATCTAAATCCCTTCCAGGTAGCTCAAATTGTTTCTGCTCCGAGGCAGCTGGTCTAATCTCAGAGTCTTTACAGCTTTGCTTTTCCAGAGTCTGCATTGCAGCCCAGATTAACTTTGTCTGGGTAGGACTCTTGGCTTTTGTTTACTGTAGTAGGTAGGCCTACTGAGTCTGGTCAGTTTCAGGAACTTCCTGAAGCTATTTTGAGTTGTTTACCTACCTGTTTAAGGGGCTTCCCTGCAGGATGGAATGTTTCAATCTTCATTCCTCAGGCAGGAAGCAGGAAAAAAAATGAGATGCTGGGCCTGATGTGGACTTTTGAGACCTCAAAGTCCATCCCCGGTGACACATCGTCCAAAAAGGTGTGTCTCCTAATCCTTCCCAAACAGTTCCATACACTATGAACAAAGCATTCAAACATATGAGCCTATGGGGGCTAGTCTCATTCAAACTACCACAATGACAATTACCAAGTGTGTGTGGAAGAGTCTCAACTCTTTATTTCCACCCTCCTAATTGTTCTGGAGTTCTAATTCCACAAAGTGATAACCAGACTACCCACAATCATCAGCAGCAAGTCAGTATTTCATAAACTATAAAATTCCTTTTCAATGCGCAATCCCTCTCTTAGCTTTTCTATATTACAGGGGTACCATGTTAAGGCACTGGTTCTCAACCTGTGGGTCATGACCCTTTTACAGGAGTCCCATATCAGACATTTACATTACAGTTCAAAACAGTAACAAAATTAGTTATTAAGTAGCAATGAAAAATTTTATCATTGGGGTCACTGCAACATAAGTAATTGCATTAATAATGGATGGCAGCAGTAGGAAGGTTGAGAGCTAAGGCAATTCATCACACACAGCTGGGGGACAAATTCTAAACATTTATGTTTAAAGTCATTCCTTCCTCTGCCCAGAAACTCAAACCATCATCACCTAAAATCATACTAGACCTCATCCTCACAAGACCTGCTGAATCAGTGTTTGAAAAGTCCCCAAGTGATCCTTGTGATTTATAGACATAATAAATTTGAAAAACTGTTGAACTAGTGCTTACTAATATGTTACCAACGTAACTGTGTTGGGTGGTTGGTCTTGTGTACTATGCATCAGATGCTGATTTCTATGCCCAGACATCTGTCTACAGTCCAGACCATGGCATGGTCAAGCATCTCTGGTCTTGATGTCATGTAAAAATTGTTTCTGATTGCTCAATAAAGAGCTGACTCAGGCTATTACGGGGCAGAGGAGATAAGAAAACTGGACTTCTGATCTCAGCTGGGGAATCCCAGGGGGGAAAAGAAGTAAGAGAATGACCATGAGAAAAGAGGGGAGAGGTGCCATGAGGCAGAAGGTCCCGGAGTCATGATGAGGGGTTGCCAAGGGATTCACCATGAGGACACACAAATGGAACAAAGCAAGTCAGGGCAAGACTCAAACTACAAGTAATATGGGGCCCATGGCCAGGATGCAGATAGCTTAGAGGGTTAGAATAGATGTCTGTCTGCCCAGTCGGAGTGCTTAAAGCTTGCTAATAAACTTAATAGATCTTTGTGTCAATTATTTGGAAGCTAGAACAGGAACAGATAAGGCTATCATCCACATCCAATTACATAGCTGCATTTAAATTTGGTCAGTTTAAGGAATCAGTTACTGAATCCTAATTAAGTACCACTAGGCTTTGGATACATTGTCTCATTTAACCCTCAAAATAGTTCCGTGAGGCAATTGTCCCTGTTAAGGATGCATAAACTGAGACTCAAGTGGGTGAACCAGCTGCTCAAAAACCTATAAACAATGAAACAGGAATTGGTCCTAATCAGCCAGACCACAAACCATCCTTCTAAGGTACACCAACTCCTGTCAGTGTCAGTTTATATATTTCAAGTACATGCTGGCAAAGTTAACTGCTCAAGATGACCGCATGTTCTACCAAGACAGATTCTGTTGGTTTGTTGCAGTTCTTGTTGGCACTCTTTCTAAAGGCACCGCAGATCATCCTGCCTTGGGGCAGCATTCTGAATACTAACAACATGCTAAGGTGTTTGATCAGAGGAGAAAAAGATATTAATCACATCTTTGAAGGAAACACTAAGCTACTGCCTTAATAGGAAACTGCCATGTATGACTGTTTCTTTCCTCTGAAAAGTAAAGGGAAAACGGTGTGGGGCTAGCTCTGAGATGCATGGTGGGCTGGGTTCCATTTGGTTTGCTCTGTCTAATATCTAGCTTCTTTATAGTTTAATTGCCTTATCATGTCATTTTTTTCAGTCATTATCATTCCATAGTAATCCACACCACTTATAAACCTAGCCTCCTCCTTCTTTTGTCTACATCCAAACATCAACCCATGGAACCCACAATAAATTACATTTCTGTAATACAATATTACCTATCTTCAGTCCCCACCTTGTTGAGAATAAAATGCATATTTCAGATGTCCCACATGGAAAACTTTGTATTCTCTAACCCACACATGACAAGGCATGTTGTCAGAAGTCTGGCCTGAGCAGATTCCCACAGGCATGAAGATCAACACTAACTCTATCCCTAGGGCAGATGTCTGCCCATCCAGCTCTTAGGAACTCTCTCTAGGGGTTCTTTTCCTGTGTACTTTCTAACTAACTTAGTCCAAGAGGAAACTACAATTGATTGAATCCAGACAAGTCAAGATCTTCAGTGTTATTTCCAGGCCTGAATTGGAAAACAGATCATTCTTTTGAAGAGCAGAAATGACAAGTTGAAATTAGGAAGTCAACAGTTCCCAGTCTCACAGAGTTTCTCAGCTGGCTATGAACAAAGTAAGGTATATAAAGCCATGTTGGATAGGAAAGTCAGACTGTATGTACCACAGTAGCTGGCTCTGCTTCCTATCCTTCTTATACTGTGACTACCTCCAAAATTCTCATAATACTTAAGAATTTTCCTGTAACTTATTTGTGTTTCTATGGCTTGAAGCCACAATGCTCTAAAAGCAATAAAGTGGCTATTTCTAAAAGCAATATTTGTTTTCCATAAGTTTCTTCGTACAGATAACACTGTGTCTTCCTTCATATATCTAAATAGAGTTTGAAATACTAATCTCCAAAGAGCTCACATTTCACAGTGTATAAAAATCTTTTAGAATATCTATTTAAAACAAACCTTGGCTCAAAGCACTCGACATACACCCTGCACTATTAAAATACCACTTTAAGAAGCTAACTGCCTGATCATTCTTAGTTTAATTTTGAATGTAACAAGATAAAACTGCCTCCTTAAGTCATCTTTTCCTTTATGTATTCAATTATATTCTCTGCTTAAAATGCTTAAAATAAAAATTGGCACAGATCCACTCACTGATGGAGATTTTAAGTTAGAAAGCAGTAACATATCAAATTAAGCGCACAATGGCAGTCCTATTCTCTACACGGAGCACTGTCCAAATCAAGATTTTTCATTACCACTACAATGGACCGGAAAGTTTTCACCTTAATTGTAAGTTTCTACATTTCACTCAAATAGACTTTGACTTAATAGATGGCAATGAAGTTCAGCTACAACCAACCTGGCAAATTCAGTTCAGTGTCAAGAAAAAAAAAAAAATCACCACAGATTTCTCCCTCTTCCAGTCTAGGCTTTGAAAAATTCCAAAGGTCTGCATACTCTAGGACTCCTAATATGCTGCTATTCAACTAGTAAGCTGTAGAAATAATTAAGTCATCAAACTAAAAAGAATTGCAACTCATCAAGTCCAACAATCCCATTTCCCAGTTCCAAACACTGATCCCCAAAACTGGTTAATATGTCTAGTCACAGTTGAAGAATTCAAACACAGACTCCAGCATAAGACACTCACATGATAAAAACGTATGGTTTCCCTTCAGTGCTCCAAATTTATGGTTGCTTTAAATATCCAATAAAAAGTCTGATGGAATTTTAAAAGCAAAAAAATTGCTATACCCATGGTAAGATTCTTTTTACTAATCCTAGCTACACTAAAATTACAAGGAAAGGGCTCTGATTTGAATTATCTGCCTTCTCAAATGTCCCCATTTATATACATGCTCATTATTGATAATGTGGATTTACCTATTTTGATATTATTCTATAAACTTTGGTGCACAAAAAGCATGGTAAAACATCTTCCTGGTAGGTACCAATAATTTCCTAAAATAAAACCAGTCAGAAAAAAGTCATTAGTAAATGACTTCCAAGTGTGGGGGAGGGGTATTATTTTTTTAAAAAATTGATAGAAAAATGAAGAAACATAAACTGTCTTATGTCAACTCACATTTCTCAAAATAAAGGCACATGGACAAGAGGGAGAGTCATTTAGCATCCCTCCCCACTGTAGCAGGCTCTGCATGTGCTGGTATGTGTTGAATTAATAACATGCTTACATGATAGGCTATGCTGGCAATGTATATACTTAGAATTAGTAACTGTTCTTGAGAGCAACAGAAAGTAACACTCAGTGTTCTTACCACCTTTCATTCAGTATTTTCCAAGCAGAGTAACTGGAAAACGAATGTAGCAACTCAAAAATAAGCACAAGGTAGCAACCCAAATGTTACAATGAAGTGGCAACTTTTTCCAGACATTCTCAGTCACTCCTCCCCCACCCAAGAAGCATATTGTTACCACTGCTTTACTATATTAAACCTAGACACACATACAAACACTCCTGACCAAAGCACCAGAACTCTGGAAGGAGATTGAAGAGGGCCCCATAAACATCGGGTCCACGCCCAACTGGTATTTATCATAGTTGCAGTAATTAGGAAGCTGCTAACAGGTAAATAACAAAAAGAACTTTACAAAATCAAACATACCTAGAGGCTTATGACAATGGAAAACTGTAACTTCACTTTCTGAAATAAAACTGGGGTGTGTGTGTGTGGGGGGGTGTCATTACTGTCTGCTGTTTTAACAGATGACATTCCTAACAACTAAAGATGTCAGTAAAATGAACCTTGGTAGATCCAGCAGTAGAGTAATAGATTTCTCAACTCTTTAAATCGTTCCAGATAAACACAATCATCTTCATATTGCTTCACCTTTCTCCAGCTCCACTTGGGGGAAAACTATAAATAAAAGATACTGAGCCATTTTAAACAACCCTGTTAATTTGAGAGTGCAAAAACCACGCTGGCTTTCTGTCACTTCTATTATGCTGAAAAGGACACCAGGGCATCCACCGAAATCAAAAGCAGAGCAGCAGGCTTACGCTCTGCCTCAGAAGCTGGCTGACTGCAGTGGGTAAGGTCACGGTCAAAATTCACAAGCTCATTGAAACTTTCATGGCTCAGCCAACAGCGCCTATCGTGTTTCCTGATCCCATCTAAGTAGATTAAAGCTGCAGGAGTTTTCTCGCTGTCAGATCAGCAGGAGGCTATTTCAGCCCCCCACACTGCAGTCCGCAGAGTCCGCAGCCGCGCGCCTCCTTGCATCCCTGGCTGTGCGCTAGGCTAACCTCCCCAACGCGCTCCCCGCTAGCCTTTTAAACAATCTCTCAAATGGATATAATTAACTCTAGACCACCTCAAACCCGCGCCCGCCGGGACCCCCTCCGGCTGTCACCACCAAGGCCGCCCTTCCGCAGTCGGTGACTTCTACCTGGCTCCCCAAGGAGGGGGAAGCAAGAGGGAGGGAGGAAGACTCCCCACCAGGAGGTCTGGAAAGGGCACAGCAGCTGGGCGATGCGGGAAGGGATGAAGAGAAGACGCTCAGCACCAGGGCCATGTTTACGATGCCTTTTTATCCTTTGCTCCCCCACCCCAACAAAAATTCTCCTAGAGTCTGACAATACTGCCTTTAAAGGAAAAAAGAAAGCTAAGCTCTCAAGCTGCCGCCCAAAATCTTCTGGTTCACTCTAGTCCTACCGCCGAGAAGCTCCGGACGCTTCCTGACAGGGACAGGTACACCTGCCCACAGGCTCAGGACAGGAGGGTCCATCTGTCCCAGACAAGTGGAGCGATCGTTCGGACTGGGCCCAGAGCAGTCCCCGCCGGGACTGATAACTGAGACAGAGAAGGTCCCCGCACAAACTTCCCGGGCAGCAAGCACCGGCGGGAGGACCGATGCGGGGCAGGACAGGCGCAGAGAGGCTCAGAAGCACAGCACAGCGAAAGCTTCTCATCCCGCACCCTCCCTGGGTTCCAAAGGGAGCGCAAGCGCTGCTGGAGAAACCCGGGAGGCTGACGCATATCGTGGGGTTAGGGGTACCCCAAGAGGCGAGTGGCCAGAGGGCCCGGGACCGGCCGAGCCAGCCGGCTAGAGGTCCCCGCCCTGCCACCGCTGCAGCAGGAGGAGCAGAGCCGGGAGGCTGAGCCCGAGGAGCAAGAGGAGCGCGCCGCAGAGGAGCCTTACCGAGTGGTTGACCCCCCACATGAGCACGCTGAGCAGCGGGTCGCTTGCCCGGAACAGCTTCACTTTCTGAGCCACAAAGTGCTTCTTCTTCGTCTTAGTCTTGCTCGCCAGGACGGAGGACCCCAGGTTGCCGGGGGTCGCCATGGCCGCAGTCTCGGTCCCCTCCACCGCCGCGCCGCCGAGGCCGGGGACCCGCCCTCCCTACACGCCAGCCCAGGGAGGCAGCCGCATCCCCCGGGGCGGCCGCTGCTGCGCGCCTGCTCCAGCCCCGCTCCGCCCGCGCTCGGTCCTGGGCGCTCGCTCCGCCCGCTCCGCGCGCTCCGCCGCCTAGGCTGCAGCTGCGCTCGCCTCGCGCCCCCGCCCGGCTCCCGCCCGCCGTGGCTCGGCGCACAGCCCGCGGCTGGTCCAAGAGGCCGGCGGCTTCCGCGTTGGGCGCCGGCGTCATGACGCAGAGGCGGGCGGGGCAGCGGCGGGGACGGGCGGGGCGGGTGCGGATGCGGATGCCGGACCGTTAAGCTGTTCCGTGCGCTCCGCCACCCGTGCTAGGCGAGCACCTCCTTGGCGGCCGCAACCGACTGTCTGCGAAGGCTGCTGGGGAGTGCGGGGACTCGCGCGAGCATGCCTTTTTCGCACCCAGGGAGAAGCAAGGAAAGGATACGGAGCCTAAGGAGCTCCGTGGAGGGAGCCCCCAAATGCATGGGGCAGGCAGGAATGTCCTGGAACCTCCGCTTCCCGTGCCAAGAGCCTGGAGAGTTCGTGGGACCCGGAGCGCTTCATCGGGACCCGGGCTTTCCCAGCATCTAGGGAAAGGACCTTGGCTCCTCTTGGTCAACTGTCTGCCAAAGAGTCCCTGACTTGAACTTCCTAACCTTCGCCTTTTGGATTCTGGTTGGGCCTTCCCACGCTGTCGAATACTAGCATGTCTTTCCCAACCTACCCCGGGATTCCTCACTGAAAACTCCCTGCTTTAGTCAGGACAGCCATGCCCCAAACTGGACTGCTTGCTTGGAATTCATCAACCTTTTTTGCAGACCACCCTTTTCTTCTCTTCTTCAGGACAGACACTCTCTAACTTGAAAATGTTTTCCCTTCCACCACCACCCCACACTGAAATTTAACCCTCCTTATGCTGGCGTTTGTTGTTCCAAGTCTACAATCCAACTTCGATCTTTCAAGAAGACAAAGAGGGGGCAGATCCTGTGAGGACCTTCCTTACTCTTCTTCATTTGACCTTTCAACACGATTGCCCCCAAATCCCCTTGGTCGTTCTAACTTGTTAATACTACCCTTCCCCCCAATGATAACCTTGCTTCTCCTGGTACCAACGGTGACCATTGTTAATGACTAAGGGGGTTGAAGAGAGTAACAAAACCAGCCTAAATTAGTGCTGAGAAGTCATAGGCTTGACCCACAGTTCCACTAGTTGGCCAAACCGTTTAACCAGAGAATGACGTTACTTGTGTGAATAGGTATAAGCTGACACAAAGGTCACTTTAGAGACTATTCTATAGACTGTTTGTTAGACTCAAACCCAGCAGTAGATAAAAGTACACAACATTGCAGACCTGTAATCCTGACACTCAGGAGGCAAGGCTGGAGGGTCAGAAGTTCAAGATTATCCTCAGATAGTTTCCTTGAGGCAAGCCAGGTATATATGAAATCCTGTCTGGGGTTGGGGGAGTGTACAGTCCTTACCTTGCTGATACCCCATAAACTCTCACCTGACCTCAGAAAAGAGCCCGTCTGAACCAGTTTTCATAGCTTGTCCATAGGCACCTTTACACAAGAATCTACAACCAAATTCAACATTCTACACAGCCCGCAAATCGTTTCATTTCTCTTGCTGAATTGGAAATAGCTTTCATATTGCTGTTAACCCAGCTAGGAGTTCATTTATTTAACAAATTCTCATTGACCCAGACTCAAGAGTTTCACATCATCATTGATTATTGCTCTTCATCACCACTCCACAGAAACCTGTAC
>JANHMN010000006.1:57133108-57150998 GCA_030674055.1 Rhabdomys pumilio
GTATATTAATAATGCAAGACAATGGGCTGGCTGAAAAACTAAATTCAGTGACGGCAAAGAGCTGGATGAGCCTACGAGAACAGGAAATGGACACCTCTGGGCATTGTTAGGCAACCCTTCTCAGAGAAACATGGGCACGGATGGGCCAGAGGTCACCATTCCTCCTGGGAGGGGCAGAAACAAGGGCAGGAAAACAAAGGCATAATCATGAAACATTGATACATCCTGCTGAATCCTGATTCAGCGCCTTTGCAAGAGGCTTCCATAGTGAAGGGAGTCACATCTATTTGCATTTAAACTCTTTTGCTGTTGGTTCTGAGGCTGAGAAGATCTCTAAGCAAGGAATTGTTCAAAAGACAAGTACTAGCAGGGAAATGTGTGATTGAAAGGCTCCTGGCGCTGAGTTGTTTTTGCTTCTTGCAGCTGTTACTTTGTTTTTCTTTCTCTTACTATAACCAACTTGACACTCATAAAGCAGTTTGAAGCCCTTCATCAAAACCACAATGCTGACGGTGTTACAATGACTTAGCATCCAACCAGAAATGGCTGTGGGGAGAGGGTAAATGCTATGATTTTCACCACCATCACCAACACACCTCCCCCCCCCCCCCCCCCCCCCCCCCCCCCCCCCCCCCCCCCCCCCCCCCGCCCCCAGAGCCTGGCTGGCCCGGAACTCCCTATATAGAGAGGAGGCTAGCCTTGAAGTCATAGATCCATGTGTGTGCCCTCTGAGTGGTGGGGTTAAAGGTGTGCATTACCACGCAAGATTTGATTTTGTTTCATTATACTACACTTTTGATAAAAAATATTTCAATTGAATACTTCTAACTAGGATTCTCTAAGGAGAGGAGAAATCATCAGCTTTCTTGGTTTAATTTTATCTGGTTGTATTTGTATGACTTTATTTTATTTGAAATAGGAACTAGTGTAACCCAATCCAACGTCAAACTTGCTATGTGGCAAAGGATGGCCTTGAATTCCTGGTCCACCTGTCTACGTCCTAACTGATGGGATTATAGGTCTGTACCAGAAACCTCTATTTTGAGTGTAGCAGGCAAGACTCTACCAACTGAGATAGACCCCAGACCCTTTTCACTGCTTTAGGTAGAAATCACAGAGAGCTGTAGGATGATGAGTCCATTCCATCTTTGTATGTTCTATAATGTTGTCATTCAAAAACACTTGGAAGACAATTATTAAAGTAAATATAATGTCACACCTAGCTAAAAGATACTGAATGAGTGGGGTCCAAATACAATTAAGCAGGCTCCAACTAGGATCCATCTTCTGTAGGAAGAGACTGTTGCGAAGTGGTGGTGCTATGTGTGGGGTTTTACACCAGTTTTACCAGCTAGTTGGAGATTTTTTTTCAATTTAAATATCTATGGCCAGCCTTCTGGTTTACCTAGTTGACTAGGCATTCCTGGATAGTGGCTGTAATTTCAAGAATCTACCATTGAGTTGCTATCAATATGATTAGTCTGGTGTAGGAGAGAAGTTGGAGCTCAAAAGCTATACACAAGGGCCAGTCGTTTCCTGGATTGTCTTCTATCACCCAGTTTCTATTCAGAGGATAAGAATTTAAACTAGTCAGGCATGGTAATGCATGCCTTTAATCCAGCACTCAGGAGGCAGTGGCAGGCAGATCTCTGAGTTCAAGGCCAGCCTAGTCTACAGAGCTCCACGACAGCCAGGGCTACACAGAGAAAACCTGTCTCAAGAAAAAAATTAAATTAAATCAGAGTTATGGCAGGCAGGAAGCTGGGGTGGGCCGGAGTCAACTCACCAGGTGTCAGGTCTTTGGCATATAGGTCTCTATAGCAGAAAGAGAAATTTCCAATGTAGAAGAAGCAAGCAGTGAATTACAGCAGATTCACGAGTCAGAACATGTGATGCATCCATGAAAAACCATACAGATTGAGGATACAGCTCAGATCGGGTATGAGGCCCTCTGCTCAATCTACTGCTCCCAATAAATCAGCCAGGAGTTCCCTTCCCCCAGATTTCCCCAATATTTTCATAGAAATTATAATGGTATAGTCATTAATCATTATTAATTATTAATCACCAGTGTTTATATAAGTAAAAATAAGATACAAATGATATAGCTGATCTGCTTTTGATGTGTGAATGTACATCTAAAACACAAACTATGATATTGACAGCGTTCTCAGGGGTACATTTTGGATTATAGATTATATAGATTATATAGATTATATATATTATTATAGATTATATAGATTATAGATTATATACCGTATCTGGTTTTGTTGTTTTGTATGATTATATGCATACAAATACAAATACAAAACATTTTGCATTTTTGCATTTTGCAAGTTCTATAAGATGAATGTTATTTTTTATAATTTTCAAGCACAACCATCTTCCCTAGTTGAATGAGTAACAGAGGAATGGCATTTAACGCTGAGAGCCCAGTTTCTGTAAATGAAACACCTTCATATGTGAAACTGTTAGAAGAGAGCCTTGTGGGAGCTGAGGGGATGGCTCAGTGGCTAAAGTGCTTGCTGTGCAGATATGAAGTCCTGAATTCAACACCCCCTACCCCTCCACAGCACCCCTGCTGCCCAGCACTCATGTAAAAGCCAGTCATGGTAGCAGATGTTTATAATCCCATTTCTCCTAAGAGAATGAGGGGAATCAGGAGAGAGATGAGCAAACCTGGAAGGCCATTTTTACTACAAGCCTACTCAGTCATGATGGACTGATCTATTCTTGATTCGTTCACATTTCCAAGATCCTACCTTTCAAATAACTTTGACATGTAATTTCAGGGGCTAAGTTCCAACATATGAAATTTGGGGGACACACTCAAATCATGTTGCCTCCCTTCTTTCTCTCAGGGGCAGAAAACAAACAGACAAACAAACCAAAGACCTGATGTAGTGGTTAGAGAGATGGCTTAGTGGGTAAGACTGCTTTCTGGACAAACATGAGGAGCTGAGTTCAAGTCCCTAGCACTCACATAAAAAGCTGGGTGTGGCATAAAAAGCTGGGTGTGGCTTAGAATACACATTTGTAACCCCAAACTGTGGACAGTGAGACGGTAGGATCTCTGTGGCTTTTACCCAGTCCTCTTGCCTCAGTAAGTACACACAGAGGTGCACATACCATATACACATTTGTTCACAAGCACACATGCAAACACAAAATCAAAATTTAAAAACAGAATTTTTCTTTATTTAGTTCAGTGACATAGAACTTGCCAAGTATGTTTATATAAGAGGCTTTGACATTGATCTCTAGCCTCACAACAGCAACCAAATCTTAATTACTAGATATTCTTTTGTTGTTGTTGTTGTTGTTGTTGTTAGACAATCTCACTAGGCAGCCATGGCTGGCCTAAACCTTGCTAAATAGGACCAGGCTGGCCTTGAACTCACAGGCGTGTCTGTTTCTGCCTCCCAAATCTGCCTGGATTAAAGAGCTGTATCACCAAGCTGGTTTTAGGAATTCTTAGTAAGATATGAAAATGCATTCACAGTCTATATTTAACACAACATTTCTGTTGTATCAGAAGAGTTTCATCAATCTTTATACATATTTGTACATTAAAAAGCTAATAAATTGAGATAATGTATGTTATCCTAAAAAAACAGCTAACTCACAAGTTGCTTGTGAATATTTCCAAATTTACGTTTAACATTCCCACTCAGCTCAGCAGTGTTCTGCAGACACTGCACCGTGCTTACTATTGCTTTTGCTTTTACACTCCTTTGAGTCAATTATTTTGTCACAATTTCAACTTCTTTGACTGAGTGTGGTGGTGCACACCTTTAATTTTAGCACTTGGGAGGCAGATGCTTGTGGGTCTCTGTGAGTTCTTGGCCAGCCTGGTCTGCATAATGAGTTCGGGAACAGCCAGGGCTATTTACAGAGATCCTGTCTCAAAACAACAAAACCAGATACGGTCCTTGACAGATGCTGGGCAGGTGTAGCATCAGATGTGGAACTTCTCAGCCTCCAGAGCTGTGCACCAAATAGACTTACATTCTTTGTAAAGTCTTCATTTCTCGTATTCTGTTTACAGCCTGTGGGCATATTAAGAGGAAGTTCTTTGTCAGTCAACAATGTCCCTACAAACTGGTCTGATCTTCATTAGTGGATAACAATATCTGATGAATTAGATTCTGGCCAAGGGGAAAGTCTGTGATATCCACAAAGCAAAGAAGCAAGGCAGCCCCATTTTGTGGAAGCCAGAGAAGACCCTACTGGGAATAAAGGCAGTCTCACAAGATGCCTGTGAAGTTGGCCTGATTCACTGTGACTGGCAGGAATTGAGTCTGATTACTATTAAGGAGCTTGGTGTTTTCCTTGATGGTTTTAATTTACATTTAGGAAAAACAAACTTACGCAATTCATACTGACTGTGCCTACTATGGGCTAGAAAACATGCTAGGTACTGCCTGCAGTTTCTTCCCTCACAGTTTCTGGCCTGAGAAGATGTGGACTGACTAGGTAAACAGTCACATAATCACAGCTGCAAGGATGGCTCTGGAGGTGATCAACACCGGGAAGTGGGAGCCAACAAGCAAAGCCCAGCTGTGGTGTTTGTAACCCAGCACCCAGGAGGAGCAGGCAGGACTGTAAGTCCAAAGCCATCCTGGGATACATAAGAAGATACTGAGGGAGTTGGGGAGGGGAGGCTTATAGAAAAACCTCCCCAAAGGAAAAGTATGTAAGTCTGAAAGAAAAGGGGTCAGCTAGGTAGAGTGGGTTGAAGAGTGGCCTGGACAGAAGGGCCTGCCACCGTGAGGGCTTCTGCCAAGGACACAAAAGAGAGGAGGCAGTCAAAGCCCAGGATGGGAGGAGCTAGCTAAGCCAGTGACCAAGACCCTGGCGGCAGATGAATGCAGCAGGAGCTTGGGAATTTGAGGGTTTGTTTATTCAAAGACCCCAGTGGCTCTAGGGTGGCAGATAGATTAAAGCGACCTAAATGTCAAATGAGGGAATCGAATAAGGAAACTGTTACAGAAATCTGGAATCTTGGCAATGATGACAACGGGAAGGGGAAAACTTGTTTACGAGGAGCGGGGAGTTGTAAGGTGGGGGTGGGGTGAAATTACAAACCCCACCACCTCCCTGCCTAAGGCTGGTTTAAGAGAGTAGCAACCAAGAGGACCTGATGCAACCACCTTCACTAGAAGTTAGCTACGGTAGAATCTACCACCTCTTAAAAGTCTCATTAATAGAGTTAGAGTTTCTTTTTCTTTTTCTTTCTTTCTTTTTTTTTTCTTTTGGTTTTTCGAGACAGGGTTTCTCTGTGTAGCCCTGGCTGTCCTGGAACTCACGCTGTAGACCAGGATGGCCTTGAACTCAGAAATCGGCCTGCCTCTGCCTCCCAAGTGCTGGAATTAAAGGAGTGGAGTGCGCCACCACTGCCCGGCTTTCTTTTCTAAGAAAGTGTATATCACATAGATTCTCCACTAAAGAAGATCAAAGGCGCCAGAAAAGTGGCACACGCCTATAAGGCAGCACTTGGGAGAATGAGACAAGACAATTATATGTACGAAGTCAGCAAAGAGTGAAAAGAGGAAGGAGGGAGGGGAAAAGGTGGGAGGAAAAGAAGGGAAAAAATCTAGAAAAATGACTGATGCATACATTTGGGATACACCTAAAGCAATCTGACTTGGGATGATCAAGAACAGCTCAAGGCCATCTTCAAGGTGTTGTGAACAACAGTGGGGGTGGGGTGGGGGGAGCTGATAGGCGGGTCCTCCATGGTCTCCATGCCTCTGAGAACTGAGTGAAAGAGTCAAAGCAATAGCTGGCAAGCCAGCAAAGAACTTTCCTTCTGTCATGTTCAGACCTAGGGTCTGAGATGGTTAATGCCAGACAGTTCCTGTCCACCAAGAGGAACCTGGGGTCCCGAAGCGGTCCCGACTGCTCCCCGGGCTGTTTCCACTTCCTCCTCTCGGTTCTCAGTTCCTGAAAGCTGCTGGGGCCTCCTGCAGAAGCAGAAGTAGTTCCGGAGCCATGGGTCAGGGGCACAGCTGTCACAGCACCCCAGACCCTCCTGTGGGCCTCGCTCCCACACTAGCAAACCCGCAGCACCACCACCGTCTTCACTCCCAAGAGGCATATCATAGACTAGAATCTCACCAAGGTGTCGCTGAACCTGTACCTTACCTCGAAATTCTGTCTCTGAATATTTTCCACTTGGGATTTAGGTGTCAAGGGTTCCTTACTTTCTGTTAATAACCTGGTATCTCAGACATGCCCTAGTCGCTTTTCAAGCCTTTTGAAATTTGGCAAAGTTGAGCTTCAGTGGTTTTACAGACTCAGAAAAACACCTCTTAATTTTTCTTAAAAAATAGTTTTAGGGCCAGCTAACAGTCTGTATTATACAGAAGCCACAGAAAATGTCACCGTCACAAAAACTTTAGGTCTGGATTTTAAGGGCTGTAGATTGTTGGCTATTGGTATTATTCATGTTCTGCCTGCATCAACTTAATCATGGCAGGCTTCTTCCAGGGTGAATTGGTACTTGTCAAACTAACTGTCAATGGAGGCCTGGATTTTCCTCTCTTCATTGAGGCTTTTTCTGTTTTAGCTTTCAAAATTAAATTTTAAGTAGGTCATTGAACTGATATTTTAAAACCTTGGTAAAATAGAACTCAGAGAGTCTCATCTGAAGACAGAAATATGTTCGTTATCTCTTTTCATCGTTTCTTCGTTGCCTATGCATCGAGAGCTGAGAAGATTCTCAGTGTGTAGATGAAGGAGACACATTCTTGCCTCTTCTCTAAGCTCCGCGGGGAAGATAAACCTGGAAGGCTGTTTTCAGTGCTACTTAGTGGATGCCATAGTGGGATTTTAGGGGTACTGCTCTGAATGAAAACAAAGGAAGGAGGAACCGGTGTGGGCAGCGGAAGGAAGGACAGTGGGGTCGACAGAGCCAAAGAAGGGTGCCCTGAGTTGATGGCGTTCACAGTGCGCCTGACTGGACTGGGGCTTTTCCGTTGCGGCCTTTGTGCTAAATTTGTTGACTACATTCCTATAAAGAAAAAAGGCAGTGCAAAAGTGAACGGACTACAAAGAGACTCCCCGCCCCCACGTGGCGTCCCGCCTCCTGCCCTTCCATTTCCTCTTTACTCCTCTGGCTTTTGCTTAGCATCCCAGAACACTCCTCTAAAGTCCTTTCCACACACATGTATGCCCAACGCTCACACGCGTTGCTTTTATGTAAACAGGAACAGACTTCACACACTGTTCTGAGACCTGTTTCCTTTCTCTTTAACACCAAGCTTGGAGCGCTTCGCATTTGGGATAAACTGGGATGGTCTCATTATCATCACAAATGTCCTGTATACAAAGTTCTTGTAATTACCTTCACCCAACCAAAAGTTCATTCGGCTGTTTCCTCAACAGATGAGAACTTGATCTAGGCCTTTCAAGATTAAACTGGCATTCTCTGTCTCCATTAGGGACTGTTCAGTGAAACTCAATTCCCTTCCCTCTAAGAGTGACAAGATGGGGACAGAGACTTATGTTTTCTGGCTTTGGAATGGAAACCACAGGCGGCTGTTAGCTCAGCTTCTGCCATACACTTAAATAACCTCCATCTCCACCACTCAGTCCCAGGGCTCTAGAAATTTCTTATCTCCATTTAGTTCCCTTCAAAGAGACATTTCCCTTTCGCCGTCCATGGCTATTGGAGCTCATCCTGGAATTGAGGCTGTGCCCAGGCCGTTCCCATAACCCTTAGACTATCAGCAATTGCTATTTCAGATCCAGTCCTGCCTCCATCTTCCTCCCCTCAAGCCTTGAGGCCGGGTGGGGCTCCTGCTCCATACTATTTCCCCAGTTCTGAACGTTACTTTTTAACTGCTTTCTGGGTACCTGGACCAGCCTATGTCCAGTTTTGTAGGTAAAGTGGGAACTGGCCACATTCATCTGTTTAGGAATTATATATGGCTGCTTTCAGACCACCACTGTGGTCCAACTACACAATCAGGGCCTGTGCAGATGACTTGGGCAGGTTTTCCCTGGCTTCCCGGGCAAAAGCCTTTCTCTAGTAAAAGACTCTCTCGGCTACTGTTTATTTAGGTCATTGTCTAGTGCCCAATAAATCATTAATATTCTTGTGGTGGAAAAGTTTAGGCACTTTTTAGGGGTCCATTTTTTATAGTGGTAGGGATACAATCCAAGACCTCCTGCGCATGAGCAACCGCTCAACCCCTGAGCTACGTCCCTAGCACTCAGCATGTTTTTTGGTTGTTTCTTTTGAGTTTTATTACCTTGATTAAATGTCTTGATTACTTGTGTCAATCTTAGTACCACGATAAAATGGATTTAAAGATACAACATGTAATATTTTAAATACAGTAAGAAGCTAAAAGCAACACATATAGAAGCTACAAGAAATTGGTTTTTCTCTTCCTTTCTAGAGAATGTTTTGAATATTTCCTTTAAAATTTTACCTTTGCCTGGAGGAAAAAAAAATCAGCAGGCTTGCACTTTCAAAATATTTTATTTTCTTTTAAAAAATGTTTATTTATTTAAATTAACTTACAAAGTAACAGGTTTGCTTCTGGTAGTTTAGTCCATATTTCCTTCAGATAAATTTCCAACCACACCCTCCCTCTCTGTCCACTTTCCCTCACATTCTCTTTGCCCCCCCAGCCCCCACTTCATATTCTCTTCCGATTTCATAGCACATGTGTTTTGTTGCCTTCTTCCTCCTCCACCTTTATAAAAGCCTCTTTTCTGCCTCAGGAGCCTCTTTCTAGTTCTGTGGCTTTTACCTACATATACTCCCACCTGAATACGTACATATTCAATAATTAGAAACTAGGATCTGCATAGGATAGAAAACATGGTATTTGTCATTCTCAACCTGGGTTACCTTGTTTAATATAACATTCTTCAGTTCTATCCATTTTCCCACAAGTTTCATAATTTCATTTTTCATTGCAGCTGAATACAGTTCTTTTGTGTATACGCACCATCATTTCCTTATTCACTTCTCTTTTTCGTTTTTTCCTTATTCACTTCTTGATGGCTGGTTCCGTTTCCTGGATACTGTTAAAAGGAGCAGCAATGAGCATAGGTGTGCACACATCTCTAGGTAGCGCTCTCGGGGCATCTGCCCCAGAGTGCCATAGCTGGCTCATATGAAAACTCTATTTATACTTTTTCTAAGAAGTTTACACACTGATTGGTACAGTGGCCACACTAATTCACAATCCCACTAATAATAGATAAGAGTCCATTGTTCTTCCCCCACACACATTCTCCTGTATTTTCTTCAAGATAGCCATTCTGACTGGGCTGAGATATAATCTCACAGTAGCCTTAATCTACATTTCTCTAATGGCTGGGAATATTGAACCCTTTAAAGTATATTTATTGACCCTTTTTATTTCTTCTTTTGAGACTTATCTGTTTAGTCAGTTACTCATTTATTAGTTGTCAGGGTTCGGGGGTTTGTTGTTGCTTGTTGTGTGAGTGTTTCATCTTTGCAATTCTTTATATATCCTAGAGATCAATCCCTTTTCTGTCACATAGCTGGCCATGATTTTCTCCCCTACTGTGGGCTCTCTGTTCACTCTGTTGAAAGTTTATTTTGCTATTCAGGAGCCTTTTAATTTCAGGTAATCCCATTTGTCATTTCTTGGGGGCTATTTCTTATGCTACAGGGGTTCTGTTCAGAAACAGCTGGTTTTATTGCAACTGGTGAAACTCTTTGCTTAGTGAAGTGAAAGAGTCAGGCAGAGCTGGTTAGAGAGACTGGATGAATGCTTTCAAGATCATTGCTCCCATCTCTTGATCAGCCCCATCTGCACCCTGTGTTAGCATGTGATGGGTCTAGTCTACAGACAGATTCTCTTTGTATGCCAAGGAAGAAAGCCACTGGGTGTCCTTGACCTACCAAACACTCAGCACTGGACTTCTCTGCTCTGTGTTCTTCTGTCTGTTTTATGAAGACTGAAGACTGCATGAGCTTGGTGCGGAGAGTCTTTTCCACAGAGGGAAATTTCCAGAGAGAGAGAGTCAAGAGCAGAGTGCACAGTTAGCCAGGGACAAGAGCACAGTTAGCCAGGGAAATAAATCCTCCAGCCTCATGACACAGCACCTGCACTGTATTGAGTTCATTAGTTTGTGACTGACTTGTTCAGTCTCTCAGCTCCTTTACTGTTTTGTAGAAGGGCTTTATCCTGAACACTAATTCTCCATATGCTATATACGTTAGAAATATCTTACCTCAATCTATCACTGGTCTTTTCCTTAAAGTACTAGTTATTTTAAAGATATGCTACATTTCAAAATAGTCATTTACCTATCTCCCTTCTCCAAGATTATGCAAATATTTTATGTATTCTTTGAATCTTTTTATAATTTTTAGAATATCTTTTTAATTCCTCTGGAGATTTTTTGTTCATGGTATGTGGTGATGTCCCAGGTTAGTGCATTTTAATAGGCTCTTCCCTGCAAACTGATATAAAATGCCACTTTCTAAAGAAATTTTTATTTGGATGAGAATGTGCTGTTTTTCAATCTCCAGTAGCCTACTGTCTACTTTCCCGTATTCACTTATTTTAAAAGCCACTGTAGTTTCATATTTTGCTAACTTGTTGGTCAAATCTTTCATTATCATATTTTTATTTCCAAAAAAAGTTTGATTATGTGTAACTTTTTTCCTTCTTATGACCTTGGTAGTGAACTTCTCTTATTTGGATTGCTTTAAGCTTACAGACAAACATTCTGTAAGTCCTATACCATTGGGACTTCTTATCTAAGGGTGTACCATGAATACCTACTTTATTTGCTGTAAAGTTATTTTTGTTGTCTTCAGTAAATCTTATCATTTCCTTCACACAGACCTTACATGTTTCTTGTTGTGTTTGGCTCTAAGCATTTTTGTTTTCTTGAGCATTTTGTCAATGGAATCTTTTCCTTTTCTTCTGGTGATGTCACATGTTATATGTACATTTAACAAGTTGATGTGATTGCTAGCTGCTCGGGTTTTCTTCTCCCCCTTCCCTTCCCTCCTTCCCTTCCTTCCTTTCTATTTTTATTTAAGATGGGGTCTTACTGTCCTTGAACTCACTATGTAGACCAGGCAGGTCTTGAACTCACAGAGATCCACCTGCCTCTGTTCCTTGAGTACTGAGACTAAAGGTATGCACCACCACATCTGACTCTAATTTTAGTTATAAAATCTTCCCTTCTCCCCCTCCTCCCCTTCCTCTTCCTCCTCTTCTTCCGTTACTGTGATGATTTGTATATGCTCAGCCCAGGGAGTGGCACTATTGGAATAGGTGTCGCCTTGTTGGAGTAGGTGTGTCATTGTGAGTGAGGGCTTTAAGACCCTCATTCTAGCTGTCTGGAAGCCAGTATTCTGCTAGCAGCCTTCAAATGGAGATGTAGAACTCTCAGCTCCTCCTGCACCATGCCTGCCTGGATGCTGCCATACTTCCACCTTGATGATAATGAACTGAATCTCTGAATCTGTAGCCAGCCCCAATTAAATGTCATCCTTATAAGAGTTGCCTTGGTTATGGTGTCTGTTCACAGCAGTAAAACCCTAGCTAAGACCATTACTTTATTTTTTTTTTTCACTTTCTTGAATTGAATAGTGTTTTATGTATTTATTTTAACCTTTCTTCTATAATAGGTTCCTTTCAGTCTGTGTGTATTTACTCAAGTATAACTTTGCCTGTGTCTCATTTTTGTCCTTTGCTAAACAGTTTGTTGTGTCATTTGGAATCTTTTTAACCAAAGAGTTGTTTGAAAATGAATGAGAAATATAAAATATTTTCAACAAAGGATTTAGCTAAAATGACAAAGATAGTTCTAAGATCTCAAAAGAAACAAAAGAAAAAAATAGGCACTTGGCCAAGGGTAAGCTGGAGGGATGGTTTGCTTAGGATGTAAACACTAAAAGTCACAGCCTTGAGAGCCAGCACTGAGCCCTGAGCTTAAACCCTGCCTCACCCACAGAAAGGCACTAGGAAAGAACACTGCCCACCCGCCTGGTCAAAGGAGCTTGCCAACCACACAGGGACATTGTCAGGTAGACTACTCTGCAGACTTTCTAAGGCCTTCCTATTTCAGGTGTAACCCACTGCAGTTAATTTAGAAAACACTGTAGCGTGTCAGGGGCACACCACTTTCTCAGATTCGACCATGGGCAGTGTCCCTTCTAAAGACCTTGGCTTAGGACTGGAGGGGAAAAAGAAATTATTTTAAATTAGCCTAAAACATTCCAAGTTGATTCTTTCCTGGCTTGGGAATTCAGAGGTCTGAGATAGGTTTCAAGGTTTATATTCAGTCCATCAGGGTTCTACTGCTGCTGGCTCTGAGGGAAACCCTCTTCTTCTTCTCTTCTAGCCATTTGAGGCTGCTGCATTTCTTGACTGGAAATCTACCTTGGCAGCTTAGCATTCTGGAGTCTCCCTAACTCTGATCTGCACTTTCATCTTCTCAGGCCCTTATCTTTCCGTCCCAGCTGTCACAGGACCTTCTGTGAAGATGACTTTCCTGTTCTATAAAGTCACCAGTGACAACGTGGGTCACATGGACAACCCAGGCTCCATGTTAGGATCCTAACCATGGGAGTGGGAGGGAGGTGGTGTTGGTAGTGGTGGATTGGGGTAGGGGTAAGGGGTGGGGGGTGAAGGGGTGAGGATGTAGGTAGGGTGTGGGGAGTAAGGGGTAAGGAGATGGGTGAGGGGGGTGAGGGGAGGGATTGGAGTGGGGAGTGAGGGGTGTGGTGAGGGGTGAGGAAGTGGGGTAGAAATGGGGGTGAGAGGGTGGGGTGAGGAGGTGGCTAAGGGGTGGGGGTGAGGGAGTGGGGTGGGGAGTGAGGGACTGGGGTGAGGGGGGAATCCTTTCCCTAATCATTACTGCAAAGTTTTTATTTTTTCAGATTTTTTTGCTTTAAATTGGGATGTTCATTTTCTTATGGTTGAGTTTTTAAGGTTCTTTGTTTCTTCTAGATACAATATTTTACAAAGAACACATTCTGCCTTTCCCCCCTCATCTATGGTTTGTCTTTTCCTCTTCTTAGCAATGTCTCTAATGACAGATATATTATATTTGATGAAGTCTTTACTTCTTTTTTTTTTTTTTTTTTTTTTTGGTTAATGTTGTAGTTAAAACCTCACCCACCCAAACCAAGAGTTGCAAGAGTTGGTATGTTTTCTTCTAGGTGTTTTTCTTCTAGGTGTTTTTCGATTTTTTTTGTGGTGGGCTTAGGCTGTTCTTTCTGAGATCATTTTTCATGAAAGGCATAAAGTGTGTGTGTGTTTGTGTGTGTATGTGTGTGTGTTTGTGTATGTGTATGTATGTATGTGTGTGTTTGTGTGTGTATATGTGTGGATGTGTATATATATGTGTGTATATATATGTGTGTGTGTGTGTGTGTGTGTGTATATATACATGTGTGTGTGTGTTCTCTGTCTCTGGGTGTTTACATTCTTTATACTCTTTCCTGTGTGAGGCTCCCTGTCTGTTGTTGCAGCACCGTTTATTGACGATTGTCCTTCTGCCGCTGTGCTCCTTGGTCAACACTCAGGTTGCTATATTTGCAGAGTCTCCTTCACGACTCTGTATTTTGTGTACTTGCTCTGCAGATATGATATCGCCAGCAATACAGAGTCTTGGTGGCAGCATCAAGTCTCTAACTTCATTCCTCAGCATTTTTGGTGGCCACTCTGGATCTTTTGCCTCCCTGAGTTGACTTTAGAAGGAATTATGTCAATATCTGTGAAAGAGCTTTGGGGGTTTGGGTTAGAACTGTATAGAATCTGTAGAAACAGTAGCGAAAAACTGACATCTTAATGTGGAGTTTTCAAAAGTCATATTTCATATGAACTGTTTGTTTAGAGATTCAAATAGATATTTTTGTCAAAGCCTTGGCGGTTTTCTAGCCATGGTTTAGAATGTTGTCTACAACATTTACACTTAAGTATTTTGTTTTGGGGTTAGGCTGTTTGTAGAGTACATTGTGTTCTGGCTTCAGATTCCAGTTAATCTTCACTGCTGTGGGGGAACGGTTATGCATTCTACTTACTGCTATATGTTAATCTTGCATCCCGTGAGTTTGGACCGTATCCTTATATCCTATACTCCAGGTGTCAGTTTTCGTTCCCTTGTTTGGAGACAGGTCTCTTTATGCTGCCCTGGCTGTCCTAGAACTAAGTCTGTAGACCATGTTGGCCTCGAAGTCACACAGGTTCACCTGACTCTGTCCCCGAGTGGTACAATTAAGGGAGTGTGCCACCAAACCTGCTCATTTTCATTTTTATTCAGTGGAATTTTCTACATAGACAGATCTCACCTGTCAACAAAGTCATTTCCGTTTCCTCCTTCCTTATCTTTTACTAATTTGTCTTTTAACTAACTTGTACCAGCAGGGACTTCTGGGACAGTGCTGGGGGCAATAAGAGGGGACCTCCTTGCCTTACATATGACAATATCTGTAAGATTTTGGTAAATGTTCTCTAGGAAATTAAAGAAACTCTTTTTTCCCCCAGTAAGCTAAGAGTGTTTAATCAGGAAAGACAGTTTTGTGCCAATTGCTTTTTTCTTTCATCAGTTGACATAGGTGTATGATTTTCTTTTAAAGCCTGTTAACATAAAGATGGCACTGTCTGATGTTTGAATGTTGAACCAGCCTTCATGTGGGGAATAACTTCACCTTCCTAGTCTACATAGTTTCTGTATGTATCTGTGTATAATCTTGCTGTTCAGGTCATGCTGGCTTCCCAGAATGAGTTAGGAGATGTTTCCCCTGTTTCTGTCTGGAAATGTGGGTTGAGTTTAACCTGCCAGTCTGGTTACTTTCTTCTATGATCCGCCATTATTATTGGTTACTTTAATAATAATTACCTAGCAAGAATATATGATTCTATTTCATTTATCTGACAACTTCTTCATGTTCTAAAGTCAGCTTTGTCTGTGATTAATGTAACTATTTCAGTGTTCTTTTGCTTAATATTAGCAAGGTGTCTTTCTGCATTATTTTGCTTCTAACTTATGTATATCATTATATTTAAACCACAGATAGCATAAAGTTGGGCCCTTTTAAAAGAATCGACTTTGACATCTTTGCCTTTTAATATTTGTTTAGTTTTTACTTTTATTATTCATTTTTAAATTCTCATTGAAATAAAATTGACAAAAAATTAGGCATATACTTGTTTAGAACATATGTGATGTTTGTTGCATGCATGCACTGTGAAATGATTACTATAATAACTTAATTAGCAAGCCTATCAGCCTACATAGGTAGCGTGTGTGTGTGTGTGTGTGTGTGTGTGTGTGTGTGTGTGTGTGTCTTAGAAACATTAAGGGTGTATTGTTTAACAGGTTTCAAATCTGCCAGATGATTGTTACTGCTATTGTTTTGGTCTGAGTTGCCCAGCACAGCACTGACTGTGGTCGCCCTGCTGTGCAGCAGCTCTCCAGTGTGTCTCTGTCCTGCCTATCTGAAACTCTGCACTGTTTGACCTCCATCGTCCTTTTCCTAACCCTCTCTCCTTCAGCCCTTGGAAAGCTTCAATTCTCCATTCTCTTGGAGTTGACTTCCTTACTTTCCGAGTGTAAATGAGACCACGTGCTGTTCGTTGTTCTGTGCCCTGCTTCTTAGATGTCCTCCAGTCTCATCTACAGTGTTGCCAGCAACCAGATTTTCTTTTCTATTTTAAGACTGGATGAGATTCACTCCCTCTCCCTCCTCACCCCCAACCCCAACCCCACCCCCACCCCGTTCCATCCTATACTGGCCTGGTATGATTTTAATTTTTTTCAACATGTATGTATGTATGTATGTATGTATGTATATTTGTTTTTCAAGACAGGGTTTCTCTGAGTAGCCCTGGCTGTCCTGGAACTCACTCTATAGATCAGGCTGGCCTCAAACTTAGAAATCTGCCTGCCTCTGCCTCCCAAGTTCAACATCTATATTTAATGATGGTCTTTAAACATTTTAACCTTTTTTTTTATTCTACCACCCACCAGAGGTAGTAGAAAAGAAAGGATATTGGAGTTCGGGGGGAGGAACCTGTTTAGAAAGGTTCTTTGGAGCAACTCCCATCTGTGTTGTCAGAAAATCCGTCAGCAGTTCAGTTCACAGGTCAGCAGCTGCAGCTCACAATCCTCTCACTTCATGGATACACCAGCAGTCCGGTTCAGTAGAGTAGGGACAGCAAACACAAATCAGCAGCAGTGGCACTACCTAGCACAGACAGCCAGGCCTAAGCCTCAGCACAAGTCAACAGGAGGGACCAGGAGGAACACCAGGAAAAGTTCTCAGCTGTGCCTCTCTCAGCCAAGTTTTGAGACAACAAGTGTTTCACAGCTAGCTCTATAAGTCTGTAAGCAAGTCTAGCTCAGCCCCCATCACTGTCTGTAGAGTCCTATTTATACCTTCCAAACATCACCTGTCCTCCATGGGTTTTGCCTCAGCATGTGCATCTGTCTTAGCTCTGCCAACTGACATCACTCAGTCCAAGTCTGAGGAAATGACAAAACATTGTAACACATCACCAAAAGTTTTTTTTTACTGGGTTTCTCTCTATGGAGTCCTGACAAATAGAGCCCAACTATACAATATAATACAGATCAATGCATATATGTCATTAACAAAGAATCCTTCATCACGTGTCCTTTCACGTGCTTGCTTTAACAGAACATCCTCTCTCCTGTGTCTGCTTCAGCTAAATGTTCGTTCCTTCACGGATATGCCTTAGCCTTTTACTTGTGTCCACTTCAAGAGAACACTCCTTCACATGTTTGCCTCAGCAAAACACCATCCAACACAATTGACTTTAAGTTTTCAATATCTATCCTAGAACTTGCTGTAAATCCCAGGCTGCTTGCAAATTTACCATCCTCCTGCCTCAGCTTCCTGAGGACAGGGACTTATAGGCATCTCTAGCTAACAAGGCCGTCTGATCCGTCTGATTGATTCAGATGGATTCTCTCAACCCTTCTAATGCTGAAACTCTTTAATACAGTTTCTCATGTTGCCGTAACCCTCAACCACAAAATTAATTCTGTTGCTACTTCATAACTCTGATTTTGCTACTGTTATGAATTGTAATATAAATATCTGTTTTCCAGTGGTCTCAGGCAACCCCTGGGAAAGGGTCAGTTCACCTCCAAAGGAGTCGTAACCCCCAGCTTGAGAACCACTGCTCTAGACAAAGATTTGTTGAGTTTGTTTATTCTTCAGAAAGCAAGCAGCTGCAGTTGGCTTCAGCTGTCCCTGCTTATCTCTTCAGATGTCGAGCTCGTTTGTCCTATGGCAGTAAGTTTGAGTCATCGACTTTCCATTTCTCTGGCTTTTCTCTACTGTGAAGGATGGACTGACAGACAGTTCTGACAGGTCCCATTCCATTTGTATGCCAGAGCTGAAGTCTTAGTTTCTGTTTTTCAAATCTTCTAGTGGTGCCTTGGGGTTCTTGACTGTGAAGACGTTTGAGAACCAGCTGCACCATTGGATCAGGCCCCAGGTGATCTGCAGCCCAGACTCTTTGAGGAAGTCCATGTTCATGTGCCCAGCTGCTGACCTAGTTTCTGTCTCCTTCCCT
Source organism: Rhabdomys pumilio (assembly GCA_030674055.1). Taxonomy (NCBI): domain Eukaryota; kingdom Metazoa; phylum Chordata; class Mammalia; order Rodentia; family Muridae; genus Rhabdomys; species Rhabdomys pumilio. The sequence goes on from JANHMN010000006.1 coordinate 57,150,670, forward strand.
TCCTACCTTGCAGCCACAAAGGGCCTAAACACTGTTCCCTTCATCTTTTGCTTCTGTGTAAATTGATTCTTTGTGAAGAAGCTGAGTACCAAGTCCTGAACAGTCCCTTAGATAACCTGTCCTTGAGGTTCTCCTGGGTGTATGCATTGCTCATGTAAACAGAGAGACAGTGTTTTCTTCCCCATAATGTACATCAAATGCAACTACTTATACAAACATACATGTGCAGTAAAGGTATCAAAATAGGGTTTGAAATTTGCTCTCTCTCTCTCTCTCTCTCTCTGTGTGTGTGTGTGTGTGTGTGTGTGTGTGTGTGTGTGTGTGTGTGT